>OZ024788.1:13955618-14184995 GCA_964017065.1 Haliclona indistincta
GCGGAGCTTTGATTATGTACGGGTAGGTTAAACTCTTAGCAAATCCTTGAGGTGGGTGTGGTTTCACCGTGTTGACTATTAGTTGATCTGTGCTGGGGATCAAAGCTGTGTGTTATAGGGACTGCCCATCACTGCTGTGGGAGGCATGGTCGGTCTCTGCATGTGACCTTATTGCATAGTTGCTTGTAAGATCTGCTAGAGCCAGGACACCTGTGCACTAAGCAGTGTCTAGCTGTCTCACAGAGGGTCACTGGTAGAGCCAGGACACCTGTGCACTAAGCAGATTCTAGCTGCCTCACAGAGGGTCACTGGTAGAGCCAGGACACCTGTGCACTAAGCAGTGTCTAGCTGTCTCACAGAGGGTCACTGGTAGAGCCAGGACACCTGTGCACTAAGCAGTGTCTAGCTGCCTCACAGAGGGTCACTGGTAGAGCCAGGACACCTGTGCACTAAGCAGTGTCTAGCTGCCTCACAGAGGGTCACTGGTAGAGCCAGGACACTTGTGAGGCAGCTAGACACTGCTTAGTGCACAGGTGTCCTGGCTCTACTAGTGACCCTCTGTGAGGCAGCTAGACACTGCTTAGTGCACAGGTGTCCTGGCTCTACCAGTGACCCTCTGTGGGTCAGGATGAGTGAGTGCGTGATCATGTTAACTCCTTCTCCACTAGAAGCAGAACAACCCGCTGAAGTGGAGAAATCCAGTGACTCCGCCCCTCCGTTGAACGTGCTTTATAAGGTAACATACAATACTGCAGTGGGTGTCACCTTCATGCTCTAATGTGTTCAGTCTCTGATCATCTAGTGACTGACCACATGGAGGTGTCCTTGCCTCAGCATTGCATGTAGTCGTAAACACATGTTGTAATGATAATAGTTCTTTTGAAACTGTTGTAATTAAATTAGTTATTATTGTCATCGTCCATTGCTGACAGTTATGAAGCATTATTCATAATCTGTTCAACTATGAATAATATTTGGATCCCCCAGTGGAGTGTGTGATAGATTATAGAATTAAAGGGAGAGAGACAAGTGAATTGACGCATTTGACGTCACTTTTGCATTTTTGTTCAAATAAAATGTCCCTTTAAGTGTGTGATGGGACGCAATATGTAGAGTGTCACCTCAGTCATGTTCAGTCTGTGATCATCCTCCATCGTGTGAATAGAGACAACAGAGACTGAAGGCATGAAGGTGACACTCTACACTGCAGAATTGAGGAAATTAGCTAGCTAGCCCTGGGCCCAGCAGGTGTGTGATCCACACCTCTCCAGCTAATCCGCCTTCCTCTCTTACACATGGAGTGTAGACCAGTTTTGGAAATAAGTCCTAAGTGTGAACCAATAGCCACCACCATGTTGCTGCCACCACCTGTTACTACCCAACTGGTTTAAAAATTTTGGTTGCTTTTTCTCAAATTTTATAAGCCTTGCCCAGCAGCTGTGCAGTAATTACCTAATGGGAATACGGCATCAAATCTCAATGCTAAACATATTAAAAGAGTTTCACTAAGTCAAACTGCACATGAAGATGGTTTGTGGCTTTGTAATCATTCCCTGAGTCTGTGAGTGGGCGGAGTTTTAGATTCATGTTGAATATTGCTTGTGTCTCAAGAGGTGTTTCGTCAGTCTAACCTTTCTTCTTTTTGATATAAAGTTGAGGGAGGGCTTTGTGTGCTAGTTGTGAGCCGGAATGAGCACGTCACTCATGGTACATGTATGTGCTCATTGGAACATTGGTGTCCTTTAATGAGAGGTTATTTACTCCCAGAGTTGCGTTATTAAATACTAAAATTTGGTAATTGAAACTGAACCAAAAATCTTTATTTTGCAACTGACTTTTAATAAACTTGTTCATTTTAGCAGAAACACCTCATGTCGGCGCCAGTTTGTTGTGCATAACTCATGCGTGAGTGACTATGGCGCAAGCCCGGGGAATGTTGGCGGGAATTTGCTGACAACGAGAAAACAACTAATTGGCTGTTTGACAAGCCACTCCTTTGAAAACAATAGAGGGTTAAGATCTTCTCCCATCCTCCTCCTTCAGAGAGATGATGTCCAGTGACTAATTAAAGACCCTAAACTTTCACTCACTCACTCCCTTCCTCTCTCTCTCTCTCCCCTCTCTCTCTCTCTCTCTCTCTCTCTCTCTCCCTCCCTTCCTTCCTCCCTCTCTCTCTCTCTCTCTCTCTCTCTCTCTCTCTCTCTCTCTCTCCTCCCTCCCTCCCTCCCTCCCTCCCTCCCTCCCTCCCTCCCTCCCTCCCTCCCTCCCTCCCTCCTCTCTCTCTCTCTCTCTCTCTCTCTCTCTCTCTCTCTCTCTCTCCCTTCCTCCCTCTCTCTCTCTCTCTCTCTTGTGTACCGATAGTGATTGACCGACCAATCCTTTATGGTAGCTACTTGGTCATTGTGTATTAAGTATACCGTTCCATATGATGATGTCATTATGATGTCATCACTGCACAGGTTGTAGCTACTCATAATTACATTGGAGAGGATGAAGACGAATTGAGCTTTGATAAGGGTGACATTATACTGGTAGTACCATATGATGACCCTGAGGATGATGTGAGAATCTCTCTCTCTCTCACACACACACTCTCTCTCTCTCCCTCTCTCTCTCCCTCCCTCTCTCTCTCTCACTCTCCCTCTCTCACTCTCCCTCCCTCTCCCTCACTCTCTCTCCCTCCCTCTCCCTCACTCTCTCTCCCTCTCTCTCCCTCACTCTCCCTCTCTCTCCCTCCATCTCTCTCCCTCCCTCTCCCTCACTCTCTCTCCCTCTCTCTCCCTCCCTCCCCCCCTCCCTCTCTCTCTCTCTCTCTCTCCTTGACTGCTTACCGTTTACTCGATCAGCATTAATTTAGTCAAATCATCGTTATTTTGCAATTAATTTTAATCATTTTATGGTCTTTCGATAAAGTTTATTTAATAATAATAATTATTGTCTTCTTATTCAGGAGGATGGGTGGAAGTGCGGCATTGTTGAGGTGACTGGGCAAAAAGGCCTGTTCCCTGAAAACTTTTCTAAAAGACTTTGACAACTTTTTAATCATTGTGCACAATGCTCGTTTGCTATTATTAATATACCTACCCAAGGAGTTAATTAACCTTTATTAATAACTACAACAATCACTTTTAATCATTGATTTTTTCAGTACCTTTAGTGTATGATGAGTACATTTGCCTTTTAGAACATAAATGATTTTATGTTGATCACCAATTGATAACACTCGAGTTACTGCTCTATAGCAGACACTAGTCCTGATTGAGTGAATCTTGCTTTATACTGTACACAACAAACCACTGAGTTACTGCTCTATAGCAGACACTAGTCCTGATTGAGTGAATCTTGCTTTATACTGTACACAACAAACCACTGATTTACTGCTCTATAGCAGACACTAGTCCTGATTGAGTGAATCTTGCTTTATACAAACCACTGAGTTACTGCTCTATAGCAGACACTAGTCCTGATTGAGTGAATCTTGTTTTATACTGTACACAACAAATCACTGTTATACAACAAGTCAATTGCATGATTAAATTTTTATTCACTTATAATTATTATATTCTGAGTGCCTACAGCACTGCTGGATTACATTATTCATAATAAATACAGCGACAAAAACATTAATTAATACTGTTCAAAAATTCAGCTGCTACGCCGGCTCAGTGATCAACATCAGGATTTGGGGCTTACTCCTTGCGAGGTAAATAGATTTATTAGCCTGTCTCTCTTCCCACTCTCAACTCCTGACGGGCAATTTTCGTTACAACTGCACGTTACAACTTCCTTCAAGATTATGTCTGTGAAATAATAGTTCGGGGGCGGCCAGGGTTGGCCTTTTGCAAAGCACTTTGCACACACATTGGCGTCAAGGACAGTGTTCCGCATGCAACAGCTCATGTCGACGTGCGGACTTTGGTAGGCTGTTCCTTGGTTGAGTTTGAATTTCACGTCACCGTCGCAGCCGCCAAGACAAAGATACGCGTTTATAGCACAATATTCCGAAGGAACTTTTGGGTTCTGCATGACCATTCCTTCGATGCATGCCCTATGACATCTGTTAGGGGGCTGGCTGGTAGAAAATTGACACATCGTTGCAGAGCTATCGGAGTTGTTACTGGTGGTCGCGCAAGAGTAGTCCCCGGAATACGGAGCGACCTGCCCCAGGAAACAGGCCAGAGTGAAGGCAACGAGAACAGAGGCGATGACCCGCTGCATTTTAGTCTGTCAATTCGGTACACGATTGTTGCGGATTGCCGCGCCAGACGGGTCTCTTTATACCTACACGAGCTATGAATACCATTATAGCCTTTGGTATAAAAGCGATCAGCGTTGTCTCTAGCAAAACACAAATTTACTCACAGCCACCAGCAAAGCGGACTAGCCATGGTGAACCGACTAATTCTACTCGGCGCTGTTATAACGATGGTGGGGATCGCATACTCCTGGGACATGACTTATTACGACATTACTTCATCCAACGACTTGGGTTCCAACGGCAGATGCAGTCTGGTTGTCGAACAAAACGTCATTGAAAAAGTCCAGGTCTCCGCGTGCGGCGGATTCGAAGCTACCATCACACTGAACAACGAGTTTCGCGCCAAGTGCTCTGACAGAAGTAACAAGTGCACCTCCGTGGAAGAGTCTTACGTCCCTAATAATCCAGCATCTTACCAGAGAAGTTGCGTGCCTATTCCCAAGGCAGGCACTGTAAGCGGCACTTACGAGTATGTGGTGGTCAATCACAATAACGTGCTTGTTACCGACAAGAACGGATGCCAGGATTATGTGGACATATCGTACGTCAACGCCACCGATTGCGCTTGTCTAGAGTAATCAAACAATTATTTTAAAAATAATCTATTTATTATTTTTTGTCGTGGTTGCTAGTTGGTGACTCATCATTTCTTTTCTGATTTTGTGATTAAAAATAAAATATTCACGTACGCTTGTGGGTATTGGATTCTGTAGCTTACCGGTTGTCCGTTTGACAATAATTTAGTCTATTTAAAGTTTATAAGTACGCATGCTCAATGATGACACGGGAAGCATTTTTGTTCAGGGTTAAGATGAGCAGGCGCTGTCCGTGCTGTAAGATCGGTCCGTCCATACTCAATGCCGACCTTAGCTGTCTGGCGGACGAGTCCCAAAAGTTACTGGATGCGGGTGCAGACTATCTTCACCTGGACGTGATGGACGGGTGAGCCAGTGCTGTATACTCTTATTATGCGCGTATCAATGAAATGCCCTACTCCCCCCCACCCGGGGTAGGGTGGGGGATTTCTCAAAATTCGTGTGTCAAAAGCCCCACCCCTGGGGCAGAGTAAATTCGAAGCCGGTCTACAGTTTGCCTTAAATGATGATTCACTAGGTAAATATGTTTTGCGCAACTGTTGCCAGCAACAAACTTGCGTAGTGTGTCATCGTTTAGGCAAACTGTGAACCGGCTTCGTAGTTACACTGCCCCAGGGGTGGGGCTTTTGACACACGAATTATGACAAATCCCCACCCTACCCCGGGTGGGGGGGAGTAGGGCATTTCATTGATACGCGCATTAACGATTCCAGACGAAAATTTAAAAACCTGATGTAAGCTTTTTCCAGATCTCCTTTAAACAGCCCTGTCTTCTGCGATCAGAAAGGTGCTTAAATTGCAGGAATTGGCCTAGGGAGAGCAAAGTTACAACCTTGCAACTAAGTTGAATTGGCTAAAAATTTTCCGACTCGTTTTAATAGAAAAAAACGGTATCAGTATGCTTTACTATTAGCCATTATCATTGGAACTACTGCAAGAATTTTAAAACTTTTTCGCCTTTTGTCGATTTTCTCAACGGTGAAAATTATACACTGACCTCTGAGACCAAGATAGAGACTAGTTTACTTGACAAACGGCCTTCGTTGAACCGGGTTGACGCGAGTTGATGCGGGAAAATTAGTCACTTGCACGCCGGCCCAGTGATATCTTCCAATTTCGCTACTGCTGTGTAGTTCGCAGGCATGAACCAATATCATAACGTATGTCACATCCACCTACTTCGTCTTTTGCACGCACTTTGCAGCTCTGATACAGTAGCAGTTAAGGGCGAAACTACCGAAGAAGTATTTTTTAATGCAAAGTTGAATCTTTTCACTAATTTGCTAAGTTACAACACATCTTATTGGCGCGAAAGTCCCTCCCTAAGAAAGAGGAGGGAAATAGCTATCGAACGATGTATACCAATCTGGGGAGCGTTCCTTTTTGTGGCAGCGAAAGCGAAGTGCCATCTCACTAAGTCAGATTTGCCGGGAAATTTTTTAATAACTGAACTTAATAATTGGAATCGTTACTCTTATCCATCCTCTCCCTCCCTCCCTCTCTCTCTCTCTCTTTCTCTCTCTCTCTCTTCCTCTCCCTCTCCCTCTCCCTCTCCCTCTCCCTCTCCCTCCCTCTAGCCATTTTGTGCCCAACCTCACATTTGGTGCTCCTCTGGTAAAGTGTCTGAGAAAGAAAATACCCAGTGCTTTCTTTGGTAAGTCTGTTCATTTCATTCATCTTCTCTCGATCATTTGAAATTGCAGATATGCATATGATGGTTTCTGAACCAGAAAAAGTGAGTATCATCTCTATCATTACTCTCATCTTCTTCTTGTTGATAGTGGGTCCAGGATATGGCAGAAGCAGGTGCTGACCAGTATACATTCCATCTCGAAGCTACTGGTAAGCTCACTTACAATCATAGAACTGTGAAGGGATTCATCTCAACTGATACATTGGCTGCGGAGCGCCCTAGTTCACAAAATTAGCACATTTGGGCTATTATGGATGCAACAAAACTTGGCTATTTGAGGTATTTGGAAGGCTAGAGTAGAGGCAGCAGGCCTCTCGGTAAGGCTAGAGTAGAGGCAGCAGGCCTCTCGGTAAGGCTAGAGTAGAGGCAGCAGAGTAGAGGCAGCAGGCCTCTCGGTAAGGCTAGAGTAGAGGCAGCAGGCCTCTCGGTAAGGCTAGAGTAGAGGCAGCAGGCCTCTCGGTAAGGCTAGAGTAGAGGCAGCAGGCCTCTCGGTAAGGCTAGAGTAGAGGCAGCAGGCCTCTCGGTAAGGCTAGAGTAGAGGCAGCAGGCCTCTCGGTAAGGCTAGAGTAGAGGCAGCAGGCCTCTCGGTAAGGCTAGAGTAGAGGCAGCAGGCCTCTCGGTAAGGCTAGAGTAGAGGCAGCAGGCCTCTCGGTAAGGCTAGAGTAGAGGCAGCAGGCCTCTCGGTAAGGCTAGAGTAGAGGCAGCAGCCCTCTCGGTAAGGCTAGAGTAGAGGCAGCAGCCCTCTCGGTAAGGCTAGAGTAGAGGCAGCAGGCCTCTCGGTAACACTAGAGTAGAGGCAGCAGGCCTCTCGGTAACACTAGAGTAGAGGCAGCAGGCCTCTCGGTAAGGCTAGAAAATGTTTATCCGGGTTGGACGCATGTGGCAGCTTCTGTGCCGCTCACCAATGACCAGTTCACTGGTGCTTCAAGTATCGACGGAGACAAAGTGAAAAGGCTGCTTTGAGAGTCTCTTGGTGGATACACTTGAGTAGCAGGGATATCGGTATGCTGCACTTGGTGTCAAATTAGCACTAGCCTGAGGCTGGCAGCTAGACAATAGCTGAAGGTCTTGTAGACTAACCACAGTATATGACTTGAGACACACATTCAAGAAAATGAGCTTAATAAAGAGATGGTGGTCTGCAATTAGACTAGTAGGCTAGAAGAGATGGTGGTCTGCAATTAGACTAGTAGGCTAGAAGAGATGGTGGTCTGTAATTTAATGGCCAAGTCTCAGAGTGTTGCTTTCAGTTGGTTTTCAGCTGGCCACTAGTACATTAGACTATGTTGCACATGTACATGTGGCTGTGTGGCTGTGTGGCTGATTCATTATGTGTTACATGTCTTGCAGATGATCCAGAGAGTCTTATTAAAATGATTAGAGATGCTAAAATGAAAGTAAGAGACTCATCCAATGTGTGTGCTAGTATGTTGTTGTTAGGTTGGCATAGCGATCAAACCAGCCACGCCCGTTGAACAGGTTCTGCCGTATGTAGACAAGGTTGATATGGTGCTTGTGATGACAGTAGAGCCTGGCTTTGGAGGACAGAAGTTCATGTCAAATATGATGCCAAAGGTAGGACACACAACAACATGGGACACAACAACATGGGGGAATACTTCATGTTCAAAATGTCTGCATTTACAAATACTGTGTATAGTTCAGGTATAGTTGGGTTGTTTGCAGGTATAATATTATGTATTTTATTTTGTGAGTGGTGTAATTTGTGGAAATTACATTTTGCGCAACATATCAATGCAATGCATGTTAAAATAGATTAATAGGTCCCATTAAAATTTACTCGCCGTATTCTTCTAAAAATTCGGCGCAGATAATTTTCTTGCCCAATATTTGGAGATAATTGTGACGGAAGCACCAAATAGTTGGTGTGGCAACCAGCATGTGTTTGGACGAGGACGCGTCTACAGCTCTATTCTATGAAGCAATGGACTTCTTTGTGTCAAGCTATTGGCTGACTATGATGAAGAACTAGAGCGGATGAAGAAAAAGCACGAAACACAAAGTACAAATCCGATAACTTCAAATGTGTAAATGTGTTGTGAACACATGACATTTTGAAGTAATCTTCAAAAAAATTAAAATTAATGTTATTTTTGTGTCTTCGTGTAAAATTTTCTAGAGGGCATTGGTCAAACACAACAAATTGACTGAAAAAAATATGTCTGTGTTGAAGTTGATCAATCTATTGTGGTCTGGGTTATGCCACTGACCCTCATGATGATTTGAAATTTTAATCCTTATTTTGAGGCTTTTTGGATTAACTATGATTCTTGAGAGGGAACTGGTTAACTATGATTCTTGAGAGGGACTGGATGTAGGGAGGGAAATGTCCTCTTCCATTTAAATCTGATGATATGTACTGTGTCTTTCATTGTTGCTGTAGATCAATCATCTTCGTCGCTCTTACCCTCAGCTGGATATTGAAGTAGATGGAGGCCTCTCTCCCAGGACTATAGATGAAGCTGCCAAGGTATTGATTGTAGGAACAATATTCAATACCTGCTCAGATGTGTTGTATGTGTAGTGGCACTCTCTTTACTCACTTTGTCAATTTACTTTCAAATTCAAAATATCTCTCTCCTTTCTCTCTCTCTCCTTCACTTTTCTCTCTCTCTCTCTCTCTCTCTCTCTCTCTCTCTCTCTCTCTCTCTCTCCCTCCCTCCCTCTCTCTCTCTCTCTCTCTCCCTCCCTCCCTCTCTCTCTCTCTCTCTCTCTCTCTCTCTCCTTTCTCTCTCTCTCCTTCACTTTTCTCTCTCTCTCTCTTCTCTCTCTCCCTCTCTCTCTCTCCCTCCCTCTCTCTCTCTCTTCTCTCTCTCTCTCTCTCTCTCTCTCCCTCTCTCTCTCCCTCTCTCTCTCTTCTCTCTCTCTCCCTCCCTCTCTCTCTCTCTTCTCTCTCTCTCTCTCTCTCTCTCTCTCTCTCTCTCTCCCTCTCTCTCTCCCTCCCTCCCTCCCTCTCTTCTCTCTCCCTTCTGGTAGACTCTATATATCTTTATAGAGCAGCATTAATAACCCACTGATCCCAGCTTGGCTTCATTTTGTATCATTAATACAGATATTTTGAAGAAATCATTTTTCCGTTCAACAGTGTTACATTAGTGTGATTGTTTGCTCCACCCATAGGCGGGGGCTAACATGATTGTGTCTGGCAGTGCAGTGGTACACAGTTCAGAGCCGAAGAAAGTGATGGATGAAATGAGAGACTGCGTAAGAAGATATCTACAGCAATCACCAGACTAGCCAGCAATCCAGCACCATGACCTATAGTAGACTCATCTTATAGTAGTAACCTAGCAACCGATCACACCCACAGAGAAGCAAACTTGAATTTTAATCATTATTAATTTTTTAGAACAGAATATTTAAAAATAATTGGGAAAATACCAGATTATATTCCGTTCGATTTCTCTACAAACCAGTCTGGCAAGTCATCTAAACCAGTTGCTGCTGACACATGGTCGTATCCATAGTCACATGTCAACTCTTCATCCTTCTCCACCTCTCTCAATGTGCTGATGCATTTGATCTCACCAAAGCGTGGATGAGAAAACGGAAGATATTCACAATTCGGTGACTGCGAATGGTTCGCCTTGTGACCGAGGCTAGCACAGTATTTAGACAGGGAGGAGAATTCTGTCGGCACGTCAATCACAGTAGATTCGTCCAAAGATATGGTGTTACCATTTGCAGACCAATCTCTGGCGTCCACTTCAGTGTGGGTTAGCCGTACACCGTTATAAAATGAAACTACCTCTCCCTCAAGTAAGTTAGTCCTAGCAAACAAGCCCTGACCTGCTCCTGGGATGAGAGAAGGCCGCACGCACACTCGCTGCTGTTCATAGGCATCTGGTACAAGCGGCTGAGTGCTTAACAAATTTTGAGTAGATTCGTCAAATTTTACTGGGTGAGGGTAGTCAGATTTGAGGTCCAGGTGAGGTGCATCTGTCAAAGGGTAGTTAAGTTGTGATTTTGAAGCAGCATATTGTCCAGACACTAGTACTCCTTCGTTGAATCTGCCGACAATAGCAGTCTGTCTGTCGGGATACATGTAGGCAATGTCTGTGCCCGATAAACTACCATTAGAGTTGACCACGCCCACTAGGGCACTCCCATCTGGTTCAAATACCTGCAGGAAGCCGCACCTCTTGTCGTCTGTGTGCTCACCCACTGCTGTGATCTCTCCGGTTGAATCGTACTCTGTGAATTTGCCGTCCAACATGCCGTTCTTGTATTGAGCAATCATCATTGATCCATCGTTGTAAGTGTACACGCCTTGTCCTTCCAGCACGTCGTCATGGTAACAGCCAGACAGTGTACTGCCGTCAGCAAAGTAGAAACATCCTTTACCGTGCTTCTTGCCATTAATGAAACGACCCTGCATCAAATAATTGATACCATTAGAGACACCAGGAGTGCATAAATCAATGCATGAGAGTGGAGTCTGCAGATCCAAATGACAAAATTTTTGTTTAAGACATAAATTTGAAGGGCGATCAAGGGATGAGGGAGGGAGGGAGGATACACACACACACACACACACACACACACACCACCTGAAACTGCATTGATGTTTCCGTCCAGGTGAGTGTCCCTCTACCGTTCGGCTGACCATGACTGCTTCTTTTGCCCGTGTACACAGCTGGCTGCTCCTCCTCGAGCTCGCTGCAAGAACTAGAACTCATGTTGAGCCCCGCCCATCCACGTGCCTTACGAGCCCGCCCACTTCAGTGATCGCCATGCCCATGGAAGAGGGTTGTCATCTATTAGTCATGGAGAGGGTCAGCTGCTAGACTAGTTGTCATCCCGCTCCAAAATAGGGCAGGGAATAGCTCCAGAATACGGCAGGAAGTGATATAGTTGTCGTCCTCCCAGCTCCAAGATAGGGCAGGAAATGCTGCTAGAATAAGGCGAGCTCTATGTGGCGTACACTATTGCTAATGGCTAGTGGTGTGCTGTTGCTTACTTTCCTCGCTGCTTCCTACCCCTCCAGGTGCCTTGACTACTCTCAAAGTAAGTGCTGTTATATGAACACTGCTGGTAAGGTCATTGCCAGACCTTCAAGTTATTTCTTAAAATTTGTGTCTCTCTTTCTCTCCGAGTCACATCACAACTATATGATATCGTATTTTTGCTTGCTCAGACAGTGTGCAAATTTTGAATATTATGCTTTTTGATTGTCGAAAAACTTTTCATTGTCTTTAAATTTATAGACACCCGTATATAAATGAATACATAATAAAAATTATCTTTTTTTTGATACAAATTTACAAGTTCAGTTCATATAATGAATGATGATACTAAAATCTGATTTGATCTTCAAAAACAGCCAACAGAAGTAATACGACGAAAGAGACAAAAAAGCCAGCGTTGATGACTAGTAGACGCAGCCACCATCTCCAGCCATGATTTGTTAGCTTAGCATCAGAATCATCATGTATTAGATCAGGTAACTAGAGGGAGGGAGGGAAGGAGGGAGAGAAAAAGGGAGGGAGCTAGGAGGTGAGTAAGGCGATTGAGTGTGAGTGAGTGAGTGAGTGAGTGAGTGAGTGAGTGAGTGATATCAGCTTGTGTGTATCTGGGTGTCTCTCTCTCAACTCACCAAGTCGACTAGTCCAATGTACAGGAACAGTCCAGCAGTGATGGCTAGGATCCACTCATGAGCAGTTTCTGTGTTCTGACTGACAGCTACTCCAATGAACAACCCAATGATAGCTGTCAGAGCTGATATGAAGTTGAACAACAGAGCAGTGAACCAGTGCATTCCAGACTTGATGAGAATAACGAAGTCACCTGAAGAATTAATGTACCGCTTGTTCACTCACTCACTCACTCACCCACCCTCTCACTCACCCACCCACCCACTCACCCACCCACTCACTCACTCACCTAGTTCGTGTGGTATCTCGTGGAACAGTATAGCCACTGATGTGCCTACACCTAGTGACACACTCACTGATACAGCTGCTCCGATAGCGAGACCGTCGGCAAAGTTATGCATCGTATCTCCAATGATGACTAGCCAAGCAACCGGACGAATACGTCTACACGATAGATCACACACTCCTGAAGATGGCGGCTCCTCTTCTTTCTGTTCAGTCTTGTCAGCAACTGTTGTCTCATCTTGTTGATGAGGGGGACTGTCTTTATTTTTAACGACAGTCTATGAAAGAGATACTGTAATGACCAATATCATGTGCCTTAAAGCTGTTCAAGTAGCACTATGTCATGTGCTATTTCTGTTTTTCGGCACGCCCTCCCCACTAAAACGTACAGCACGGAGGAAGTTTAAAGGGGAACATTCCCCCGTTAACCCAGTGTTCGAAGTGGCGGAGCCCCTCGCCACTATTGGCATTTTTAAGGCTTCAGGATCCCCAGAAATGCATACTTTGGCATAGAATAAAATTATGGTCTAAACTGTGCTGTTTGCTCACCTGGACACCACCAGGCTTTTGTATCAGTCACCAGGGCTAAACGAAGACCAAAATTGACTGAAAATGACGAGGTCGCAGTACTTAAATGGCTTCAGTTTCGAAGTGGGAGTGGCCAACTCTGAGTTTAGTACATAACTTTGATATGCCAGTAAAAAACAGTGCTAGTTTGGAACAGCTAGCGTACTGCATGTTGTAGAAAATCGCAAGAAAAACTGTCAGGTCAAGTTTTCGTCAAAATAATTCAGGAACTAAAGGGTTAAACTACTATGTGTGTGGTTGTGACATACCTCAATAGTTGTCCGATAATCTTCAGTTGTAGAATCTTTTACTAAAACTGCTCTATCGTTCTCTTTACCAGACCGATCAGCAAGAACAGCTCTCTGCATGTTGAGAGGAAAGACAGTGACCACTATAGACAGGTTCCACTGTACTGTTTGGTCCCTAGCTAGCTGGCTGTTATAAGCAGACAGTGACCACTATAGACAGGTTCCACTGTACTGTTTGGTCCCTTGCTAGCTGGCTCAATGATCTAACCTTCTTCAAGTGGTCAGTTAGTCCATGTAGGAACAGCTCTAGTAGATAGAACACATATATACCAGCCAACACAACACACGCCTTCCATAGATACTCCCTGTCCTCCTCTTCCTCTTCATGGGCGTGGTCCTCCTCCACTCCATGCCCATGTAGACTAAACACCTGTGTACCAAAGGCAGTATACTCCAGGATACTAAGGCAGTATACTCCAGGATATTAATGCAGTATACTAAATTATCGGCTAATTATTATATCGATGTTATTATAATTAGCAAAAAAATTGCAGGGGATCACTCACTTGTGGTATGAGATGTATAACAGCATCACTGACCAAGGCAGAGACAGCAAGGGCTATCATGAAGGCATATGAGTACTCATAGATCTGACGACCCACTGGGGACTTGGTGTGTATTATAGGAAGAATAGCTAGTCCAAGCAATGCAGCTAGACACACAATGAATACCATTAGGAAACCATAGCCATATGCTGCACAGAGAGAGAGAGGAGGGAGGGAGAATAACAGTTTGCAATAAGTTAAGTCTACAAAGATTCGATCACCTTCAGCACTGGTTGGTCGTGTATTAGTGTCATTGTGACTATGTTCCAGACACTCTTCAGTTGTGAGATTGAGTCTTAAAATGACATTTTGAACAAGTTGAGCTACTGAGCCACAGAATGATTCCTCATCGTGGTCTGTATAACATGATTGTAGTACAGCTATCAATACTGCTGGTATTATTACCATGATCATGATCGTGATCATCTTCTATCATGCAGCGGTGACCATCGTGATCACTGATGTTCAGTGAGGCTGCTTCAGTGTTAAATGCATCAATAAATGCTCCTAGACCAGGACACTATTGGAGAGAGAAGGATTACTGTGTGTAGTCCCATTAGTGTTAGCATAACCAGACATTACATTGTTATTTTTAGCATTGTCAAGATACCACAGCCAAGACTAACTGCACAGCCAAGCATCAAGCATGTGCATGCTTGAAAGTTTGTCTTTGAGCAGGCAACAGCGCCAGCAGTGAACACATGGTGAGAAGACGAGCTGCCTACTACAATTTGCAGTCTGATAACATCATATCTTGTGTAGTCGGTCAGCTGTTAGCTCGGCAAGCCCTTGGAAAATCGCTTTGCCTAACACAAAATGCACTTTTGCAAAAAGGTATGGAACAAGATGGAATTTGGAATAGGACAAGCAAAGAAGCAAGAAAGATGCTTGCAAGGTAAGGAACAATTGATAATTTATGTTCTTGTCAACTTAGAGTTAAAAGGAGTGATTAGTCACTACAGACTCTAGTACTATAGCTACAGCATGTCTTTGTGATGTCTTCAAGGACTACCACAACAGCAAGTTGCAACACAGCCTGATTAACTCATGCTTGATACTGTATTCTCACATGATTCCACCCATCGGCGATTCCCTGTACACTTAAGTCTCAGCATTGCAATACACAGAACGGTTTTCTTAACAGCTAAACCAATTGTCTAGCTAAATAGACAATTGGTTTCACCTGGTTTTGTATCACCTGGCGGGTTTGTGAAACCGATACATTGTTGACAGCCGTACGGATTGAGCTGTTGTCTAGTGCATCAGGCATAGTACGACCAGTCTAGTGATAGCACAGCATGTTCTAGTATTAGTATTGCATGTTTTGTTCACCAGCACAGTAAAATTAGTGTTTACTCTGCTTGCTATAGACTATGCACAAATAATAATGAGAATAGCGCTTAACATAGGCACCAGTATCTGGGTATAATCTGGTATTATCTACAATGCAGTAAAAACCATAAGCATCTATGAACCAGTTAGGAATCTGATTAGTAGTAGACTCCATGGGTGCTGAGAGTAGCTATTATTCATGATGAAAATCATTTCTATCTATTACAATACAGTGGCAACGGTGTGAAGGAATGATTGCACTGAATTATACGAAAAGACTCCTGATCACTGGGTATGATGCGCTGGTGGGGTCTAGCTTGCTGTTCCCAATGCCCATAATATGTACAAAATGGTACGTGACGAAATACGGCTATAAGTGTGGCAGCACTGGCACAAAACTGGTATCAAAGGACAGATCTAGCTTCAACCAGAGCATCCATTTCAACATCAGCCATACGCAACTTAATTAGGCCTGCATTTTCACAGATAGTCTTTTGTGGGTTTGTGGGCCACACCCACAAAAGAGCAGGATTTGTCTCGGCAAAACTGAATGCATATGGCCGATATGATTGCAGTTGAAATGGATGCTCAATCTGGTTTGAATGTCCTTTGGTGTCAGTGCTAGCTGCCACGTTTATATAGCCATAATTTGCCACTACTTTGTATTACAGGCATTGAGAATGACCAGCGCTAGACCCCACCAGTGCATCGCAGCCAGTCATATAAAGAGTATTTTTTCTCACCTTTGCCACAAAACTACACTTCCTAACAAAGAGAAGAGGTGTTCTACTTGCTTGCTATCAACCACTTACTACAGACAAAGCGCGCATAACTGTACATGTGTTGACTTGCATGCACATGTTCAAGAAGCTAGGACTAACCCCATCCGTCTGGACTACGCATACCAGAGTTCCACACGGCACTAGAGTCGTGTGCAACGCTACTTTCGCGATCACCGGTTCACCGGTGTGAACAAAACCATAGATCGTCTACAGGCGCCATATTTTTCTAGTAGAGCTACTAGAATGCCCTAACAATTATAGCTCACTTGCTGTCCAGCAGGGGCACTCGCCTCCGCGTGTCCATGTTCATCTGTGTCCGCTTCGGCAGCCCGTGCACCGCCACTCGCTAGCAGCACAGCACAACAGAGTACTGCAAAGAATACTGGCGTCTTGGGGCTCATTCTAAACCAAGATGCTAGTTTTCTGCAGTGGAAAAGGTAGAACACGAAGCTTCCAAGTTAGACAAGGTCTAAGAAAAATTACCAAAAATAATAGTTGCATAATAACAGGAGCGCATCCCCTTATGGGCGCGATCCTGATAATGATAACCTTCAGGCCGGGTACGTTACGAAGGTGCATGAAGACAGAAGTGATATGACCGAACCATCCTTATGGTTCGGCTAAAAGTAAAGTTTGCATACTTCCCGAGCACTTGCTGTGTCAATCGGACATTGACAAATTTGACATTGAGCATCTAATTAATATTCATTTATTAATTAAACACACCCATTTAATTACTTAGCCACACCCACTTAATTATTGTTTACGATGGAATTTTTGCCGTGGTTGCCATGATCAAAGTGATTACAGCTGAAAACAGTGTCTAAACTAGTGTTTACAGCTGAGGTAGTGTCAGTATAGATGACTTCTATACTGATTTGATGACTCGAATTTTCATTTGTAAAGAGAAGTAGAGGATTCACAAAGTCAGAGGTGGCTATCAACGACTGTCAGAGCTCATCGTTGACTGGTGAAGCCGTGAGATCTAGCACAGGATCTTTGTAATAGTGAGACTAGCACTATTACAAAGTTCATATTATACTTGCCTTCTATCTGACAAAAAAGCCGTTGCAACGTAGTCTGAAGGGCGGGGCTGCCAGACTAGTTGCAACGTAGTCTGAAGGGCGGGGCTGCCAGACTAGTTGCAACGTAGTCTGAAGGGCGGGGCTGCCAGACTAGTTATAACGTTACAACGTAGTCTGAAGGGCGGGGCTGCCAGACTAGTTGCAACGTGAGATGATAACTGACGAATAATAGCTTGAAAATATTAATTTTCCTTGATCTCTTTTCTTTTTATTACTGATACTATTAGTCCTGTGCTATTGAGTATCTTTTTTGTTAAGAAAATTGCATAATTTTATTATTGACTTTGTTAAGTGAGTTAATTAATCTACCATTGTTTCGCCTAGTCAGGCATGAAACTGTCAGGCATGAAACTTTGTACACTTTGCATGAAATCATGCAAACCAATCAGATTGCAGCAAAGCCCGCGTCACGTCCGGGTGGGTGGTAACATGTGGCGCCGCGACTGCGCGAGAAGTCTGAAAACTCAAGATGCAAGCAAGACCGCGATTGAGCGACGAGGATATCGAAAGAGCAGCCACCAAGGCATGTAGGAGATTGGGCTAAGACAGGCTGAAAGAAGAACAGTTATTTCAGAAGAACAGCCGTACAGTTATTATAACGTGGTTATTAACAAAACGACACGTGATTAACTTTATTCATCACTCAATTATTGCGTAGTGCACATTCCAGAGCGACAACTCGATGTCTCCTGCGAGGTCTCCTGACCAATCCGTAGACGCGATGGGTCGGGCCACGCCTGACTATGTTTCACCACATGCTCGTTTCTTGTCTAAGTCTTGAGTGCTGAAGAGAGCTACGCACGCAAGCTCAGTGATCACACTGGCAGTGTCAATGTAGTTGGACAGAGCAATTGCAGCAACAAAACTCATCTCTAGCTCTACAGCTAGTTGCACACGGCTCCTTTTTATGCACACGTCACTGGTGCTGCTGCTACTGCTGGGCTCTTCCCTACTCGATTGTTGCTGCTGACGATCGTTTCTCTCTCATCCCGCTTGTACAACTCTGCCCGTTATGTCAGCAGAAGAGCCCCTACCGTCATCGCCAAACGGGGCAATCACTATCGGCTACAACAATCGCCCTGTAGCTGACAGCGCGTTTGGCGGTAGCTCGTCTGAAGCCGTGAACTTCAACTTGCCTCCCTCTCAGTGCGTTACGTGTTATTCATGTGCGGCCAATAAGTGTGTCTGCCTTAAGAAGAAGTCGACTCGCTCTGGTTATGGGACCGTAAGAAATCCTAATAGAGAGGAACAATCGCTTCGTTGTCACTGTCATGTCGTCGAGGCGCCAAGTAAGACTGACAAGACAGCTAGGAATAAGCTATTGATAGCATGCGGCATAGCACTGGTGTTCACTATAGGAGAGGCAGTAGGTGAGCCACACTCACTCACTTGCTCCTCACTCTCACTCACTCTCTCTCTCTCCTACAGGAGGGTATTTTGCTGACAGTCTAGCCATTATGACAGATGCTGCTCACATGCTCTCAGACTTTGCTAGTTTCCTCATCAGTTTGTTCTCCATCTGGATGGCATCACGACCACCATCAAAGAGAATGTCCTTCGGCTGGCACAGAGCAGGTGAGAGACAATTGAAAGAGAGTCATTGAGTAAGAGAGAGAGAAAATTTATTCCCCATCTTCAAAACAACTTCGATATGTACTGCATGTACATGTACAACCATTATTGTTGATGTTAGCTGTTGATGCTCGCAAATATAGCCTTGTTTCTGGCAGGTAGTTATAGTCTAAACATAGTTTATACAGCAACAATAGGATACTGTAATGGCTAATTGATGCGGCTGGCTGTAGGTAAGTGACAATGGTTCTCTTCAGTTTGTCTCAGGTGGTTATATAGCAACTGACATGGTTGAGTTTAGCCTCGTCCCCAGGCTCTAAATTTTAGAGCCTGGTTTATACTGTATGCGCATGCGCATGCGCATGCGCTTAATTATGGCAGAATTTGCAATTATTTGAGTGGGTGGATGGTGGGCGTAACGATCGAATGACGTTTAGTGATAAGCCTGTTTGCAGCAAAGACGTCAAAATAAGATGGCGCGCACCAATAACAGAGCTGCAGTAGTGTCAAGCGACTCAAGTCTACAGGATTATCGGTCCCAGATCACACTGCTGTGTTGTTTATGCCATGTACGAGCCACGATCGCCATCGCTGTGCATAGTAAATCCAGTTATTAACAAACTTACCGACGTATATCGTCACGAATCAGCAGTCTGTTAGAAATAACTGTTACAGATGCCAACCTGACTAACACGATTGTTATAAGTAGGAGAAGAGACTGGCGCTCTGGAGAGACCTGCTTTAGATCTGGGGTTAGCATTCAGCTATTAGCACACACCGGAAACTCGACGTCACTTAGCGTATACATAACACAAAGATGAACAAGAATCCGTGATATTCTTGGAAAAGCAAGAAATTAAACGCATGCGCAGACAGTATAAACCAGGCTCTATAATCCGCCCACACAATAGAGCCTGGGTACGAGGCCAGGTTGAGTTGTGCTACAGGGTTTTGCAGGTTGCTTGACCAAACAATTCCTGCTAGCGCATGTGCATAGAGTGTTTCTGTATACAATTTGTACAGAAAACGTACTGTGCGCATGCGCTAGCAGTAGATTGTTTGGTCAAGCAACCTGCAAAACCCTGTAGCTAGCTTGTTTAGCATGCAGCTCTGTTCCTAAGTACTTCTCACTTTTTCCTGCTTAAAATTAATTATGTTGAATAAGTAATGTTGTAAACCAATAGACTGCGATGGCTTAAAGCACCATAGATCACAGATACCACAGTGCTGACAAAAGAGAGTGTACATAGTTACCCGTGCGCAGTATGCGGGAGGGTTATGCGTTTGTGTCCGTCTGTGTACGTACGTATATGTGTGTGTGTGTGTGTGTGTGTGTGTGTGTGTGTCGTCAAAAAACACGCCTGTTTGCGTCTTACCGCTCGAAACTCTCCACGAAAACACTCTCTGCAGCTTCTTCACTGAATTTATAGTTCTTTGAAGACGTTTTCTGTGCTGGCAAGCCTTGTTCGAGCGGCTAATCCATGGCTTTCTAAAGCTACGTGTCCTTGTAAGAGCACTTTACGGTATTGTGGGTGTGTCACCCAACCTCCTATCCATGTCGATGTCCTCACTCAGTCTCACATGTACCGTATGTACGTCAGAGCTTCTTGAGGCCTATAGCTATGGTATTAGTCTTTCTTGAGGCCTTCTGTGATGTGCCAATCAACTGTTAGTGCATGTATGCTATCATCTATATTTTCTGGAGCTGTCTATGGGCTAGCTGTAACGTGCGTGTTGCAGTAATGCTGGAGTAGTCGTGTTTAGCTCCTAGCTCAGTGCACGGGTATGTGTTCATTAGAACTCTAGTTATAATGTGTGATAGTTACACTAAGCACTGGCCTGATGACTAGGCATTCATGTCCTTGAAACATCATTTGGTGACTAATTTAATCTAGTAACTTATGTTGTTATCTATTCTACTGGTTGATACCTTGTAGTAACTTTGTGCTACTAGTACAGCCATGATAATAAGCGTCTTACACGGCTATCTTGCTGTGCTTCACGAAATAGCTGTCAGCTTAGTTATGCAATTTCCTTGGTACTTGAGATGTTTACAGCGTTTTTGCTATACATTAACCAGTATGTACAGGTTCAGTCCCGGCATGTTGCTGCAGAGGTGCTCCCAGCCCAGCCAGGATATTAATGTGTTCAGAATGTATGAAGACAAAACTATTTTAATCACTAAGATATCAGTTGCATGTTTGAAATTTGATAGCTAAACTGCACATGTATGACTGAACAAGTATTTCTGAGTGAGTGAATGAGTGAGTGATACATGTGTGCATGTACGAATATCATTTTCTCTCTCTCTCTCTCTCTCTCTCTCTCTCTCTCTCTCAGAGGTGGTAGGTGCTGTTGTATCAGTTCTCATCATATGGGTGGTGACTGGTGTACTAGTGTATGAAGCTGTGATGAGACTCATCAGACGAGAGAGTAACATTGACGCTAACATCATGTTAATAACAGCTGCTTGTAGCTTGTTTGTTAATGTATTGTGAGTTAATATGATACACCCTCACTCACACACTCACTCATCCACTCACTCATCCACTCACTCACCCACTCACTCACTCACTCACTCACTCATTCATTCATTCATTCACTCACTCACTCACTCACCCACTCACTCACTCATCCACTCACTCACCCACTCACTCACTCACTCACTCACGCACTCACTCACTCACTCACTCTCTCTCTCTCACTCTCTCACTCACTCACTCTCTCTCTCACTCACTTACTCACTCACCCACTCACTCACTCACTCATTCACTCACTCACCCACTGAATCACTCACTCACTCATTCACTCACTCACCAACTCACTCACTCACCCACTCACCCACTCACTCACCCACTCACTCACTCACTTACTCACTCACCCACTCACTCACCCACTCACTTTCACTCACCCACTCACTCACTCACCCACTCACCCACTCGCTCACTCACTCACTCACTCTCTCACTCTCTCACTCACTCACTCACTCTCTCACTCACTTACTCACTCACCCACTCACTCAGATTCACTCACTTACACCCTCTCCTCCTCTCTCTCTCTCTCTCTCTCTCTCTCTCTCTCTCTCTCTCTCTCTCTCTCTCTCTCTCTCTCTCTCTCTCTCTCTCTCTCTCACCCTCCCCCTCTCTCAGTATGTGTATGGTACTACATCAGCATGGTCATGGTCACAGCCATGGAGGAGGACATGGACACTCTCATGGAGGACACAGCCATAGCAAGAGAGTAAGGAACCCCAGCATACTGGAGGATGAGAGGAAGAGTAAAGATGAGGAAGCCAAGGATGAGGAAGAAGGCTTACTAGAAGGGACTAACAGGAGAAGGAGACGAAAGAGGAGTAAGATTGATTTCAGGAACATCAATGTTCGAGCAGCGTTCATACACACTATTGGAGACCTAGTACAGAGCATTGGAGTGATAGTGGCTGGATATATTATATGGTTTAAAGTGAGTGACATTCATAATCTCTCTGTTAACCCATCCATCTCTCTCTCTCTCTCTCTCCTCAGCCTGAGTGGTATTTCGCTGATCCAATCTGTACCTTCTTGTTCTCTATTCTTGTCGTTATCTCAACTCTAACTGTTCTCAGAGATGCTCTGTTAGTACTCATGGAAGGTCAGTAGCTAGCTATCATCACTGCTATACTAGTGGCTCATCTGCTCTCAGGTGCTCCAAGACATATCAATTTTGCATCTGTCAAAAAGGATCTACGAGATGTTCCTGGAGTCAAGCATGTCCACAGTGTGCACATCTGGTCACTGACTATGAGCAAGACAGCTATTGCTGCTCATCTAGCATTGGGTAAGACACACTCACTCACCAACTCACTCACTCATCTCTCTCTCTCTCTCTCTCTCTCTCTCTCTCTCTCTGTCTCTCTCTGTCTCTCTCTCTCTCTCTCATCTCTCTCTCTCAGAGCCAGGTAGTGACAATCAGACTGTTCTAAACAGCGCTTCTCAGATGCTAAAGACAAATCATCATTTTGCTCACACTACTCTCCAGGTAGAGGACTATGAGAGAGATATGGAGGATTGCAGACGGTGCAGCGATGGAACAAAGTAATGACAAGTTTTTAAAACACCAATGAATCAAACAATCACTTCCCGAGCAAATTAATATTGATTAATCAGTTATAAATACTCTCTAAAAACAGGTTAAAATTCTTATAATTGTCAATAAAAATGAGTCTAACCTCCGGGCTGTGCAGCGCCTTCGTTCTTACGGTCACCATGGTTACAGCGCAGCCGTCTTGCGGTATGTCAGACACCATACAAAGCTGACTAAAAATTGACAACTCAATTTTTGTCAAAACTGTCTTTGAATAACTTCTCTCGAGCTCTCTCTGTCTCTGTTATTACATTTTCTACTTTGCTGACTTTGTCGTTGAGTTTTGACTTCTGCTTTGTTAAGAGTTGTTAAGAGTCAGGTCCCTGGGACTGACGACCTTACATCCCCTCTGAAGGATGTGCCTACTCCTTTACCAATGGATAGAGGATGGACTCTAGAGGAGTTGAACCCACACTCACCAAGGGATATGTAAAGCCATCAGACCACACCCACACTCACTCGGTAACAAAATTAATTTCAGATCAAAATTTTGCTTGCTCAAACAGTGTGCAAAGTTTGGATATTATGCTTTCTGATTGTCGAAAAAATTTTCATGGTCTTTAAATTTATATATATCTGTATATAAAATGAATACATAATAAAAATTATCATTTTTTGATACAAATTTACAAGTTCAGTTCATCCTCCTATGATGATGATACTAAAATCTGATTTGATCTTCAAAAACAGCCAACAGCAATAACACGACAAAAGAGACAAAAAAGCCGGCGTTGATGACTAGTAGACGCAGCCACCATCTCCAGCCATGATTAGTGAGCTTAGCATCAGAATCACCATGTATTAGATCAGGTAACTAGAGAGAGAGGGGGAGAGAGAGAGAGAGAGAGAGAGAGAGAGAGAGAGAGAGAGAGAGAGAGAGAGAGAGAGAGAGAGAGAGAGAGAGAGAGAGAGAGAGAGAGAGAGAGAGAGAGAGAGAGAGAGAGAGAGAGAGAGAGAGAGAGAGAGAGAGAGAGAGAGAGAGAGAGAGAGAGAGAGAGAGAGAGAGAGAGAGAGAGAGAGAGAGAGAGAGAGAGAGAGAGAGAGAGAGAGAGAGAGAGAGAGAGAGAGAGAGAGAGGGAAGGAGAGAGAGAGAGAGGGAAGGAGAGAGAGAGAGAGAGAGGGAAGGAGAGAGAGAGAGGGAAGGAGAGAGAGAGAGAGGGAAGGAGAGAGAGAGGGAGAAAGGGAGGGAGAGAGAGAGGGAGGGAGAGGGGGAGGAGGTGAGTAAGGTGATTGAGTGTCTGTGTGAGTGAGTGAGTGAGTGCATCAGCTTGTGTGTATCTTCTACAAGGGTGTGTCTCAACTCACCAAGTCAACTAGTCCAATGTACAGGAACAGTCCAGCAGTGACGGCTAGGATCCACTCATTAGCAGTGGCTGTGTTCTGACTGACAGCTACTCCAATGAACAACCCAATGATAGCTGTCAGAGCTGATATGAAGTTGAACAACAGAGCAGTGAACCAGTGCATTCCAGACTTGATGAGAATAACAAAGTCACCTGAAGAATTAATGTACAGCTTGCTTGCTTGCTCGCTCGCTCGCTCACTCGCTCATTCACTCACACTCACTCACTCCCTCACCTAGTTCGTGTGGTATCTCGTGGAACAGTATAGCCACTGATGTGCCTATACCTAGTGACACACTCACTGATACAGCTGCTCCGATAGCGAGACCATCAGCAAAGTTATGGATCGTGTCACCGATAAAGACTAGCCAAGCAACCGGACGTATACGGCGACACGATAGGTCACACACTCCTGGAGACGACTGCTCCTCTTCTTTCCGTTCAGTCCTGTTTGTATCTGTTGTCTCATTTTGTTGATCAGTGGGAGTGTCTTTATTTTTAACGACAGTCTATGAAAGAGATACTATAATTCTGACGAACAATATCATGTTCCTTAAAGCTGTTCAAGTAGCCCATGTCATGTGATATTTGAGCAACATAACTTATTATCATCAAGATCATTTCAGTTTAAACTACTAAGTGTGTGGTTGTGACGTACCTCAATAGTCGCCTGATAATCTTCAGTTTTAGAATATTTCACAAAAGCTGTTTTATCATTCTCTGTACCAGACCGATCAGCTCTCTGTTGAGAGGAAAGACAGTGATCACTATAGACAGGTTCCACTGTACTGTTTGGTCCCTAGCTAGCTGGCTGTTATAAGCAGGCAGTGATCACTATAGACAGGTTCCACTGTACTGTTTGGTCCCTAGCTAGCTGGCTCAATGACCTAACCTTCTTCAGGTAGTCAGTGAGTCCATGTAGGAACAGCTCTAGTAGATAGAACAGATATATACCAGCCAACACAACACACGCCTTCCATAGGTACTCCCTGTCCTCCTCTTCATGGGCGTGGTCCTCCTCCACTTCGTGTCCATGTAGACTAAACACCTGTGTACCAAAGGCAGTATACTCCAGGATACTAAGGCAGTATACTCCAGGATACTAAGACAGTATACTAATGCAGTATAATAAATTAACAGCTATTAAAATTAATAGTCATGTAATTATAATTAGCAAAAAAATTGCAGGGGATCACTCACTTGTGGTATGAGATGTATAACAGCATCACTGACCAAGGCAGAGACAGCTAGGGCTATCATGAAGGCATATGAGTACTCATAGATCTGACGACCCACTGGGGACTTGGTGTGTATTATAGGAAGAATAGCTAGTCCAAGCAATGCAGCTAGACACACAATGAATACCATTAGGAAACCATAGCCATATGCTACAGAGAGAGAGAGAGGGAGGGAGAGTGAGAGAGGGAGGGAGTGATGGAGGGAGGGAGGGAGAATAACAGTTGCAACAAATCTACAAAGATAGATTCACCTTCAGCACTGGTTGGTCGTGTATTAGTGTCATTATGACTATGTTCCAGACACTCTTCAGTTGTGAGATTGAGTCTTAAAATGACATTTTGAACAAGTTGAGCTACTGAGCCACAGAATGATTCCTCATCGTGGTCTGTACAATATCAATACATGATGCTGTCAACACTGCTGGTATTATTACCATGATCATGATCATCTTCTATCATGCAGCGGTGACCATCGTGATCACTGATGTTCAGTGAGGCTGCTTCAGTGTTGAATGCATCAATAAATGCATCTTCACCAGGACACTATTGGAGAAGGAATTATTACTGTAAGCAGACATAATTTATAATTTAGAAATAATTTATCTATGGTCGAAATAATCTGTGATATCTACGGTACCACTAATGTTAGCATAACAAGACTTTGTTATTTTAAGTATAGTCAAGATACCACAGGCTGAGACTAACTGCACAGCCAAGCATCAAGCATGTGCATGCTTGAAACTTGAGTAGGCAACAGTGCCAGCAGTGAACACATGCAGAGAAGACGTGCTGCCTTCTACTTTGCAGTCACAAAAAACCTCTGAAAACATCATCTCTTGAATCACCTTGTGTCAGCTGTTGGCTCGGCAAGTCCTTGGAAAATCGCTTTGCCTAACACAAAATGCACTTTTGCAAAAAGGTAAGAAACAAGATGGGATTTGGATAAAGAAACAAGAAACAAGAAGTGCTTGCAAGGTAAAGAACAAGATGGGCAATTGATAATTTGTGTTCCTAGTTATTGAAAGGAGTGATTAGTCATTATAAACTATAGTAGGTGACTGGTGGTCTTTGTAATGTCTTCAAGGATTACTACAACACCAACACACACAGAGTGACGGTACTCATGCATGATAACAGCTAAAATATGTATGTTTGTTCAACAAAATTGCTAAAATGATTTATACCACATAGCTGAGTAAGAACACATCAAAAAGTCTGTATATATGCTTCCCTCCTGACCACTGCATTACAAGCAGCTTTCAGAATAATTATTAGACCTCTTGATCCTCGCTAGATAGCCGTTTCTTAGTTTACGGTGAATTTGGTATTATTTAATGTAGGTAAGGAGTGCCATAAATCACGTAGAGCACGACTTACCTATATTAAGTGGTTTAAAGTATATGCCGCGGCTGACTAGATCAAGCTGTAACGCTATAACGCTTTATGCGAACGTAAGCGTGCTTTATGGGAATTAAAGCACGTTCAATATGGGCATATTGAACGCTGATATTGTACGGTGGGCGGGGCTCACGAAATACGTGATTTACAGGAAGCGCGGTGCCTTTGATTCTGCCCACTCATATACTTTAAACGGCTATATAGGTAGTATACAGAGCTATATAGGTAGTATACAGAGCTATATAGGTAGTATACAGAGCTATATAGGTAGTATACAGAGCTATATAGGTAGCATGCGGAGATTTCGAGCGTCTGAAATCGTTTATCACATGACCAATTAAATCATGTGTGTTGATAGGTCTGCATCTACAGGAGTACTGTATAATTCCCATCGCAAGCTCGGTAGTATGTTCATTCAGTCCTGCTAACAGAGACAGCAGAAACAAAAGACAATCTAGTAGCCATGCCTGAGCCATGCCCACTTTGACGATTGCGAAAACCATTCTGAAAAGACTGTGTATACCTGCTAAATGTTTATTAAGGCACAAGCTTCCTGCTTGCTAGCTCAATAAACACTCACCATAATATTATGATGCATGGTGTTCAAGCATGCATAGACAGCTGCCTTGGTTCACCATTGACGGTACACCGTGGGCACGAACATCGTGTAGCAAAGAACATTCAGAATAATGAGCTTATCAACTAACCGCGCGCCGGATTACCGCACAAGCACCGCTAGTTGATTCACCACACTCGGTGAGTCCATAGATAGTGAGTCTGAGTGTGTGTCGTATATTCCTCACCACCAGGTCTTGAGCTTGTGTTTTCTCGGAGCACTTCAACAGTACGATACAACAGAGAATTGTAAAGCTGACTGCTGTAGTCATGCTGCTCATTCTAAACCATCAGCAGCAGACAGTGGTGTCAGAGCCTCGGTCAGAGCTTATAGCATGCTTAGTAACTGGGCGTGGTCCCACATACTTATATCCATGCCAGGTAATAAAACTGATTATTATTCATATCGTTCATATCAAAGTGATTTATTATTCATGACTCGACAAGACAATATGCAAAAGTCATGTGATACAGAGCACGGTAAAATTAATAATAATATTATCCAGGTCAAAACCAGCAGAATAGCTGATCAAAAACGGATCTGTCCCTCATAGACAGCCAGTAGCAACAGGACAGCAAATGAGACAAGAAAGCCGATATTGATGACCAAGAAACGCACCCACCACCTCCACTTAGTGATGGTCCATTTGCCACAATCACCATCTCCATGGATCAGATCAGGCAACTGCACAGAAGAGAGAGAATAATCAAGTTATTGTACAATACCATGACAATAATAATGTTGAACTGTTAATGCCGAACTAGCTTGTTAAATTTCCTTCAATAAATGCTTGCATGTTTTTATGCGTTTCTAATAGCAATATACCAATTGTTCATTGGGATAGCTCTAGTGTGCAGCAAAGCTCCATCATTGTAAGGCTGAGTGAAAACGCTCACAAATACGTTACCACATGTTGTGGCACCACTTTAGTTATGTAAGTGCCATTACATGTATTATGCTTGTAAACCTATCTATGCCGCTACTGTGACACTTTACAATGCTGAGTTATGGACTGATTCATGCACAAATATGTGTTAGTTACTGTTGATTTTGTCCACCATGAATGATCACGAAGAATGCATTAGTGCACAAAATAAGGCAATAACTAGTACATTTATAAAATGCAGGGGGCGAGCCTGAGCATATCAGCAGCAGCGGTACGGAAAGCAACTGCAATCAGACATTAATAGTAACGTGACGGCAGGCCTGAAGCTTGCATGTCGATTACCGATCGTCACGAGCCATCTCCTGCCGTTTGAATTCTTGCACCAGCCTTCTAGACTCCGCTTCTTATTTGGTAGCAACTAAGGACAGCTGTTATGTTTCTCTTCGTCCATTCCTGGACCTGGAATACACTGATTTGCAAACGTTCGTTTCATCTGGAAGGCGTTGTCCATTGATCACGTGCGCTAGGTGTTGTTATTGATTGAATAGGCGTGTTCTCGGGAACATAGGAGGCGGACAAACGCACCACGCGGCCAGATACATACATACATACATATATACAAACATTCCCCGCGACGTGGGACACACATCACCATCAATGTGGGGCTCGCTCAGGCTCGCCCCAATTATAGTCTATGGTTTTGTACATGAAGCTTGTTTATTA
Source organism: Haliclona indistincta (assembly GCA_964017065.1). NCBI lineage: Eukaryota > Metazoa > Porifera > Demospongiae > Haplosclerida > Chalinidae > Haliclona > Haliclona indistincta. Next base: position 13,984,583 of record OZ024788.1, read on the forward strand.
CTCACCAAGTCGACTAGTCCAATGTACAGGAACAGTCCAGCAGTGATGGCTAGGATCCACTCATTAGCAGTTTCTGTGTTCCGACTGACGGCTACTCCAATGAACAACCCAATGATAGCTGTCAGAGATGATATGAAGTTGAACAACAGAGCAGTGAACCAATGGATCCCGGACTTGATGAGAACAGCATAATCACCTGAAGAATAATCATTATAATTTCAGCCTCAACCACTCAGATTCATGATTACTCTCACTCACTCACTCACTCACTCACTCACTCACTCACTCACTCACTCTCTCTCACTCGCTCACTCACCTAGTTCATGAGGTATTTCATGCAATAGAACAGCAATAGAGGTGGCCACTCCTAGTGGCACACTCACTGACACAGCTGCTCCGATAGCAAGACCGTCAGCAAAATTATGTAAAGAGTCACCAATGATGACTAGCCAAGCAAACGGACGAATACGTCGACACGATAGATCACATATCTTAGGAGAAGGCTTCTCCTCAGGTTCCTTTGTTTCTTTTGCTTCATCATCGAAATGATGATGAGTAGAGCCATTCTTGACATCAGTCTAAAGAAAGAAAATGTTTTATCCAAAGATACAGTTTGGTTAACAGTGTACAACATATCTTACCAGTGCTGTCCCATTTTGATCTTTACGATCCTTTCCTATGCTTCGCTGTAACAAAAACATATAATTTATTATGACTGTTTGTATTTAGTTAGGTAGAGCATATTTAACACATCTTAAGCCAGGATTACCCGAACTATTCATTCTTGCTGCCCTTTGCACAATATAATCTACAGTGTCCTGGCTATTACTTGCCCGTTTTGCACGGAAAATGGGTGTAGCCACACTCCAATAGCACTTGCCGTATTTTGAACAAAATTATTTCGTACTCTGCAATCACGAGAGACCCACATAGGGGTGGGTGGGTTGTGGCGAGGGCGGGATTGGGAAGAGATGGCATTTTTTGGCGCTCTGGCAAAAGGAAATGTATCTTCTTCCATCGCTCTTGCTAGTAGGGAATTTTTGCCGAAATCGTGTCTTCTCATTAAATATTCGCCCCTCTGTAACTTATAGACAGAGACCTTTTTGCAAAATCCCAAACATACGTTTCTTCCTTGTGTACCAAAGTTTATGTCTGACATTTTGTGTGGGTGTGGTATGCCTAGGAAAGAAACGCACTTTTTCGTCATTGGGTGGAGCTTGCTACGCCCACAAGACGAATGGCAACTTTCTTGGGTGATCAGTGTGACTGAGCAAGCCTTCAACTATCAGTAGAAACCAAAATATTCGTAATCCTGATGTTAGGGCAATCCACCCTTAAGTGGTAATTATTATACCGTAGAATTATAGTTAATCACAAGGATGAACATGTTGAATTTTTTACGCCAAAAATTCTCGATCAATGGTACCGTAATCAAGCGGGACTGTTATCTTGAGCATGCCCTAAGATACCTGTTATAATAGCTATAGGGCCACGGCACTGGAACTTACAGCTTTTAGATAGTCAGTGAGTCCATGTAGGAACAGCTCTAGTAGATAGAACATGTATATACCAGCCAACACAACACACGCCTTCCATAGGTACTCCCTGTCCTCCTCTTCATGGGACCCCTCCTCCTCTGCATGCCCATGTAGTCGAAACACCTGTATACCAATGACATCAAATTTTCACCCTTTGTGTCCAAATTCCCACATAATACCATGCCACACCGGCTGTATCACAACACATTCTAGTATATTCCAGGATACTAACGCAACACCATATCATGACACACTCTAGTATACTCCAGGATACTAACGCAACACCATATCATGACACACTCCAGGATACTAACGCAACACCATATCATGACACACTCTAGTATACTCCAGGATACTAACGCAACACCATATCATGACACACTCCAGGATACTAACGCAACACCATATCATGACACACTCTAGTATACTCCAGGATACTAACACAGTGCTTACCAGTGGTATAAGATGTAGAAGAGCATCACTGACCAGTGCAGAGATAGCCAGAGCTACCATGAAGGCATGGACATAGCTATAGAGTAGTTTAGCAATTGGAGATTTTGTATGTATGAATGGTACAATAACTATTCCAGCCAATGAACCAATACAGACAATGAGGACCATCAAGAGACCAAGACCGTAAGCTGGAGAGAGAGAGGGAAGAAGGGAGGGAGTGAGAAGTGGGAGGGAGGGATCGAGGGAGGAATCGAGGAAGGGAAGAGAGGGATCGAGGGAGGGAGAACTTGATAAATATATAATAACCTATTATAGTTATGACTTCTGACCAAGGGGCCTGACACAAATGAAATCTCGTATGCTGGCTGTTAAAATCACAGTTGAAATCATGATAGGTCACGGTTGAAATCACCGTATTTTTCCGTATACTAACACCCATGCTTAATTACATCAGTGAAATCAGTGAAATCTCGTACTCTAAATCACCCAGTGTCGGATCCTTCGCTTGTGACAAATCAGAAATACACTAGCTTACATTAGTCTGCAAAATTGGTATTTAGTATAGCTACTGTCATGAAGCTACTGATAATGACTTACCTTCAGCTCTGGTTGATCGTGCTGCTGGAGCAGTGTCATTGTGACCATGTTCCAGGCACTCTTCAGTCGTGAGGTTGAGCCGCAAGATGACCCTACGAACAAGCTGAGCTACTGAGTCACAAGATGGTCCTTCCTCGTGATCTGTAAGAATAGTTGTATCATCATCAATGACGCTGCATCAGCTAACCAGTGCTGCCTTCTTTGTGATCGTCATCATCACCGTGTTCATCATGATCATCTTCTATCATGCAGCGGTGACCATCGTGATCACTGATGTTCAGTGAGGCTGCTTCACTGTTGAATGCAGCAATAAATGCATCTTCACCAGGACACTATAGAAATCAAACCATAATTAATTTACTATAGCATACTATAGCTCAATAAGTCAGTTGAATGATACAAGACAAGTAGTAAACTATGCTCTGGTATAGATTGCTGTAGGTATAAAGTAGTCTCGCAGGGCTCGACGGATTACGCTTACAAGAGACCGTGTCTAGTCACAACTGCAGTAGGTTGGCGAATCTACATAGGAATTCGTTCGGAACTAATAATAACCACACCTCCAAAGCCACTACTCTACAGCACTTACAATGTAACAGTGTTTCTCGGCAACTCGAATAGCTCAAGATCTACAAACAGTCAGAACAGCGATCTTTCGTGCCTTCCTTTTTGTATCACCTGGCAGGTTAGTGACCCAGGTACATTGTCAGGCAGTGTACGGATTGAGTCGTTGTCGAGTGTATCAGGTACAGTATGAGCAGTCTAGTGTATCAGGTACAGTACGAGCAGTCTAGTGTATCAGGTACAGTACGAGCAGTCTAGTGTATCAGGTACAGTACGAGCAGTCTAGTGTATCAGGTACAGTATGACCAGTCTAGTGTATCAGGTACAGTACGAGCAGTCTAGTGTATCAGGTACAGTACGAGCAGTCTAGTGTATCAGGTACAGTACGACCAGTCTAGTGTATCAGGTACAGTACGACCAGTCTAGTGTATCAGGTACAGTACGACCAGTCTAGTGTATCAGGTACAGTACGACCAGTCTAGTGTATCAGGTACAGTACGAGCAGTCTAGTGTATCAGGTACAGTATGAGCAGTCTAGTGTATCAGGTACAGTATGACCAGTCTAGTGTATCAGGTACAGTATGACCAGTCTAGTGTATCAGGTACAGTACGAGCAGTCTAGTGTATCAGGTACAGTATGAGCAGTCTAGTGTATCAGGTACAGTATGACCAGTCTAGTGTATCAGGTACAGTATGACCAGTCTAGTGTATCAGGTACAGTACGAGCAGTCTAGTGTATCAGGTACAGTACGAGCAGTCTAGTGCATCAGGTACAGTATGAGCAGTCTAGTGCATCAGGTACAGTATGAGCAGTCTAGTGTATCAGGTACAGTATGACCAGTCTAGTGTGTCAGGTACAGTAAGACCAGTCTAGTGTATCAGGTACAGTACGACCAGTCTAGTGTATCAGGTACAGTATGACCAGTCTAGTGTATCAGGTACAGTATGACCAGTCTAGTGTATCAGGTACAGTATGAGCAGTCTAGTGTATCAGGTACAGTACGAGCAGTCTAGTGTATCAGGTACAGTACGAGCAGTCTAGTGCATCAGGTACAGTATGAGCAGTCTAGTGTATCAGGTACAGTACGACCAGTCTAGTGTATCAGGTACAGTACGACCAGTCTAGTGTATCAGGTACAGTACGACCAGTCTAGTGATAGCAAAGCTAGTTCTAGTATTAGTATTACGTGTTTTGTTGAAGAGCACAGTAAAATTAGGCTCCAAAAGCTTGCACACAGAAATATCAGCCATTTTACAAGTGTACAATGCATGGGCAGGAAAGGTGATATCCATAGCAACGTGAGCCAATCTGGACGTGCCAATGATTCACCAACCTACTGCAGTTGTGACAAGATGGTTTCCTGCAAGCGAAATCCGTTGGGCCTCACAATACTAGATTGTTATAAGGTGTTCACACGTGTCTGTTGGTCAGTGGGATTTGTCGTCAGTGTCGATTGCATTAGAATGATAAACTACGTTAACACTCACCTATTATTATACAAGAAAGCAGTTAATAGCAGAAGCAGTTAATACAGCAGTTTTCATACTTCTTGCAATAGTAAAGCGTAGACCGTAGAGCGTCACCTCATGCACTAATGTGTGAAGTCTTTGATCATCCTCCATCGTGTGAATAAGATAACAACGCCTTCACACATTAGTGCACGAGGTGACGCTCTACGGTCTACGCTTTACTATTGCAAGAACCGCTGTAGCAGAAAGGCAGTTTTAAGCAAACTATAGACTATGCACCTATAATTAGTAATGAGAATAGCACTGGTGCCAGTAACTGGTATTATCCACAACGCAGTGAAACCTTAAATATCTATTAACCGGCTATGAATCTGATTAGTAGTAACTCCATGGATGCTGAGTGTTGCTATTATTCATGATGTTTTACCTAGACATGCAGTAAGCCTAGCAACCAATAGGTAATCTTCCCTCTACATTCCATCTAATTACCTGACAAGTGGTGCATGCATGTGTAGGTACTGTTTTCATATTAGCACCAAAGTAGATGATTGAGGTGTCTTCTACGTCAACACTAGCCTCGTCCCCAGGCTCTCGATATAGAGCCTGGTACACATTGTATGCGCATGCGTTAATTATGTCCAAATATGGCATTATCAATTGAATGGCATGATTCGGCAAATTCAACAGATTCGGTGAAAATCATGCCTTATTTGGACATAATTAACGCATGCGCATACAATGTGTACCAGGCCCTCTCCTCAGCTTTGGGAGGCGGGGCCTGGGGACGAGGCTACGTCAACATGAAGTATTGTCAGGGGTTAAATGTGAGTCATATGGACTAGGTGAATATACTGATTGCAAACAACAACTCATCTATCACCGTTGGGCCAAGGGCACATCGATGAATCTTTGAACACAAAAATAATTTATATTTTTGCTGCACAGCTGTGTAACACAGTTAACAGTGAAAGCTCCATGTAAGGAACAAGGCTTCGAGAATCATTCTATCTATCACAATACATAGTTCAGTGGCAAAGGTGTGAAGAAATGGTTGCGCTGAAGTTAACGAAAATACTCCTTATGACTGGCTATGATGCACTGGTGAGGTCTAGCTCGTGATCACACGAGGTGCCTGTAAGACAAGGGAGTGACGAAATTATGGCTATAAATGCAGCAGCACCAGCACAAACTGGCACCAAAAGACAGACACATCAGCCATACACAACTTAGGCCTGCATTTTCACAGATAGTCCTTTGTGGGTCCGTGGGCCACATCCATGAAAGAGCAGGATTTGTCTCGGCAAAACTGAATGCATATGGCCGATATGATTGTACTTGAAACGGATGCTCTGGTTGGACTGTCCTTTGGTGTCAGTGCTGCCGCCATAATTTTGCCACTACTTTGTATTACAGGCATTGAGAATAACCAGCTAGTCTACACCACCAGCGCATCATAGCCAGTCATTAAAGTAACGAAAATCATTCCTTCCCTCCTTTGCCACTAAACTACACTTCCTAACAAAGAGGTGTTCTAGTCCCTGTGCCTTATCAAGCACTTATTACAGACAAAGCGCGCATTCCTGTATAACTGTGTTGAGATCTAGAAGGCCCGCGGACTAACCCCACCGTACCCGTCCGTCTGAATCATGCACGCATACCAGAGTTCCACACGGCACTAGAGTCGTGTGCAACGCTACTTTCGTGATCACACGAGGTATGAACAAACCATAGATCGTCTACCGGCGCCATAGTAGAGCTACTAGAACGTCCTAACGATTGTAGCTCACTTGCTGTCCAGCAGGGGGACTCGTCTCCGCGTGTCCATGTTCATCTGTGTCCGCTTCGGCAGCCCGTGCACTGCCACTCACTAGCAGCACATCACAACAGAGAACTCCAAAGAATACTAGCGTCTTGGGGTTCATTCTGAACCAAGATGCTGGTTTTCTGCAGTAGGGAAAGGTAGAACACGAAGCTCCCAAGTTACACAAGGTCTAAGAAATATTACCAAGGTCAAAAATAATGATTGCGCATAATAACAGGAGCGCATCCCCTTATGCGATCCTGACATTGATAACTTCCAGGCCGGGTTACGAAGGTGAAGACAGAAGTGATATGACCGAACCATCCTTATGGTTCGGCTAAAAGTAAAGTTTGCACACTTCGCGAGCAAGCTGTGTCAATCAATATACATGTTGCATGACATTGTAAAATGGGCGTTGGCTACTAAGCTTATGTTATACTATAGCCCAACGCCCATTTCACAATTTCTAACGTGCAAAGGTCTCTGTACTGTACAGAGAGAAAGATAGTGAAATACGGATGATCACACAACATGTACTTTAGTATAACCATATTATACCAAGAGATAGCCGGTTACAAGAAGCGCAATTGTGGCTAATCATTAGTGCAATAAATGCCTTCAATTAAAGCTAAGTGAATAGTGACTGCTAGTAGACCAATAGCAGTAGTTATAGTGCTGTGAATAGTGACTGCTAGTAGACCAATAGCAGTAGTTATAGTGCAGTGAATAGTGACTGCTAGTAGACCAATAGCAGTAGTTATAGTGCAGTGAATAGTGACTGCTAGTAGACCAATAGCAGTAGTTATAGTGCAGTGAATAGTGACTGCTAGTAGACCAATAGCAGTAGTTATAGTGCAGTGAATAGTGACTGCTAGTAGACCAATAGCAGTAGTTATAGTGCAGTGAATAGTGACTGCTAGTAGACCAATAGCAGTAGTTATAGTGCAGTGAATAGTGACTGCTAGTAGACCAATAGCAGTAGTTATAGTGCAGTGAATAGTGACTGCCAGTAGACCAATAGCAGTAGTTATAGTGCAGTGAATAGTGACTGCCAGTAGACCAATAGCAGTAGTTATAGTGCAGTGAATAGTGACTGCCAGTAGACCAATAGCAGTAGTTATAGTGCAGTGAATAGTGACTGCTAGTAGACCAATAGCAGTAGTTATAGTCAGTGGCGGATCTAGCCTGAGGTGCTTGGGGGGGCCATAATTTATTCGTATTATAATTTTGTACAAGGCTTGTTTCATTCCATTGTGTGGCTTATATTTCTAAAATTTTAGGGGGGGCCTGGCCTCTCTGTAGATCCGCCACTGGTTATAGTGCAGTGAATAGTGACTGCCAGTAGACCAATAGCAGTAGTTATAGTGCAGTGAATAGTGACTGCTAGTAGACCAATAGCAGCAGTTATAGTGCAGTGAATAGTGACTGCTATAGTAGACCAATAGCAGCAGTTATAGTGCAGTGAATAGTGACTGCTAGTAGACCAATAGCAGTAGTTATAGTACAGTGAATAGTGACTGCTAGTAGAGTTAATCGATATAATACTGAACTACAAAGGGTGAGGATAGCAGAGCCAAGCTGAATCACTCTTATCTCATTCAAGTTCGCTGAGCCCCGCCCACCCACGTGCTGATATTGTGGACCCGCCCACTGTGTGCGGTCCGGCTCTCGCTTCGTGTTGAATCGTCATGATGCTGTTACTGCAGACGTTGTCGGCTACCTTAAGGCGCGCCGTCACTCAACCGTTTGAGACAGCCGAGCGAAGGTGCCGTATCATGGCGTATAACCTGGCTGCATTCTTCAGAGAAGCACAACTAATGACATCACGTGATCTTACTCCTCTTGTTGAACCTAGTATGGCGTGTTTATCAGCCGGACCTGCTGCTGTTAGTAATGATCTGATGGAGGAGGGTATATTATGGATGGCTGCTCCAAAGAGGAGAACATCTCATTCTAAGAAACGCATGCGAATGGCGAACAAATGGTTGAAACCGATACGAAACTACAAGTTCTGTGAAGTATGTGGTAACCCTAGACTATGGCATCATCTGTGCGGCCATTGCTTCAAAGAGACATTGAAGAAGACAGCTGAGATGAGGAGACAGATGCAGCAGCAGCAGCAGCAAGCCAACACTGAGCTGGATCTAGCAACTAAACTACCCTCTGACGAGGAACTTGTAGAGAATACATCACCATAGCAACAGTACTGAATATGAAGTCATTTTTCATAATCAATGATTTGATAAAATCAGTGTCTCAAATCCAGCGTTGTTGTTAAGAAGATTATTTTAAGCAGTTCTTTGATTGGTATTCTGAGGTTTGTCACTGCAGCCGCTGCAGTCAGCCATGTTAGTACGATAGTTCTCCACCTGGAGAGTGGTGTGTGTGAAGCCATGATCTCTCTTTAACAACAGAGATGCATTGTCAAGAACAGCTTGGTTATCACTGCCTGACTCTGAGAGAGAGAGAGAGAGAGAGAGAGAGTAAGTAAATGAGTTGGTGAGTGAGTGTGTCTTACCCAGTGCTAGATGGGCAGCAATAGCTGTCTTGCTCATAGTCAGTGACCAGATGTGTACACTGTGGACATGCTTGACTCCGGGAACCTTTCGTAGATCTTGTTTTACCAACTCATAGTTGATATGTCTAGGAGCACCTGAGAGCAGATGAGCCACTAGTATAGCAGTGATGATAGCTAGCTACTGACCTTCCATGAGTACTAACAGAGCATCTCTGAGAACAGTTAGAGTTGAGATAACGACGAGAATAGAGAACAAGAAGGTACAGATTGGATCAGCGAAATACCACTCAGGCTGAGGAGAGAGAGATGGACGAGTTAACAATATGAAGAGAGAGAGAGAGGGCAGGAGGAAAGAGAGAGAGAGAATATATGTCACTCACTTTAAACCATATAATATATCCAGCCACTATCACTCCAATGCTCTGTACTAGGTCTCCAATAGTGTGTATGAACGCTGCTCGAACATTGATGTTCTGTAGGCCTAGTCTCCTGTGCCTCCTTTTCCTATCCCCACCTTCTTCTGCACTAAGCACATCCGCTTCTGAACTGATAACGTCCTCCTCTTCATCACTGCCATCCTCTCTTACCAGCAGTCTCTCAGTGTCTGAGGCCATGATCTTTAGCATATTATGACGACGCCTTTGCTGCATCTTTTTGAAGTGTCTGCGTCTATGTCCTCCTCCATGAGAGTGTCCATGTCCTCCTCCATGGCTGTGACCATGACCATGCTGATGTAGTACCATACACATACTGAGAGTGAGAGGGTGAGAGGAGGGAGGGAGAGAGAGAGAGAGAAACGTGAAGGAAGAGAGAGAGGGTGAGAGAGAGAGAGAGAGAGAGAGAGAGAGAGAGAGAGAGAGAGAGAGAGAGAGAGAGAGAGAAACGTGATGGAAGAGAGAGAGGGTGGGAGGGAGAGAATAGGGAGGGAGGGAGAGGGTAGGGATGGAGAGAGAGGATAGGAGAAATAAGGGAGAAGGGAGGGACAGGGGTAGGAGGGAGAAGGGTAGGGAGGGAGGGAGAGGATAGGAAGGGAGTGAGAGGGAGAGGGAGGGAGGGAGTGAGAGAGAGAGAGAGAGAGAGAGAGAGAGAGAGAGAGAGAGAGAGAGAGAGAGAGAGAGAGAAGGAAGGCAAATGATAGCGGTACATATGAATAAACACAGACAACTGATCATAATGTAATACAATGACTCACAATACATTAACAAACAAGCTACAAGCAGCTGTTATCAGCATGATGTTAGCGTCAATGTTACTCTCTCGTCTGATGAGTCTTATCACAGCTTCATAGACTAGTACACCAGTCACCAACCATATGATGAGAACTGATACAACAGCACCTACCACCTCTGAGAGAGAGAGAGAGAGAGAGAGAGAGAGAGGTTCATTCATCGACCTGCCCGTCTGCTTGCCCACCTCATCCACTCATCCACGCAATCACTAACTTAGTTCTCTCTCTCACACCCAATGGCTCACTCTCTCAGTACCAGCAGCAGCATGATCAGGCTAATAGCTACCACAACATCCTGTTGTTACTGTATAAACTATGTTTAGTCTGTAGCTACCTGGCAGAAACAACTTGTTCTTTGTTATCATCAATAGCTAAGATCAACAATAATGGTATTACATGTATAGTACATATCGCAGTTGTTTTGGAAGATAGTGAAATATATATTCACATTCAAATCTTCCTTATCTCTCTCTCTCTCTCTCTCTCTTACTCAATGACTCACTCTTTCACTCATTGTCTCTCACCTGCTCTGTGCCAGCCGAAGGACATTCTCTTTGACGGTGGTCGTGATGCCATCCAGATGGAGAACAAACTGATGAGGAAACTAGCAAAGTCTGAGAGCATGTGAGCAGCATCTGTCATAATGGCTAGACTGCCAGCAAGATACCCTCCTGTAGGAGAGAGAGAGAGAGAGTGAGTGAGAGGGTGAGTGAGAGAGTGAGTGAGTGAGTGAGTGAGAGTGGCTCACCTACTGCCTCTCCTATAGTGAACACCAGTGCTATGGCGCATGCTATCAATAGCTTGTTTCGAGCCGTCTTGTCTGGTTTGGTTTTTGTGATCACATGACATTGACAATCGATAGATTGGTTTTGCTGAGCTAGTTGCTCACCTAATAAGAGAGAAGGAATAGGGGAAGAATGAAGAGAGGTAGGAAGAAAAGAGAGAGAGAAAAGGAGCCAGAGATGAAGAGGGAGGGAGGAGAGATGGAGGGAGGGAGGGAAGGAGATAGGAAGGAAAGAGGGAGGCAGAGATGGAGGGAGGGAAGGAGAGAGGGAGAAGAAGGATCAGTAAAAGAATGTTACACAACAGTGCAGAGTTTCATACAGGTATTAGCCAAGAGGGAGAAACACAACAGCAGGGGGTCTGGGGGCGCAGTCCCCAGACGCTGATGGGTATATAGCCTAGTACCTCGGCGCCAAATAGAGCGAATGGATACGCATGCGCGGAATTTTCTCAACATTCCAAGAATATTTCCGTTCATGTTTGTGACATGTGCTCTGACCTCGTGCTTCAGTTTTGCCGACGAAGAAATTCGAATACTAAAGAACGTCAAGATGTAATTGGCAGCAAATGTGGACATACAATCCTGTAGCTACAAGTATCCACGGTTGGTTAGATGCCGTACTGGCACGATGCGAAAGCATGCTATAGCTGTCCCCGCCCATTTTATTCGTGCATGCGTGTGCATTTGATACTAGGCGTAGGTACTAGGCTAGTAAAACACTATTAGACAACTTTGTTGCAATTTTTTGATAGTTAGATACACAATTGATAAATGAGATATAGCCACAATAATTACATTCAATATCATTAGTGAAATACCAGAGGGGGGAAATCCCAGGGCACCCCCCATAGTATGACATTGTGTTATGATGAATGCTAGTGTCTTATCAACTCACTAGAGCTGTTTGTGACTGGTTGTCGAGACCTGGATCGCTCACAAAAAGCACACACGCACTCCTCTGCATCACTGACGCGATCACAGTGCTGAGCTCCTGTCAGAGGTGTAGTGTCGATAGTGGGAGAGGTGGAGCTCCTGTCATTGGTGAGACGATTAGAGAAGGTAGTAGATGAAGAGAGAGAGGGACACTCTGATGAGAGAGCAGCCATTGTTCATAACTGTTGATGGGGAAAGAGAGAGGAAGGAGGGAGAGTCAACAAGTGAGCTGACAATAAACACGACACTCCCGACAAAAGAGAAAGCTGATTACGCCTTAAAATAGGAGAACTTGCCTGAAATATAATTATGGTTAGTATTAAACCGAGGAGCGAACGTTATCGCTCGCTCACTGTCCGACTCCCTGGACTTTAGTGCCGTGTAGTCGTCTCGGAAGTAGAAATGGCGGAGAGATCACGCTCTAGAAATACTGTTACTGCTCGTTTCGATCATGTGTTACTGTAGTGCTCGCAAGACCCACGACTGACCAAATCGGACCTTGACAGTACCGATTTTACCGCGTTGATCTAATGAGTAAGCCCCTGGTAATTAGTTAGCTTTGTTGACCAAGCGGCTCCAGCGAGCCTTGACCGCTCGACTATTCCTTTATTTCTGTCTTGACCATTTTGACCGCGGTTGCAGATGTGAATACAGTACCAATTGGAGTGGTAACCCCTTGATAGAGACAGCATTTTCTTTGCATTGATTTCGAGCAATTTGTCATGCTGGTGGGTGTGACCAGATGTTTGACCCCACCCACGTCGTCACCGCATACGCGTATATACGTCACACGACACAGCTGAGGGAAGGGCGTTGGCTCAGTGCAGTTGTGTACGAAGCTTCTCTTCCATCGCTGCAATTCAAGGACAACAAACTTTGATGATGCCAAGATGGCTGAGAAAAGCAGAAGAAAAGACAGACTGGGCGCGCTAGACCTCTCCACTGAGCCTCAAGTGGCTGATCTGCAGAAACCTGCATCGTTTTCACGAAAACGTATTAGACCACGTCATTACCAGCGACAACAACCATCTCTCTTCTCTTTCCATTGCAGAGAAATGGTTACACGACAAAAAAGACCTGTTATATGGCAGCATTACTTACAGAGCTAAAGTAAGACTTGAATATTAGCCCAAGAGATGGGTTCCTATAGTAACTGGCTACTACACTAGTTGTCTAGTTACTAGTAAATGACTGGATTTAGATTGTGTATGGATAATAATAAACCAGTTAAGGTTAATAATTGTGTACTAGAATGTTCTACCCATTGGTAAAGGAGTAGGTGTTTTCACCACATCCTTCAGAGGGGATGTAAAGCCGTCAGTCCCAGGGACCTGACTCCATTAGCCTCTGACTAGCTCAGACAGTGCATGAAAATTAATGATCATAGAAGAAAAGGAAAACAATGATGTTAATATTATTCTATAATGATATTTTCGTTCAGTTTCTTGGTGTGACAGAAGTGGGACAGCGAGATGGTGATATGACAGTGAAGAGTGCAGTGGACAGACTCAAGGTAAGTGCATCCTGGTGCAGCCTGCAGCATCCTGGGGATTGGGGTTATCGTTTTACTCACTCAGTCGTCAACTCATGGGAAGAGATTACCCGAGGTCGATATTGCTATATCAGTGTCGTTCATTGTAATCACTGAAGTTAAATCAAAGGTTGGAAACTAATAATACGTTAACATGAAACAGCCTTTGTACCCTACCTCAATTTTATTCTTTAGACTCATGTCAGCAAGAGCAAGCTACAGAGGATCACTTACTGCTCTGAGAGCCGAATGCTGGGAGACAAGATCTTTGCCTTCATTGTGGGTTGGAAGCCAGCCGAGAAGAAATATCATTGCTTTTGCTTCGAGACACAGAGCCCTGTAAGATCAACTACTTGACTTGATGTTGTCTTTAATCTGCTTTAAACCTTTTTGAAATTTGAATTTAAAATTCTTTTATTATTTACAGTCAAACAAGATATCAATGACGGTCGGGCAAGCGTTCCATCTTGCCTATGAGAGATTCATGGAAGCCAAGCAAGCTCAAGACCAGTTCATGTCACTGAGAAGAAAGGTAAAGCATATGTTGCTGCTGCTATAAATTATAAGAAACTTTGGTAGTAAAAGAGTGCTGTTTTAAGCACATACAATTTTTCTATACCAATTTGCTTTTAATTTTAAGTAACTATTTCTGACCTATTACTATTGTTTGTTCAAAAAATGCAATAAGGTAGAAATATTTCAGTAAAATTAGCTATAATTGCTTTGTTTGTTTTCGTGTATCTGCAACTCAATGACTATACTGTTTCATTTTTGAACTATTCTATAACTTTGATCATCATTATAGCTAAAAACTCCCAAGGAGAAGGAGAACTTTGCCATGAAGCTGACCCAGCTACATCGTGCTCCCAGCGTCAAGGAACTAGCTGACCTGGCAGAGTTACCAGCCACATCGAAGCACCATCAGCACATTGAAGAGAGACAGCAGCTCTGGACGAAGCTATCCCAAGGAGACGAAGGATTTGAGCAGCAACAAAATGAGGTTAGTATTATGTCATCAAGTTAAAATTGAACAGCAACACGTATTATATGTTTCTATTTATTGCAGCAGAGAGACAAAAGAATGGTTGAAGGTTGGAAGAGAGTCACCACAGCTCTGGAGCCATTCGCTGATCGGTCGGTACAGAAACCACAAAGTGTTGAAGATGTAGATTCGGCTATCGACATGATAGAGAACCAGTTTGAATCTTTGGAGGTGAGAATTACAATTTGCAGCGGATTTACGAGTATAGTAAAAATTCAGTTGCATCATCTGTGTGCGTTATGTAGGAAACCTTGCATTGACACATTTGCAATCTCTCCAATAATTTAATTTTTTATTTTTCTAGGATTTTTCAAATGTTGAAGAAGCGTTAAAAGCATTTGATGAGTTACAGCTAGACACTAATGTAAGAGATTGAACTATACACTATCACTCACTCACTCACTCACTCACTCACTCACTCACTCACTCACACACTCATGCACTCACTCATGCACTCACTCATTCTCACTCTTTCTCTCTCTCTCATTCACTCACTCACTCACTCACTCACTCACTCACTCACTCACTCACACACTCACTCATGCACTCACTCATTCTCACTCTTTCTCTCTCTCTCATTCACTCACTCACTCGCTCACTCACTCACTCACTCACTCACTCACTCACTCACTCACCCACACACTCACTCACTCACTCACTCATGCACTCACTCATTCTCACTCTTTCTCTCTCTCTCATTCACTCACTCACTCGCTCACTCACTCACTCACTCACTCACTCACCCACACACTCTCTCTGATTATTCTACCTCTTTCTCACCATCCCTTTCTCATCTAGCAGCAATCTCCTCCTCCTCCCCAGCCGCCCTCACAGAACCATGTCAAACAGACCAGCGATGAATCCACATCACTCTAACATGTGGAAAGTTTCCAAACACTGCCAAATGTAGTGAGAGATTTGTAAATTCCACAGACTGGGTGGTTGTTTTTAGACGTTATTCATCTCAATTTTGTAAATGAATACAGTCAATTTTAGTTATTTATAATGTGTGTTACAAAAATAAATTGGTGTAGTTAACAATATTCATTGGTGATCGGTACAAAACGATATTCATTGGTGGAAAAGTTCTGTATAATAATATTCATGGATGCTGGTTGTTATTGTTAGTGGAATCTTCTTCAGACGACTCCACTACATGGTCCTGGCTGTTGTTAGAGCGTCTTTCTGGTTGACCTGTCGCTGCGTCCACCTGACCACTGCGTTGTTGATGCTGCCAAATTATCGTGCTATCCAGGTTCCCGATCTGTGGTGCTCGGGAACTGCCGACTGAGTACCGGGCCGCTAGACGAGGTCGAGGGGAGTAGTCCCGGCCGGAGTAGGACAGACTGGTGTGTAGCTTGGAGTGGTAGCATGAACCGAGCTGACTGCCGCTGTCAGATGGTGACGGGAGGGTGTGGTCATTGTTATTGTGTGGAGGAGAGGGAGGAGAGATTGATTCGTTGCTAAGGTGTGGTTTAGTGTCTCTAAGGTCGTCTAGTCGACTACTGATGTTAGCGGCTGTCAATCTAGCTTCAGGATCCTCATCCCAACTCTCAATTAGTAACTCAGATATGGTCTTGAATGACTAAAAGAAAGAATAAAAAAGTATTAATAAATTACCACCATGACACTTGGCATTTTCACATGCATCAGGAAAAAGAGGGAGGGAGACAGAGAGGGAGGGAGGGGGAGAGAGACAGAGAGAGAGAGAGAGAGAGAGAGAGAGAGAGAGAGAGAGAGAGAGAGAGAGAGAGAGAGAGAGAGAGAGAGAGAGAGAGAGAGGGAGAGAGAGAGAGAGAGAGAGAGAAAGGAAGAGAGTGAGAGTGATTCTTCACCTCATATTGTTGCCAACTCTCTGGTATTGGTGGGCGGTGCTTGTTGACCACTACCACACTCTTCATTTTATCCAGTGTGGGTCTCTCACCAACTTGGTTAGAGTATGGTGCACTGTACTCCACTGCTTTAACTGCAGAACACACACACCCTCACACAAGGCACATAACACACACCCTCACACAAGGCACATAACACACACCCTCACACAAGGGACATAACACACACCCTCACACAAGGCACATAACACACACCCTCACACAAGGGACATAACACACACCCTCACACAAGGCACATAACACACACCCTCACACAAGGCACTCAACACACCCCATCACACCCTCACACAAGGCACACATCACACCCTCACACAAGGCACTCAACACACCCCACACATCACACCCTCACACAAGGCACTCAACACACCCCACACATCACACCCTCACACAAGGCACTCAACACACCCCACACATCACACCCTCACACAAGGCACACATCACACCCTCACACAAGGCACACATCACACCCTCACACAAGGCACTCAACACATACCCCATCACACCCTCACACAAGGCACACATCACACCCTCACACAAGGCACTCAACACACCCTCACACTAGGCACACATCACACCCTCACACAAGGCACTTTAATGTAAACTCTATCAAGCATAACAAGACCCATGAGATATCATACTCTCAATCCCTTGTTACCCAGTGACCCTCTAGACTCATTCTCTATCCATTGATAAAGGAGTACTGCATCCTTCAGAAAGGATGTACAGCCGTCAGTCCCAGGGACCTGACTCCATTAGCCTCTGACTACAACCACACACACACCCCACCAAAATTTTAATACCATACAACTAAAATTTGTAGCAAATAGCAAAAATTGACGGACTCACTATTGAGCATGTTGCATCTTCTAGTGACCTCCCACATCACAAGAGCTAGAGCATATATATCGATCTGCTTGAACGACTCTATGTCACTTAGGTTCACTCGAGCGTCGAGTGCTTCTGGCGCCATATACCGGAATGTACCAACCTGAACAGAGAGAGGACAAAGATGAGAGCATGTGGGAGTGAACGATAACTAAGTAATCAGACATCCAGTCATAACACTAGACGCACAAATATTGCCGCCAAGAATGGCTACATAACTTGAATACTATTCAAATACTGCAACT
The DNA here is from genome assembly GCA_964017065.1 of Haliclona indistincta. Lineage (NCBI taxonomy): Eukaryota > Metazoa > Porifera > Demospongiae > Haplosclerida > Chalinidae > Haliclona > Haliclona indistincta. Next base: position 14,002,064 of record OZ024788.1, read on the forward strand.
ACACAAGAAGAGTGAACTATACAGTCCAGTGGAGAAAGGCTGTGATGAAATATTAGCACAGCTGTGTAAACAGAAGAATGCTGCTTCAGTAGAAAAACAAATTTTAAATGAGCAAATTGTTGTTACACCATTGTGCGTCAATGCATACACTCGCTCTCTCCCCTCCCTCTCTTTCTCTCTCTCCTTCCCTCTCCCTCCCCCTCTCTTTCTCCTTCCCTCTCCCTCCCCCTTTCCTCTCTCTCCTTCCCTTTCCTCCCTCTCTCTTTTATACAGACATGTTTCTGAGTCATTGGATAAGCTTCTTGTTGATTAGGTAGTGTGAACTAATGCAGGGACACCATGAAACCTACCAGTAGCTACCCTCCCAGTACAAAGCATATTATTGCCTTGTTAGGTTTCTATAGTAACTGAATTAGTCAACATGAAGCACATTATCTCACAGCACTATTAGATCAGCTCAATTCAATTGCACACAACATCTCACAGTACAGTGGTAGTGTACATGTGAAATTAGACTGTAAAGGAAACAGTGTCATCTAGAGACTACACACAATGTCATGCATGCACATCACAGCTACAGGAGATCAAACAGAGTCTAACTGCCTCACAGAGGGTCACTGGTAGAGCCAGGACACCTGTCCACTAAGCAGTGTCTAGCTGCCTCACAGAGGGTCACTGGTAGAGCCAGGACACCTGTGCACTAAGCAGTGTCTAGCTGCCTCACAGAGGGTCACTGGTAGAGCCAGGACACCTGTGCACTAAGCAGTGTCTAGCTGCCTCACAGAGGGTCACTGGTAGAGCCAGGACACCTGTGCACTAAGCAGTGTCTAGCTGCCTCACAGAGGGTCACTGGTAGAGCCAGGACACCTGTGCACTAAGCAGTGTCTAGCTGCCTCACAGAGGGTCACTGGTAGAGCCAGGACACCTGTACAACAAGTGAGTCAAGGAACCAGACTAGGGGATTACTGACTATGCCAGTGTGGGCAGTCCCACCTGAACCTATAGCAACCAGAGAGACTCAGTCCACACACAGAGAGGGTGTGGCAAGGTAACACTGCCAAGAATGCACATACCCAACCAGCTATGGAGCCTACTCAATGAGTAAATGATGTCTAGAACTTTATCACTGTCTAGAAGTACAGACTAATTATAACCAAAGACAAATACCAATGATATCACAAGATAAGGAAAAGTACCCAAACACCCAACAACATGATAGACATACAGGATATGATAGCACAACATAGCCATGGATACTAGTCCAGATTGAGTGAATCTTGCTTTATACTGTACACAACAAACCACTGAGTTACTGCTCTATAGCAGACACTAGTCCTGATTGAGTGAATCTTGCTTTATACTGTACACAACAAACCACTGAGTTACTGCTCTATAGCAGACACTAGTCTTGATTGAGTGAATCTTGCTTTATACTGTACACAACAAACCACTGAGTTACTGCTCTATAGCAGACACTAGTCCTGATTGAGTGAATCTTGCTTTATACTGTACACAACAAACCACTGAGTTACTGCTCTATAGCAGACACTAGTCCTGATTGAGTGAATCTTGCTTTATACTGTACACAACAAACCACTGAGTTACTGCTCTATAGCAGACACTAGTCCTGATTGAGTGAATCTTGCTTTATACTGTACACAACAAACCACTGAGTTACTGCTCTATAGCAGACACTAGTCCTGATTGAGTGAATCTTGCTTTATACTGTACACAACAAACCACTGAGTTACTGCTCTATAGCAGACACTAGTCCTGATTGAGTGAATCTTGCTTTATACTGTACACAACAAACCACTGAGTTACTGCTCTATAGCAGACACTAGGCAGCCAATCTTACCTCCCTCCCATGTATTCAAGCTAAAACAACCACTGAGTTACTTACTGCTCTATAGCAGACACCAGTACACAGAGGATACAACAGAATTGTCTGAAACAGTGTCTGGATGACATCCTGTTCAATCACTAATAGTCTACACTGTGCTATGCTCAATATTAAAGCCCAGAGTAGTGGCTCTCACTACTGGTCAGAGTAAAATAGTTACTCTCAGAAGAGCTAATAAGTGATTTTTACTACTTAAAAGGTTTCAATGTGCCCACAATTTTTAACACATACCAATAATGATTGAATTATGTCTTAAAACCAGACACTGGTTATGTAATACAAGTGGAGAATGAGTATGGTGTATTAGAGAGAGAGAGAGAGAGAGAGAGAGAGAGGGAGGGAGGGAGGGAGGGAGGGAGGGAGGGAGGGAGGGAGGGAGGGAGGGAGGGAGGGAGGGAGAGAGACAGAGACGGAGAGAGAGAGAGAGAGAGAGAGAGAGAGGGAAGGAGGGAGGGAGGGAGGGAGGAAGGAGGGAGGGAGGGAGGGAGAGAAAGAGAGGGTTCACAAACCTGTCCAGATGAAGCTAGGCTCTTCTGGTCTGACGAGGGATCGAGTGTCATGGCAAGTCCTAGGTCACCAATCACACAATGACCATATTTGTCCTTCACCAGTACATTAGCCGGCTTGATATCGCGATGAGCGACTGCGTATTTCTCAACCTCGGCTCCGTTTGAAGAAGTATAGTAGTTCGAGTGTAGATGAGTGAGTCCATCAGCTACATTCATCATGATGGTCAGCGCTACGTCCCATTCTAACTCGTTCTGTTGAAGAAACTGCAGCAGTGATCCAAGCGGACAGTACTCGGTGATCATTATTAGCTGAGAGTTGTACCCAGAACCTCGCTTCTCGCTGTCGAAATACTTCAGAATATTTTCATGACAAGTTGACTCGCGTGAATATATCTCTTTCTCTTTGATCCAAAACTGCTGGTAGTTAGGTGTGAAGATCTTCACGGCAACATAGCCGCCTTTATAAGCCGCCTTCCAGACCGAGCCAAACTTGCCTCGTCCGATGGTCTGTATCAGAGTGAGGGGGAGGTACTCGTCGTCGTCCGGTGGGTCAAGGTTCATCTTGTGACGCGGATGAGAGTGGTAACGTTTCCATGGCACTGAGCGCCTCTTGACACAGAAATACACCACTAGACTGACGACTAGAATCACCAAGAGCATGACAAACAGTGCCAGAACGATAATTACTGAAAGAGGGAGAGAAGGAAGAATAAACAGTATTATAGTACAGACCAGTGTCGTACCGTATAGCCACCACTCTGGCATTCCAGTGAGCATTGGAGTCATAGTCACAGTTGGATCACCAGTACTAGGTGTGGGCATGGGAGTAGTGAATCCTGGAAACACTACTTGCTTATTGCATCCATTAGTGTCACACTGGCAAAAATCATTGAGGCGTCCTGTGCCATTGTAGCATTGACTTGTGTTAGTGATGTTTTCCATTGAACCGCGACAAAGGGTTGATGCAGTGTAGTTTAACAGAGCACTCGAGTTGGTAACGATAAGTAGATAATTAACGGTACAATAATGCCCCTTGCCTGTAGCAATTTCACAGCCTTTACCAGGCCCGGTACTTTTATTACGACAGCTGTCGGGCAGTGTACACTCGAGGTTACCGGTAGATGCCACACTACAATTCACTTTTCCTTTGCAATCCAAGCAAACAGGTTCGGAGACCGCCGCTGATTCTCTGAGGAGAAGAACGAGGAGGAGAAGTACAGCAGCAGCCATGGTGATCAGCCTTGCCACTCGTCACTTGTAACAATAGGATTCACTAATGGGTGTGCCGCAATGACGTCATCTTTTCATTGCATTTTGGCCGAGACTGAGCGAGTCTTGAGTATGTGAAGTGGTAGCTTGGAGTGGTAGCTTGGATTAATTTAGTAAAAATTAAACTAGTAATTTAGTTACTCTGAATGTTAAGCAGTCATTGTTAATATATCGCCTAGTATCATTAGATGCCTCTATCATAGAATGTGATATGAACTGCTGGGTGCCACACCCTCTAGTAGCTATGTCCCCGCCTCCAGAGACTCTATCAGCTGAACCATAGGCTACTGCAGAATCATTGAACTGCACAGTCCTCACACGATAGTCCTGTTCATTGCTGTGGTTCACTAGCTGTATAGTGATGTCTCCTCTAAACGGCCACATCAATGAACTATCATATTCTCCTCTCATGAGATGGACATATACTGATACATGGGTACCACACCCATAGCCCCACCCATTAACATCCACCCTGAGGCACATCTTATACCCTCCTGGTGACCCAGTATAGAACGGCAGACTATACCACTCATCCTTGTTCCTCTTATGATCAGAATACTGAGACATGATGAGCTCAATGGGCACATTATGAGCAATGAGGAGGATACCTGCATGGTGGTGTATAAGAGTGATGAAGAATGATCTTTAGACTAACATGCACAATTATACTAAGTGTACAGTCCTAAATGTGTGTACATGCAATAAATGTATCATTGTAGCTCACCTTTCATCAGAGGGACAATCTCTTCTGTTGCTGGTACATTACACAATGCTTCTTCCATCATTGACGTCTTAATGGTGTACTCATCCTGTGATATAATGTTATTATAGAGCAACAGATGGTTTATACAATGACACATATATATATATATTCCTCAATCACAAAATAAATATCTGAGTATGCCCAAAGGCCTTGTATACTTTCTCCTACTCTCTCCCTCCCACTCTCTTTCTCTCGATCCCTCCCGCTCTCGATCTCTCCCTCGATCCCCCACTCTCTCCATCTCTCCCTCCAGCTCTCTCCCCCACCCTCTCTCTCCCCGCTCTCTCCCTCCCTCTCTCTTCTCATATCATATGACTATAAACGTATCTTTCCAGTGCAATCATGCTAACCTTCATCGCTCGCATCTTGTCTCTCACATCTGCTATCTCTCTCTTCTGCTCAGCAATCTCTCTCCTCAGGGCAGACACCTCTCTCTTGTGTCTCTCCTCTAGTCTCTTGAGTCTTGATTCAACTGATCGCTGTGGGCACTCGTCACGTTGATGTTCATCCATCAGTCTGCGAGGGAGGTGAGCACCACACTGGTAGTTGCACTCCACCACTGCCCACCCACACTCCTCTCTCTCATGAGGGACCACATGGCGTAGCTCACCCACCCACTGGCAACCATCATTGTGTCTGGAGCAGCGGACCTTAAGGTTTAGTACCTGTGATGATGAGTGACACACTGTAGTCCAGCTATCATACACAGTCCATACCTTACTCAGCTCTTCTCGATCTAGGATCGTGTCAAAATCCTGTTTACACAGCGGGCATGGCTGACCAGCAGCCTTCACTCGACCAATGCACGGTTCACAGAACTTTGCACCACAGCAGCTGACGAGGTGAGGGTCCCGGAACGGGAGGAGACATATGGGACAGCAGAGAATAAATGGAACGAAGTCCACGAACTCATTCTCGTATCCAGCATCCGAGAGAGAAGCTGAAGATCGGGCTGAAGATTCAGCCATTGAAACAGGATTATAGTTCCGCTTTCTAACTTATTTCAGCCCCGCCCTTCTGCTGTAACAGGGCGGAGCACGACTACAGTACGTATTTTTCTTGCGTCCATGAACACAAGATCCAAAGAATGATAAAACAGCGATGTACTGTGAATTGACAAATCATGCAGAACATGCCAGGTTATATCTAAAGATATCTGTCTTATACTGTATTTTACAGGTTTGTGTGAGCAAGTTTCTAACAATCTGCAGCGTGGACATGAGTCACTCGAAACGTGAGACTATCGTTGTTCAGGTATCGCCTTGTCTCAAAGGAGGACTCCACTTCAGCGTGAGAGATGAAATTACGAAAGCCCCATCCTTGAGCTCTCTCCCCTGAGATCACTCGGTACGATGCTCCGGCACTTTCTGCAGCATCACCAAAGGTCAGAGTCTTCTCGCAATGATGTTGAGCGCTGTAGTGGTTCACTAGCTGTATGGTAGTTTCACCTCTAAACGGCCATGTTAGGCGATCATCATATTCTCCTCTCATGAGATTCACGTACACGGACACATGAGTACCAGCGCCACCACTGTTGCCATTGACACAGATACGCATCTTGTATCCTCCTAGTCCGGTGTAGAATGGTGGGCTGTATAAGCTGACATCTTCATGTTTACGAGTGGAGTAATTGGTCAAACTGAACTCAATGGGCACACCATGGGCACTGAGGGTGATTCCTGCTGGACGACAAACAATATTATAGATAAATAATTATTAATTTTTTGGTACTGACATAACATTCTTAATCTATACAAGATGCGCCTAATAGGACTATTGTATTAACCCTGTAACCCTTAATGATGCCTTTAGACGTCATAATTGACTCCACCTATTTTAGATATCATAATAGTGTGAAAAGTGCTCCAGAAAGAAAAGTCAATATAAATCTATTTGCACCCCTGTTAACCCTTTAAGGCCTATAGCGGCTTTAGGCGTCATAATTGACTCCACCTACTCTAGACGTCATAAAAAATGCAAAAAGTGCTCTAGAAAGGTCAAATCAAGTTTAATTGCAAAATATGACTTTACCTGAAAAACCCACTGTTTTTCGGCGCGCCCTCCCCACTAAAACGTACAGCACGGGGGGAATTTTAAAGGGGGTGAATTTTAACCCGGGGTTTGAAGGGGCAGAGCCCCTCGCCACTTTTGGCATTTTTAAGGCTTCAGGATGCCCGGAAATGCATACTTGGGCATAGAATATGGTCTAAACTATGCTGTTTGCTCACCTGGACACCACCAGGTTTTTGTATCAGTCACAAGGGCTAAACGAAGACCAAAATTGGCTGGAAAATGACGAGGTCGCAGCACTTAAGCGGTTTCAGTTCCGAAGTGGGAGTGGCCAACTCAGAGTTTAGTACATGGTCGTAAACTTTGACATACCAGGAAAAAACAGTGCTAGTTTGGAACAGCTAGCGTACTGCATGTTGTAGAAAATGCAAGACAATCTTGCAGTTTAGAGCAAGTCGAATTTTCATCAAAATAATTCAGTCACTAAAGAGTTAACCTGGGGTTCAAAGGGGCGGAGCCCCTCGATGGCCGCTTTTGGCATCTTTAAGGCTTCAGGATACCCAGAAATGCATACTTTGGCATACAATATGGTCTAAACTATGCTGTTTAATTGGTCACCTGGACACCACCAGGTTTTTGTATCAGTCACCATGCAGGGCCAAATTAGCTGAAAATAACGGTCACAACACTTAATTGGCTTCAGTTCTGCAGTGGGAGTGGCCAACTCGGAGTTTAGTACATCATGGCCTTAAACTTAGACATGCCAGGAGAATACAGTGCTAGTTCATGTTGCAGAAAATTGCAAGATAAACTGCCAGTTTAGAGCAAGTCAAATTTTCGTCAAAATAATTCAGTAACTAAAGGGTTAAGACCAGCAGCAATTGACAAACAGTGGTGCCTAAGTGCAGTAAGATATCTACTATGCTATTATGGGTTTGTACTTGGAGTTTTGAAAAAGTGTCAGTTATGAATATAAGCATTCACATTCAGTACGGACAAAAGGATCTCATTTCCCATTGCACAATACCTCTGACGTTGCTCAATCTTTAACAACACATGCGCTCTTCTAAATTAGAGGCAGTCTACAATAACCTTTCATTAATGGAATAACTTCCTTTGTTACACTCAAGCTCATCAGTGCTTTCTCTATGGCAGACATCTTGATCACATCCTATATGTCATATGACTACATTATCATGTGCATACGTTGTGTGACCTTCTGAATACGCTCTCTTAATGCAATCAATTCATATTTTTGTTCAGCCATCTCCTTTTCTCTCTCAGTTGTGAGTCTAGTCTCCAAATCTTTCAACTCTCTCTCATGGCGTTCCTCTAGCCTCTTGAGTCTGGCATCTATGGATCGCTGTGGGCACTCTTCACGCTGGTGTTCATCCATCAGTCTGCGAGGGAGGTGAGCACCACACTGGTAGCTGCACTCCACCACTGCCCACCCACACTTCTCTTTCTCGTGATGGACCACATGGCGTAACTCATCCACCCACTGGCAACCATCATCGTGTCTGGGGCAACGGACTTTGAGATCTAGTACCTGTGATGATGAGTGACACACTGACTCATTGCAGTGGATCACACTACCTTACGCTGATCTCCTCGGTCCAGCATCGTGTCGAATTTTTGTCTACACAGCGGGCATGGCTGACCGGCGGCTTTTACTTGATTAATGCATAGTTGACAGAACTTTGCACCGCAGCAGCTGACGAGGTGAGGGTCACGGAACGGGAGAAAACAGAGAGGACAGGAGAGAGTGACTGGAACAGAATCCACAAATTCGTAATCGTAGCCGCTACCGACACCGACGACTGCCATATTGTGTTATAGTCTAGGAAGTCGCGTGTTTGTTACATTATGTGGTCTCCACCTTCAGCTATGGTAGAATCAAGGTTTGGTAGAATCTTGTTGTACACGAAACGCCCATTGCACATGCGCAGGAATCAACATGTCAACAGTATTGTATGTACACTACATTTAGTCTGTATATATACAAGATTACTTCAACCAAACTGCACAACAGATCCATAGATCGATGTGGACCTCACTCCTGTATGTAGTTGAGTCCTCTCCGAAAGAGATCGACAAACCGGAGGAGTCAGATGCAGTTCTCCGCTTAATAACAAACCCACTGAGCAAGCAACCGTCCCAGAGCCCACTGACTCCTCAGACGATCCACCGACTCCTCCTCCCAGGCGTAATCCATCTCACAATCGCAAACCACCTTCTTGCTTTGGTGACTATGTGCGTTCAAACTAAAGAAGGAGGAATGTTGTGACCTTTTACTCAGCAAGAGACATGTTGTCAGACAGACATTATTTTATTACAAGTTCTTGTATTGTATCATGTGATCATGTCACCTCTGTGGTAATCTGTCTATTTATGCATGCTAGCATTCTGTCAGCTGGTCTGTCAGTTCTGCCAATAATACATTTTGTGCTTGCCAGTTTTATTTCTCTGTTATGTGCCATCACGATAGAGCGAACCCTGCTTACTAAGATATTACATATAATTATTGCACAAGTGTTGATGTGCTTGGCAAATTTTGTAAGTTTCACTAAAATTGCAGTACATGATCACAGATTTCCGACATAATACAGCTGGATGTTCGGTTTGCATGGGCAGCTCAGTCTCATTTTGGGCTCAGTCTGCAGCTCAGTTTGGAGCTCTGTCTGTTTGGCTTCTTGATACAGCACATCACTAGACAGAGACAGAAGAGTCTACATACCGAGAGAGACAGAGAGAGAGAGAGAGAGAGGGAGGGAGGGAGGGAGGGAGAGAGAGAGAGAGAGAGAGAGAGAGAGAGAGAGAGAGAGAGAGAGAGCGAGAGAGAGAGAGAGAGAGAGAGAGAGAGAGAGAGGGAGGGAGGGAGGGAGGGAGGGAGAGAGAGAGAGAGAGAGAGAGAGAGAGAGAGAGAGGAGGGAGGGAGGGAGGGAGGGAGGGAGGGAGGGAGGGAGGGAGGGAGGGAGGGAAGGAGAGAGGGAGAGAGGGAGAGAGATTTATGCTTAGTCTATTAAAGCTGATGCAGTAAACATATGTGCTGCAGTGGCGTAGGAAGATATTTTCGAAAGTGATGCACTAGACAACAGAAGTGGGCGAGCGAAGCGAGCCCAAAAAATTTTGCTAATTAATTATTCATGATTATGCAATTTACAGTATGTTGTGCCGCGAATTTGCAGTCTTGATCTTAGGTGGTCTTGCTGAGGCGGCTGCGTGGATGATCGCCTTGAAAATATGCAATAATTGTTGCTGTGCGCCATGGGCCTGCAATAACAAGCTTGTTTAATAATGATATTCACGAAGACTGGGCGTGGTTACTTAGTAGTGAATATTATTAACTGGGTCAATTCAAGGTGATGCTCCAGCACCGGTGCACCATTTATTCCTACGCCACTGTGCTGGCAACAAATATTAAATCAATTGATAGCTAGTAGTATGGGATACAATGACAAGACAAGAACAACTGTTGTTGAGAACAAACCTTGTGTTGTTCTCAGCTGTACCTGACAGGATGCTGTACTGGACTAGTAGGCGGCACAAATACTGTCAGCACAACTGGTGATCACAAAGCTTGATTGTAATGTCTAGTGATACTAAAACGACACTGGTTTATATCTGAGATTGGTTGAAAAAGAACAACAAGCTTCTGAATCTATAGTACAGTTCACAAGCTGCGCTTGACAGAGAAGATAATTTCTCCCTCTCAGCTGATTATATCACTTTAGTTCTAGCTGGTCCCACTAGTTCAACTTCCAACTTTAAACTAAAACTTATCTTTTCGAAATTTTTGGGCTATTCAGCATTCTTATTTAAATCGAATTCCAAGACTATGGAATTCTCTTCCTCCAATTGACACTACCAAATCTATTCTAATCTAACTTAACAATTTTCTCTAGTCTAGATCTTTTAATTCATCAAACCCTCATTTATTGTGTCCTTGTAACAGGTGCATTCCAGTAGGTTTTTCCACATATTCTCATATAAGCACGTAATTTATTATTTTCCATGCAGCTGTATATTTTGTGTACAGTCTGTCTGTCAGTCACTCACTCAACTTTATATCACCAAATTCACCGTTATTATTTTATCTCTCATCCTTTCGTGACTGTAAAGCAATAGAAAAGATCGAGGACCACTGTGAGGGATAGTGACTAGTACAGTAGTACTAGCCTCGCATCTGCCGCTCGATCAGCATGTTGAGCCCAACTAATGTTGAGCAGCAGTGCAGTGCCAGCCCCACCCACACAAGTGATCACGTGATGCTGCGTGCATGCAGCGCTGCACTGGTCCATTGCAGCAACACCACGCACACGAGCATCAACAAAGGAGCTAGCCGCAGTAAGTGAGTACACACACTAGCTCATTCTCTGCTACCTACCTATAGCTAGGTAGTTATTTAGCTCAGTGTCAGACTGTCTGCATCAAGCAATGCGCGGTGCTAGCTTGCTGATATAAGCAGTGCACACGTCACCTTCTCAGATCAGCTGACTCAGTCACTATACTGTAGTGTGACCTCTTTATGACCCTTCTCCTTGCTGCTGATCTAGATCGCCATGTCTACCTCACATCTCTTGGAGTCAGGGGAATCGAGTTACAGCGTACCAGCTAAAGCTGTGCTGAGCTTGAACTCTCCCTCGCCATCATCGTGCCAGTGTGTTGGAGACGAGTGCAGTTGTACTTCTGGTACAGTATTAAGTACGCCCTTGCTGCCGAGGCGTGCTAGCTACGGATCATGCCGTCCAGCTAGTGGGAGCAATGAGCCTCACCAGTCGCTTCGTTGTCATTGTCATGTTGAGGCGCCGAAAAAAGTTGACAAGACGGCTCGAAACAAGCTATTGATAGCATGCGGCATTGCACTGGTGTTCACTATAGGAGAGGCAGTTGGTGAGCCACACTCACTCTCACTCACTCATCACACTCTCTCTCTCTCCTACAGGAGGGTATTTTGCTGGCAGTCTAGCCATTATGACAGATGCTGCTCACATGCTCTCAGACTTTGCTAGTTTCCTCATCAGTTTGTTCTCCATCTGGATGGCATCACGACCATCGTCAAAGAGAATGTCCTTCGGCTGGCACAGAGCAGGTGAGTGAACCAATACTTGAGAAGCATATGCAGTGAGGTCTCTAACAGTGACATGGATATTACATGTGTGTCATTATGTAGCTCTACTGTAAACAGTACTGTTGGTACTGTTGATTTCATTTCACTTCCAATACATGAGTCCATGCATGAGCATGATCATTTAATGTTCATGCCGCGCTCATTCGAAGTGAAATGAACTGTGTTAACAATAGATACTCAGATCAGCATAAGGTTTGGGATAGACACGCCCACCCATGCATCCCTCACATATAGACACGCCCACCCATGCATCCCTCACATAAACTCTGAGTCTGATCTGTGATGTATGAAAGTATAATACTAAAGCTGATACAGTACTAGGCTATAATACTAAAGCTGATACAGTACTAGGCTATAATACTAAAGCTGATACAGTACTAGGCTATAATACTAAAGCTGATACAGTACTAGGCTATAATACTAAAGCTGATACAGTACTAGGCTATAATACTAAAGCTGATACAGTACTATGCTATAATACTAAAGCTGATACAGTACTAGGCTATAATACTAAAGCTGATACAGTACTAGGCTATAATACTAAAGCTGATACAGTACTATGCTATAATACTAAAGCTGATACAGTACTAGGCTATAATACTAAAGCTGATACAGTACTATGCTATAATACTAAAGCTGATACAGTACTAGGCTATAATACTAAAGCTGATACAGTACTATGCTATAATACTAAAGCTGATACAGTACTAGGCTATAATACTAAAGCTGATACAGTACTAGGCTATAATACTAAAGCTGATACAGTACTAGGCTATAATACTAAAGCTGATACAGTACTATGCTATAATACTAAAGCTGATACAGTACTATGCTATAATACTAAAGCTGATACAGTACTAGGCTATAATACTAAAGCTGATACAGTACTAGGCTATAATACTAAAGCTGATACAGTACTAGGCTATAATACTAAAGCTGATACAGTACTAGGCTATAATACTAAAGCTGATACAGTACTAGGCTATAATACTAAAGCTGATACAGTACTAGGCTATAATACTAAAGCTGATACAGTACTAGGCTATAATACTAAAGCTGATACAGTACTAGGCTATAATACTAAAGCTGATACAGTACTAGGCTATAATACTAAAGCTGATACAGTACTAGGCTATAATACTAAAGCTGATACAGTACTAGGCTATAATACTAAAGCTGATACAGTACTAGGCTATAATACTAAAGCTGATACAGTACTAGGCTATAATACTAAAGCTGATACAGTACTAGGCTATAATACTAAAGCTGATACAGTACTATGCTATAATACTAAAGCTGATACAGTACTAGGCTATAATACTAAAGCTGATACAGTACTAGGCTATAATACTAAAGCTGATACAGTACTAGGCTATAATACTAAAGCTGATACAGTACTAGGCTATAATACTAAAGCTGATACAGTACTAGGCTATAATACTAAAGCTGATACAGTACTAGGCTATAATACTAAAGCTGATACAGTACTAGGCTATAATACTAAAGCTGATACAGTACTAGGCTATAATACTAAAGCTGATACAGTACTAGGCTATAATACTAAAGCTGATACAGTACTAGGCTATATTATTACACAACTGCACTAATGTACTGAATGTTTGCCGAAGCAACTTGTTATGCACGGCAGCATAGCTGTGAGAGCACCATACCTTGTTTACTACACAATTTCTTTAGACATACGCTGCTATCCTGTAGTGTAATTCTAACTTATCAGCTTCTAGGCAGTCAACTGTGGATAGTTTTGTCTATAGAGAACTCTAGATCACTGCCATCGATCACAAGGTATTGAAGAAAATTACGCCATAACTCGACAAGTCTGCCACGTTGTTCTAAAGTAAAAACGATCTCACTAGCTGTAAGACAGCCAGATGTAGACAATTTTGTCTTTATAGAAATCCACATCACCAACAACAGCCTTCCAGGTGGGCTGTAGCAAGTCAGGTGGGTGGGCTGTAACTTACGCAATAAGCTCTATAACCGAAATTCTTCAAATACAAATCCGAGCTAGCATCGATTCTGTCTGTATTCCTTGTTTCAGCGCTTATTTTCAGCGAGCGACGAGAAATTGTTGCGACAGACAGAATGACAACACAACTACTGTATGCCTCGTGGCTCCGCCCACCGAGGCATAACAAGATATAACCATGTATTATCAAACCACTTGTCTGCATAAATAATAGTTAGACAGCACATCCGAGGATCTACGCGATTTAGAAGCCCGAGAGTCTTTGCTATACATCGTCCGAGCGTAGCGAGGGCGCTATGCATGGTAATGGCGCGAGGCCTTCTACACCGCGTAGATCTGATTGGATGGGCTGTCTAACTGATTTAGACCATAGCAACAGCAAACAGAAGCGACGCGAACGACGAGCAAGGACACGCGAGCGCTGTTAAAATTATTCAGTAGAACTCCGCGCACAGAACCGTAATCTGCGCCGTGTGGTGGGATTCCATTATGAGATTTATAGACCCGCAGCTACACAACCTGATTGGTCAACATTGCTTAGCTGTGGTCTAATGTTTGCATATGTTCTGAAGCATGAAGCAGTGATACATTAGATTTTAGTGCTCTCTCTCTCTCTATCTCTCTCTCTCTCACTCTCTCTCTCTCTCTCTCTCTCTCTCTCTCAGAGGTGGTAGGTGCTGTTGTATCAGTCCTCATCATATGGGTGGTGACTGGTGTACTAGTGTATGAAGCTGTGATGAGACTCATCAGACGAGAGAGTAACATTGACGCTAACATCATGTTAATAACAGCTGCTTGTAGCTTGTTTGTTAATGTATTGTGAGTTAATGATACACCCTCACTCACACACTCACTCTCCCTCTCTTCCTACCCTCTCCCTCCCTCCCTCCCTCCCTCCCTCCCTCCCTCCCTACCCTCTCCCTATCCCTCCCTCCCTCCCTCCCTCTCTCCCTACCCTATTCCTCTCTCCCTAACCTATCCCTCTCTCTCCCTCTCTCCCTCTCTCCCTCCCTCCTCTCACCCTCTCTCTCTCAGTATGTGTATGGTACTACATCAGCATGGTCATGGTCACAGCCATGGAGGAGGACATGGTCACTCTCATGGAGGACACAGCCATAGTCATGGAGCACGTAAGCTAAAGGATGATAACAAAGTAGCGAGTGATGAGAAGAGTAAAGAGGAGGAAGCCAAGAATGAGGAAGAAGGCTTGTTAGATGGGACTCAGAGGAGAAGAAAAAAGAGAAGTAAGATTGATTTCAGGAACATCAATGTTCGAGCAGCGTTCATACACACTATTGGAGACCTAGTACAGAGCATTGGAGTGATAGTGGCTGGATATATTATATGGTTTAAAGTGAGTGATGTCTCTTCTACTTTCTCCTTCTGTTAACCTATCGATCCATCCATCCATCCATCTCTCTCTCTCTTCATATTGTTAACTCGTCCATCTCTCTCTCCTCAGCCTGAGTGGTATTTCGCTGATCCAATCTGTACCTTCTTGTTCTCTATTCTCGTCGTTATCTCAACTCTAACTGTTCTCAGAGATGCTCTGTTAGTACTCATGGAAGGTCAGTAGCTAGCTATCATCACTGCTATACTAGTGGCTCATCTGCTCTCAGGTGCTCCAAGACATATAAATGTTTCATCTGTCAAAAAGGATCTACGAGATGTTCCTGGAGTCAAGCATGTCCACAGTGTGCACATCTGGTCACTGACTATGAGCAAGACAGCTATTGCTGCTCATCTAGCACTGGGTAAGACACACTCACTCACCAACTCACCAACTCACTCATCTCTCTCACTCTCTCTCTCTCCCTCTCTCTCTCTCTCTCTCTCTCTCTCTCTCTCTCAGAGCCAGGTAGTGACAATCAGACTGTTCTAAACAGCGCTTCTCAGATGCTAAAGACAGATCATCATTTTGCTCACACCACTCTCCAGGTAGAGGACTATGAGAGAGATATGGAGGATTGCAGACGGTGCAGTGACACACCCAGGAACAGTAGAAACGTATTCGCTAAAATTTTGTCAAAAGGAAAAAGCAACTCTGATCACTGACTACATACCATAGTATTAGTGTGACAACGATGTATTTACTTAAAATCTTTTGTGTTATGTTGACCCCGCCCTCTAGCTACGGAGACACTAAATTGCTGTCATGTGATGTTTTCAACAGGATTCTGTACATGAATCAATTCAGAAACATTCAGGTTAAAAAGACAATTGCAGTTTAGTGTCGTAAGCCAAATCCCAAATACTTATAAATACAAAAGGTTAATGACTATGAGTGAATCACACGTGTGTCAGTCAAACAGGTCGTTCCATCTGCTAAAACCTAATCTTGTCTTCATAGAGAGCAATCAGTAGTAATACAGCAAATGAGGTGAAGAAGCCGGAGTTGATGACTAGTAGACGCAGCCACCATCTCCAGCCATGATTAGTGAGCTTAGCATCAGAATCATCATGTATTAGATCAGGTAACTAGAGGGGGAGGAAGGGAGAGAGAGAGAGGGAGGGAGAGAGAGAGAGAGAGAGAGAGAGAGAGAGAGAGGGAGGGAGAAGACAGAGGTGAGTGGATGAGTGAGATAACATTTGTACTTTTGCAGTGTAAGCATAGCAAAACTCCAGTCTCTCTCTCAACTCACCAAGTCTACTAGTCCAATATAAAAGAACATTCCAGCAGTGATGGCTAGGAGCCATCCGTTAGCAGTTTCTGTGCTCTGACTGACAGCTACTCCAATGAACAATCCGGCTATGGCAGTAATAGCCGATAAGAAGTTGACCATCAGAGCAGTAAACCAGTGCATTCCAGACTTGATCAAAATAGCAAAATCCCCTGAAGAAGAGAAATAATGGAATTTCAATTTTACTATCTCATCCACCAACTCACACACCCATTTACTTACTCACTCATTCCCTACCTCACACACACAACATGAGCAAAGGAACATCTCCTCATGGTAATAATACCAACATGAACCACGCCCTTGCATGAACCCATGTTTCCCATGTACATGTAATAGTAACATTATTTTTGAGTTGAACTGGGGTTTCTGGATGCTGCTTCCATCTCAGGACTAGCATCACCATGAGCTCGGCCAGAGACACAACAATGTTCAACCCTGGACTCCTCTATCAGGTCACACCATCTCACAGGAAGGGCGACTGATACGATGACACGTACACGCACGTTTCTTTCCCTCATGTCTCAGATTTAAACCAATGTCCTCTGGGACAACAGCCCAAGAATCTACCAGTTGAGGCACCACTTCTACTGAGTATTATAACCTGCTCATTATTTTGCTAGCTTGTTCACTCACTCTCTCTCTCCCTCACTCACTCACCTAGTTCGTGTGGTATCTCATGGAACAGTATAGCCAGTGAGGTGCTTACTCCTAGCGACAAGCTCACTGATACAGCTGCTCCAATTGCGAGACCATCACCAAAATTATGCATAGTATCACCGATGATAATTAGCCAAGCAACCGGACGAATACGATGACAAGACAGATCACATATCTTAGGATCAGGAGTTGACGGCTCTTTCTGTTCGGTCTCCTTCATTAATGGTGAATTATTATTCGATTGAGCAACTACCTATGATAATATGATAACACAGAAGACCATTGAGACGTCATCATTGCTAACCTCAATGTCTGCAGCTGGTTTGTCACCATTGTTCTCTAGCGTCTGGTAAGTCTCGTTTCTGGTGTCTTCATCTAGTAAGCGCTGAAAAATACAACTTTAAATAAACAAGCTGGATGGAAAGAATAGGCATTATAAATTATTATGGTCATGCAAGCTGTAAATAAATGTAGACACAGTCTAACAGAATACCTGGTTACTAGTGCCATGGGTTGTGTGATCTTTTTGCTAAAGAAAGACATGGAGGTGATTTGTGAGAGAATGAAATTATATAATACATTGTACCTTGTTCAGGTAGTCAGTGAGTCCATGTAGGAACAGCTCTAGTAGATAGAACATGTATATACCAGCCAACACAACACATGCCTTCCATAGATACTCCCTGTCCTCTTCATTATGACCATGAAGATTAAACACCTATATCAACACACATCTAGTATACTCCAGGATACTAAAGGAACACAGTATACATATCATGACACATTGTCAACACATTCTAGTATACTCCAGGATACTAAAGGAACACAGTATACATATCACGACACATTGTCAACACATTCTTGTATACTCCAGGATACTAACGGAACACAGTATACATATCACGACACATTGTCAACACATTCTAGTATACTCCAGGATACTAAAGGAACACAGTATACATATCACGACACATTGTCAACACATTCTAGTATATTCCAGGATACCAAAGGAACACAGTATACATATCATGACACATTGTCAACACATTCTAGTATATTCCAGGATACTAAAGGAACACAGTATACATATCACGACACATTGTCAACACATTCTAGTATACTCCAGGATACTAACGGAACACAGTATACCACACATTCTAGTATACTCTACTCACATATTTCAGTATCACTCACTTCAGGTATAAGATGCAGTACAGCATCACTAACAAGAGCAGAGATAGCTAGTGCTATCATGAAAGAATACGTATATTCATAAAGTTGTCGACCCACTGAAGATTTTGAATAAATAACTGGAAGGAGACTTAGTCCAGCCAATGAGACTAGACACACAATAAATACCATTAGGAAACCATATCCATATGCTGCAGAGAGAAAAAAACAGTACAGTTTGCAACAAGTCTATTCGCTTGATCACCTTCAGCACTGGATGGTCGTGTATTAGTGTCATTGTGACTATGTTCCAGACACTCTTCAGTTGTGAGATCAAGTCTTATAATGACATTTTGAACAAGCTGAGCTACTGAGGAGCAAGATGATCCTTCATCATGATCTGTGGTCAAGAGTCATTAGTACACATTATGGTATTAGCATACACGATACCTCTTGTGTGATTACTGTGATCATCTTCTATCATGCAGAGGTGACCATCGTGATCACTGATGTTCAGTGAGGCTGCTTCAGTGTTAAATGCATCAATAAATGCTTCTTCACCAGGACACTGCATTGAGAAAGAATGGTGATGAATTTGTTCGTGTACATCCGGTTAGGCAGAGTTTCCACACGGCACTAGGGCCGTGTGCAACACAACACTAATCTCTCTCTCGGTTTCATGGTACAGTGTAGCGTCAGTCAGCGACTCAGCTGACCAGTACTACTACTACTACTACTACTAATACCATAATTACAGCGATCTATTATGCTACCGAACACGGAACATATCTCACCTGCTCCACACTACTTTGATCTTGAGCTTGCACCGCGCCACATGTTATAAGTATTATCCAAGCAGCTGCTGCAGCTTTTCCCAGCTTTTTTCCATTCATCTTGCTAACGTCTGCAAGGAGTAGACGAGTAGTAAACACTGAACTTATGGAGTAATCGCTAATCGCGAGGCAAAAAGCACATGTGGGTGTGAGACCGCAACCACGCCTAGCGGTGACTCGGGGGCAGTAATAATTATTTCTGGAACCTTCTTGTGGGGAGTTATTGAATTACACATTGAAAGCGAATGAGTTTTGCTAAATCCAGAAACAGCGCTACAGCGACAAAAATTTGCTTTTGTTACTTTACATGCTGCTGTCAGCATTTCAGAGGTTTAGATTTACTGTGCATCATACTCTAGTAAGTAAAACTAGGTGATGGTCTAAAGAGATAATTATTGTTGGAACATAAGTGTGCAAATTTCATGAAGATCAAGTTAAAGGATTATATGCAGTGTTATATAATGCGCTTGGTTTTTCCTGACTAGAGTTGATCAATTGTTGAGGAACACAGAGACTTAGCATATCTCTTGATTTTTAACCTCATAACGGTAGTTAGATTAGAAGGCGCCTTCTTTATACTGCCTGAGGCGATGTGTATGGGATTTAGACGACTGCATGGCGGTTCCTTTGATCACACCCACGCACTGGAGTACAAGTGGTGTTACGTATGCAGTGTAAGAGCTGTTGATTGCTTTGCACTGAACAGCTAAAGCCAAATCTGTTCCTCGAAAACAGTACAGCAGCAATAATAAAACTCGGGAAGCTGGATTTAATTTGTTGACAAGAAATTGCAGCCATCACTACTAACCTTGAGATGCTAA
Source organism: Haliclona indistincta (assembly GCA_964017065.1). NCBI lineage: Eukaryota > Metazoa > Porifera > Demospongiae > Haplosclerida > Chalinidae > Haliclona > Haliclona indistincta. The sequence goes on from OZ024788.1 coordinate 14,021,801, forward strand.
CACTAGAATGGTGTTCCCGGCATGTATACATAGGCAATCATTGTAGTTAGTTTTACTAGAGAGCGGGCTATATATGAATACCATTAGGAACCATATCCATAACTGAGCGCAGGTGACCCTTGTGCACTGGTTGGCAATAAATTATTTGTAGGCAATTAGCAAGATCTTCTGCCGGTCTCTTTACTAGTGTGATCCTGAGACTGACCTGCATGTGTTAAATTGAGTGAAGATATTAACAATGATTGGCATCAACCTTGTCATCATCACATAGTGTTTCTCATGCAAAGGTGACAATAATCAGTCAACTATGTTCATTTGAACCGGTCGGTTCAGCAGTCACGGTTAGGACGATGTTGGCATAAAATTTATTACTGCATGCACCGGCAAAATCCAAGTGCTGCATGCGCCGCGACACGCACGAGAAATTGACTTTCCTGTGTGCTGACCTGTAGTTCAGTTGGTCATTGCATTGGAGTACCGTAGCGTTGCACACGGCACTCTTATAATCACGTGATTCATTGAGCCGCCACCAGGAGGGGCTGATGCTGCAGGAGCTGGAGATTGCTATTTTGTGTTGTGTCTATAATTATTATAAAAAAGGAGTACTGATTGCACGCTACGCTCGCTGGTTGCGCTGCATGTTGCTGTATGCATCTGCTAAACAATACCGACGTGTGTTTCACGCACCTGCTGTGCTGGTTCAGCATTTAGTAGCTTGCGTGACGTTCATTTTCAGCTACTCAATTGTGCACATGTGTGATTCTGTAACAAACAACAGTCACCTCAGTCGAGGTTGAAATATTATCTTAAAGGCACACTTCCAACACGATCACGACACGAGGAGGGGTCAATTTCTCGCACCATCTTGCGGAGGAATGACATCGTGAATATTTACGATATTAAGTAACGTGTTGTGCATCGCACATCTGCCCGGAATCTTTTTTTTCTTTTTAATAATAATTTGGATATAGCAGGATACCAAAAATAGCAAACATGCTAATCTTAAATAGTACCCTATAAGTTGGATATTAGATAAGCCACACTAGTTTTTTAAAGGAATAATAGTACAACTCTCCCGAATGTCCACAGGAAGATTGTTCCACATGGCAATGGAAGATGGAAAAAAGGAGGAGTCGTAGGAAGTAGAATGAGCAGTGGGCCTGGTCAGTAACTGACTTGAATTTCTGAGGATTCTAGGCAGCGATCTTGCAAGGACAGGTGCATCAGGCATAATGATAAGACCTTTGTTAATCTTGAAGAGAGTGGTTAGCTTCAGATACTGACATCTCTGCGCAAGAGAAGGCACTTGGCATACACTGAGGAGATCATCATAGTTGGCCTTCTATTGTTTGTACTGAGCAGTCTTGAGAGAAATTTTTTGAACACTTTCTAGCTTGTTAATAAGATTTATCTGATGAGGGTCCCACACAACTGCCGCATACTCAAGGACATGAGACAGGTAGAGACTCAAGAAAGTATCGCAACCAGCGTAACTATAGAGTAATCTGTACAGAAAACCAATTTGCTGCCTAGCTTTCATACAAATCTCGTCAATTTGCAAAGACAAATTGAGAGACGAGGTTATCCAAACTCCCAGATATTTGTATGAGTCAACTTTGTCTAAGGGAGAGTTGTCAACAACAATGGGAGAGGATGCATGGCCATGGCAAGGTGGGAGAACGCTTTCTGGAGATGATCATGAATTTGCATTTTTTAAAAGATGGATGCATAAACTGTCTTTAGAGAGAATGAAAGATGCAATAAAGAGATCCTGCACGTTTAGATACTAGCTCTCAACATGCTCTCAAGTATCAATCTCCGTGCTCCAGCTCCAGCTCCTGCAGCATCAGCCCCACCCACAGAAATGATCACGTGATCATCCATCGCCGCGCCAAGAACAACAGAACACACACACAGTGAAAACGCAATTGGGTCTGCATCGAGTGTCGGCGGTGCTTGCTAAACAACGACGCGTGCCCAGATAAGCTGACTCAGCAGCGGCAGTGACCTCTTGACCTGTCGATCTCCGGCTAGCTGCAGTGAGTGCCATGTCCTCCGACTCCGAGAATCTATCATCGTCAGGGGAATTGGGTTTCAGCGGACCAGCCAAAGCTGTTTTGAGCCTGAACTCACAGACTCCATGCTTGTGTGTAGGAGATACATGCAACTGCATCCAGTTTACAGGTACACCATTGCTTTCCCGGCATGCTACTGGCTACGGATCGTGCCGCGGTACAGCTGAGAGCAATGCTGGACTTCAGCAATCGCTTCGGTGTCACTGTCATGTTAAAGCGCCGAGCAATGATGACAAGACAGCTCGAAACAAGCTGTTGATGGCGTGCGCCATAGCACTGGTGTTCACTATAGGAGAGGCAGTAGGTGAGCCACACGCTCGCTCGCTCACTCACTCACTCACTCACTCACTCACTCACTCACTCACTCACTCACTCACTCACTCACTCACTCACTCACTCACTCACACACACACACCGTGACACTCACCCCAGTTCTCTCTCTCTCTCTCCTACAGGAGGGTATTTTGCTGGCAGTCTAGCCATTATGACAGATGCTGCTCACATGCTCTCAGACTTTGCTAGTTTCCTCATCAGTTTGTTCTCCATCTGGATGGCATCACGACCACCGTCAAAGAGAATGTCCTTCGGCTGGCACAGAGCAGGTGAGAGAGTAAAAGAGAGAAGGAGTGAGTGAATCATGGGTGAGTGGGTGGATAGATGGCTGTGTAACTAGTGGCTATGTGTGTGTGTGTGTGTGTTGTAATAGAGTCCTGCATTAAACTGCACAAGTATCATAGGCGCAGAAATGCATGCATGCTTAGACATTTCAGCAGATTTACTAATATAATGTGTTGTGACCTTATCAGAGCTGGGCTTGATAGCGCTTATGCTAACACACACACACATGTGCACGCATGCAGGCAAAGCACACGCACATAAAGGCAACACACACACTTGCCTTGCTTTTTATTCTCTTTTCAAGCGAATTAATGTTAGATTCACAAGACCCATGAAGAGACTGAACACATAACTCTCGCCCACACATACAGAAAACAGAGCTTATGTCTATCACATGTTTTGAAGACTACTATGCCGAGCAGCTGCTAACGAGTGAGCATTAGTCATGTCTCAGGATCACACACTCTTCAGTTGGGTCTTTGGTAGATTTTCTCAATCATAAAATAATTACTATGTACCAAACTTTGCCAGAGTTGATCAACCAATGCTGCAAATATCAATCAACCAATGCTGCAAATATCCTGAACCACTTAGCATCCTCCAAACTCTGTTTCTATTTTGCCTTGCATCATTATCACTACTTCTATTTTTTGTTTGACAAAAAAAAAATCAACCAATGCTCTTGCTCTCAATCTCATTTTGGTAGCAATTTGCATTTCTTGAAAGTTGCATATAGCATTCCCAAGAGGTACCTTCGATAGCCCAGCATCATCATGAAATAGCATTAGTTTGTCAGCAGAGACGCTTCAACCAATGTAACATTTTAGTGTCGCCGCACTGCATTATTAGCCCGTTTTGCAATGTGCAGATTGAATTTCTGCAGAGACTGTGGAGGTCCAGAATGATGAAATAGCAACTGGACCCTCTCTAAGTACTATCTTAGAGTGTGTATTGCATAATTGCATTAAATTAACTCTTCTTATCATGTCAAGGTTCCTTCTAGTGGATTTTCTATTACAGCTCAGTGTAACACGGCAGCACATGACACATTCATGACTATGTATATATATATAAAACTACCTACCAGAACAAAGATAGTTTGGTATGTATAATTTAGTGATAGCAGCTAGTGTAGAGTGTCACTTCATGCAACGCTAATGTGTTCAGTCTCTGATCATCCTAACAGCAGTGATTACAGAGACTGAACACATGAAGGGGACACTATAAACCTTTGAAGATCTTATAATAATTATATTATGTGTGATTGATTGGGTAGCAGGTGAATTCAGTGGATTTGGAAGCAAGAATGTGTGTTTGTGTTCTGTGTGACCACCCTCTCTCTCTCTCTCTCTCTCTCTCTCTCTCTCTCTCTCTCTCTCTCACTCTCTCTCTCTCTCTCTCTCTCTCTCTCTCAGAGGTGGTAGGTGCTGTTGTATCAGTTCTCATCATATGGGTGGTGACTGGTGTACTAGTGTATGAAGCTGTGATGAGACTCATCAGACGAGAGAGTAACATTGACGCTAACATCATGTTAATAACAGCTGCTTGTAGCTTGTTTGTTAATGTATTGTGAGTTAATGATACACCCTCACTCACTCACTCACTCTCTCACTCACTCACTCACTCACTCACTCACTCACTCACTCATCCACTCACTCACTCACCCACTCACTCACTCACTCACTCACTCACTCACTCACTCACTCACTCACTCACTCACTCACTCACTCACTTACTCACTCATTCGCTCAACCTCTCTCTCTCTCTCCCTCCCTCCCTCTCTCTCACTCTCAGTATGTGTATGGTACTACATCAGCATGGTCATGGTCACAGCCATGGAGGAGGACATGGCCACTCTCATGGAGGACACAGCCATAGCCATGGAGCACGGAAGCTGAAGGATGATAACAAAGTAGTGATTGATGAGAAGAGTAAAGAGGAGGAAGCCAAGAATGAGGAAGAAGGCTTGTTAGATGGGACACAAAGGAGAAGGAGACGAAAGAGGAGTAAGATTGATTTCAGGAACATCAATGTTCGAGCAGCGTTCATACACACTATTGGAGACCTAGTACAGAGCATTGGAGTGATAGTGGCTGGATATATTATATGGTTTAAAGTGAGTGACGTCTCTTCTACGTTCTCCTTCTGCATGTTAACCCATCCATCTCTCTCTCTCTCCTCAGCCTGAGTGGTATTTCGCTGATCCAATCTGTACCTTCTTGTTCTCTATTCTCGTCGTTATCTCAACTCTAACTGTTCTCAGAGATGCTCTGTTAGTACTCATGGAAGGTCAGTAGCTAGCTATCATCACTGCTATACTAGTGGCTCATCTGCTCTCAGGTGCTCCAAGACATATAAATGTTTCATCTGTCAAAAAGGATCTACGAGATGTTCCTGGAGTCAAGCATGTCCACAGTGTGCACATCTGGTCACTGACTATGAGCAAGACAGCTATTGCTGCTCATCTAGCATTGGGTAAGACCATATGCAGTATCTCTTAGAGAGCTGTTAGCAATGCACAGGATTTGTACGGGAACCATGTTACAAATTGACCGTCTTTGTAGCATGGACCATGCACCAAGCAGTGAATATAGTTAATCAAACCAAAATTTTAAAGCAGTAGAAGTTGTGTGCTGAAGAAGCGATTAACAATATATAATGCAGTCTGATAGTTTTACAGACGGGTAGCTACACTGCGTGTGTGAGAGAGTGTTTGTGATTTAAGAAAGCATTGTGCATGTGCCTTCCATATTAATCTCTCGAAGCTACTGTATTTATATGACGATACTGACCCGATCAATCATTCACTTCCTCTCTCTCTCTCTCTCTCTCTCTCTCTCTCTCTCTCAGAGCCAGGTAGTGACAATCAGACTGTTCTAAACAGTGCTTCTCAAATGCTAAAGACAAATCATCATTTTGCTCACACCACTCTTCAGGTAGAGAACTATGAGACAAACATGGAGGGTTGTAGGGGCTGCCGTGACACACCCAGAAACACCAGAAGTATATTTTCTAAAATTTTGCCAAAAAGGTGGTAGTTTGAGTGACTGATGGTATTATAGACTATAACATGTTCGTGCATTATTCTGTTTTCACGAAAATATCAATAAAGTTTAATATTTAAGTGTGGTTTGTAAGTATAGCTTGTACGAGGGACAGAAATGATACTTAATTATATTGCGTATAAGACGGAGCAACTTTTTGCCTCTTTGCCTCTGCATCAGCTAGTGAGCCAGCTATACACTATAATAGTTAAGCAAACTAAACTATAGCTAGCAGACTCAAGAGGCTGGTACGATTGCAAAAGTAAACAAACAAGGCTTGAAAAGAAAGCAACATCATTGTATAATGCTTAGAAGTATGAATGTTTCACCTGGAAAATATCTATTACGTATCATGACAAATCAGAAATTTTGCTAAACTATATTCATAAGCTCATTGAAGAGCTGACACTGTTTTAACCCGTGTCTGACTTAATTACATGCGAATAATTACATCTCATTATAAAAATAAGTAGTTCAAATAGCGATATAATAGATACAAGAAGTTGATTATACAGTATCTATACGTTCTCAGATCATTAAATATAGCTACAGATGCTATACATTTAAGCCTAAATCATTATAATTATGATACAAAAAAATTATAGTAGGCATATGCGAATCACAAGCTAGTGTCACTAAAGAGGACTATTCTCTATCATGCACTGCTAGAAAAGATAATCCCGTCTTCGTAGAGGGCAATCATTAGCAGCACGGTAAATGAGATGAAAAAGGCAGAATTGATTATCAGAAATCGTAGCCACCTTCGATAACCACTGTTGGTGAGTTTAACATCTTTACCGTGTATCAGATCAGGCAACTAGAGAGAGAGAGAAGGAGAGGGAGGAAGAGGAAAGAAGAGTGGAAGGTAGAGAAGGAGAAGGGAGGAGAGAAGGAGAGATGGAGGAGAGAAGGAGAGAGGGGTCAAGGGAGGAGAGAAGAGGGAGGGAGGGAAGAGAAGGGGGAGGAATGGAGGGAATTTTGTTACATTCCTAGCTATGTTTATTATCATGTCTCTACTCACCAAGTCGACTAGTCCAATATAGAAGAACATTCCAGCAGTGACGGCTAGGAGCCATCCGTTAGCAGTGGCTGTGTTCTGACTGACAGCTACTCCAACAAAGAACCCGGTCATGGCAGTAATATGTGATATGAACATGAACATCATAGCAGTGACCCAGTGCATCCCAGATTTATCGAGAATAGCAAAATCACCTAAAGAATGAACAAAAAGAACATGTTAACTTACTAATCCATGCACAGCACAATCATTCATACCTAGTAACTTATTCCACCTATATACTCACTCACTCACTCACTCACCCACCCACCCATGCACTCACTCACCCACCCACCACCCACCCACTCACCCACTCACCCACTCACTCACCTAGTTCGTGTGGTATCTCGTGGAACAGTATAGCCAGTGAGGTGCTTACTCCTAGCGACAAGCTCACTGATACAGCTGCTCCGATAGCAAGACCGTCACCAAAATTATGCACGGTATCTCCGATGATAATTAGCCAAGCAACCGGACGAATACGATGACAAGACAGATCACATATCTTAGGAGTTGGCTTGTCCTTCTGTTCTGCTTCTTTCTGTATTGGTGATCCTGGACTGGAATTAGTAACGACCTAAGAGTGACAGTAACATTAGCGGATTAAGAGTCCCGGCGATATCTGCTAACCTCAACATCTGCTGCTGCTGTCTTATGATGGTCTTCATCAACCAGTGCCTGGTAACTAGTGTTGCTCTTGTTATCATCATGTAAGCTCTGAATAAGTAATGCTTTATATAAACATGTTCATTGGATGACATAGATCTAGAGCTCTATAAGTATCACTATAATATTATAGTGCTTACCTGATTACTACCACGATCTTTTTGCTACAGAAAGAAAAAAATTAATAAGTATACTAGCTGTAGTACGTATCATAGTTACACATGATAAGTGATTGATGGCATTACCCACCTTGTCCAGGTAGTCAGTGAGTCCATGTAGGAGCAGCTCTAGTAGGTAGAACATGTATATAGCTGCCACTACTACACACGCCTTCCACAGGTACACAATGCTCTTTCCTTCTTGGTCACGATCTTCATCATGTAGATCAAACACCTATACCAATGACACACATTCTAGTATACTCCAGGATACTAATGCACCACACACTAGTATACTACAGGATACTAAAGTACCACATTCTAGTATACTCTAGGATACTAATGCACCACCATCATACAAAAATCACAAATGCAGCATGAAAATTTTTCATTATACTCACTTCTGGTAAAATATGCAGAATAGCATCACTAACAAGAGCAGAGATAGCTAGTGCTATCATGAAAGAGTATGTATATTCATAAAGTAGTGTTGTTTTAGTAGCCATTTTTAATTTTAGTTTAGTTTTAGTAGTAGTAAGGGTTTGGAATTTCATTATAGTTTAGTTTTAGTTTTAGTAAAGTTGCCTTAAAAGTTTTAGTTTAGTATTAGTTTTAGTAACACATGAAAATTAATGTAGTATAATGAGTTATAGATGTGGCACTTATACGTGACAGTTATTGAAGATTAGCTATATTGTACATTGTAATATAACGCCTGGCATTGAACAGAGACTGAGTCACTAAAGTAGCCACTTGTTGCCTTAGTAGCAAGTTATTATTTTAGTTTAGTATTAGTTTTAGTTAAGGTTTAGGTACTAAATATAGTTTAGTTTTAGTTTAGTAAACTAAAACAAATTTCCTTAAACTAAAAGGGTTTTAGTATTAGTTTTAGTTAACCAAAACAACACTATCATAAAGCTGTCGACCCACAGAAGATTTTGAATATATACAAGGAATAATAGCTAGTCCAGCCAGTGAGGCTAGACACACAATGAATATCATTAGGAATCCATATCCATATGCTGCAGAGAGATAGCCGAGAGATAAAAGTTTAGAACAAAATTTACGATTGATTCACCTTCAGCACTGGTTGTTCGTGCATCTGTTTCATTTTGAATGTGTTCCAGACACTCTTCAGTTGTGAGATCGAGTCTTACAATGACATTTTGAACAAGCTGAGCTACTGAGGAGCAAGATGATCCTTCATCATTGGTACCATTGCGGTCTGCATTAGTATTATAGTCATATGCAAGGCACACAATGTAGTAGTAGCATAAACAATACCTTTTGTGTGATTACTGTGATCATCTTCTATCATGCAGCGGTGACCATCGTGATCACTGATGTTCAGTGAGGCTGCTTCAGTGTTGAATGCATCAATAAATGCTTCTTCACCTGGACACTGTATCGAGAAGATCATGAATTTTAATTAGCTTAAACTAATACCGCGCCCCCAGCACGCGTCTGAGTCAGCATTTCCACACGGCACTAGGGCAGTGTGCAAAACATCTACTAACCCACATGGAGGAAGTAGCGATCGTGTCAGCGTACTAACAGTTAGCACACAACGATCTATTTGTGCTAGCGCAAAGTATGTACAGAACATTTCTCACCTGCTCCGCGGCACTTTGATCTTGACCTGGCGCAACGCTACACGCTAAAAGCATTATCCAAACAAATTTCGCCAGCTTTTTTCCGTTCATCTTGTTAAAAGTCTGCAGTATTAAGATGATAGCGCTTTGCGAGGCAAAACCACACTGAAAGGTATTGCTATAAAAGGTGATACTATGTCAGTGTGGTTGGGGTGGGGCCATCAGCTTTTATACACCACGCCTCTAGCCATGACACGGGGGCGGAACAATTTCTGGAACCTTCTCGCGGCCGCGCCGTCGCGGGGAGTTTACCAGGAAATGACACCATTGTAGAAATAACGCAGACAGATTGGTTTTAACTACACAGTGCAGAATTTAGTGCCAGCCGTGGTATGATATCACACAACAAGCACAATAATAGTCATTATATCCATGTGTCACCACCAACACATTTGAGTGTATTCACCGGCCCGCCCACTGCAATGCATGCCGAAGGTCACCATAATAATGGGTATGGCAATAATTCAGAGTCTCGTATGCTAAATTGCAGGCATATAAAACCGTGTACAGTGCCAGGCTATGTCATGCACATATCAGAGGTTCACCGCATGCAGCAAATCTAAATTTACTGTAGAAACTGCTCCATCAGCATCAAGTTAAGTGTAACATAGCTGTGTTGAGCTACGTACGTTAGCATAATGAACGATAGTATCCCTTGACCAGTTGAATGTAATCATTACCACACTTTCATTCTACAGAGGATTGATCCCATCTTAGCAGACACCCCTCATTCCTCTCTAATGGACACTTACTGAATGCATGATAAACTCCTGACCAGAGGACACCCTCTCTATAATTTTTTGTTCCTGATGGTGTCCGCCTTATAGACGGACGCCCTCAGGACCAAACATCCACTGTATTCACTAATTCTGTGACGATCCCTATTAAGTTAACAGTGTCACTCTAATACTCTCATGACAATTTGCTGCATTAAGATGACCAGTGCTTGCAAGCTTTGAGTTCTGCATGTCAAACCCAATTAGTGACCTCTGGAGCATGTAGCACTGTTGCCGTTGGATTAGCTTTTACTGTACACATAAGAACAAGTCTGAGCTAGACACTTTCTGATGAGAACCGGATGTTCTGATTTCATATCAATTATTCATTAAGAAGATTATAACAATGCTATTGTAACAATGAGTAATTGTGAGTGAGAATCATGCCAGTATGCAGTGATAACTATAGAAGTTGCATGCTGATCGGCTTTGCGACAGTTAAAACCTAATCTGTTCCTCAAAGATAGCTAGTACCAGCAATACAGCAAATGAGGCGAGGAAGCTAGCATTGATGATTAGTAGACGCAGCCACCATCGCCAACCATGACTAGTGAGCTTAGCATCGCCATGGATAAGATCAGGTAACTAGAGAGAGAGGTAACACATTATGGTAAGATAAATAAACACCCAATCTGAGAGTAGTAATCTGAGGACACAAATCGTGTCTTATAATTTTATTGTCTCTATTACTCACCAAGTCGACTAGTCCAATGTACAGGAACAGTCCAGCAGTGACGGCTAGGATCCACTCATTAGCAGTGGCTGTGTTCTGACTGACAGCTACTCCAATGAACAACCCAATGATAGCTGTCAGAGCTGATATGAAGTTGAACAACAGAGCAGTAAACCAATGCATTCCAGACTTGATGAGAACAGCATAATCACCTGAAGAATAAAAATACACACTCATTCATTCACTCACTCGTTCGCTCACTCACTCACTCACTCACTCACTCACTCACTCACTCACTCACTCACTCACTCACTCACTCACTCACTCACTCACTCACTCATTCATTCACTCACTCACTCACTCACCTAGTTCGTGTGGTATTTCATGCAGCAGTATAGCCAGAGATGTGCCTATTCCAAATGGCAAGCTGACAGACACGGCAGCTCCGATAGCGAGGCCATCACCCAAGTTATGCAGGGCATCTCCAATGATGATTAGCCAAGCAACTGGATGAATACGATCACACGAGAGATCACATATCTTAGGAGAAGGAGAGTCAGTTCCACTCTTCTCTGTCTGGTTGGTCACCACCTAAAACGTTTAATAAGTGCATTATGAAGAAATCGTAGACTTGTAATCTGCATTATTGTTAATAAATGGACATGTATTGTTTCAGTCAACAATTAATATATACTTACCTCAATGTCTGGTTGGTTATCATGGCTCAATGCAGTGCACTTCATCTCATTGCTAATTTTAGCACTGTCATTTTTCTATTGCAAAAAAAATACAGAGGGCATGTAGAGTTATATACAGAGGGCATGTAGAGTTACACACCTTCTTCAGATAGTCAGTGAGTCCATGTAGGAACAGCTCTAGTAGATAGAACAGATATATACCAGCCAACACAACACACGCCTTCCATAGATACTCCTTGCTCTCCTCCTCTTCATGGGCGTGGTCTGAACCTTCCTCCTCCACTCCTCCATGTTGATGCAGATTAAACACCTGTACATGTATATGAGTTATGACATAATAGTTTATTACACTATAGTAGACGTCAGTTAAGGCTATGCTTACTTGAGGCACAAGATGAAGAAGGGCATCACATATCAGAGCAGAGGCAGCTAGTGCTACCATGAAGGCATATGAATATTCATAGATCTGCCGCCCTACTGGAGACTTTAAATGTATGACAGGAATAATAGCTAGTCCAGCCAATGAGGCTAGACACACAATGAATACCATTAGGAAACCATATCCATATGCTACAGAAAGAGAGAGAAAAAGTATTTCATGGTATTTCTGCACAAAATGCAGTAGACATCATGCAATTTTAACCTTGCGCACTGGTTGGTTGTAAACTATTCCTGGGTGTGTCATTATTGATGGGTCCAAGACACTCCTCAGTAGTGAGATTTAGTCTCAAGATGACCCTCTCTACAAACTGAGCAACTGAGTCACAAGATGGTCCTTCTGTAGACTCCTTTCCGCTGAGATCATCATCGAGGTCTGCGGAGAACTATTATTATTGTATGTTATTAGCAACCACAACTCACCTTTGCTGTTATCATAATCACCATCTATCAGGCAGCGCTGACCATCATGATCACTGATGTTGAACAAAGTTGCTTCAGAATTAAATGCAGCAACGAAAGCCTCTCTACCAGGACCTACAGTAAGGTGCACAGAAGTGATAATTGCTAAAAATCTGACAACACGTGTTTTTGGGGTGCAAAAATGGCTGTTTGCAGGTGCTGGGTTACAGGCCTAGGTACGGTAGTTTGAATACTGCTGACAATCGGGATATGCAGGACAAACATAGACTATAACTAGCGCCGTTGCACACGACCCTAGTTATCACGTGACCTTTTAGGGCCGTGTGCAACGCTACTCTTCACAATAAAAATTACTGCTCTCACCTGCTGTCAAGCATTTGGCTTGCGTATCAGTGCTACACGATGTTAGTATTATTATCAAAATATTTGCAGCAGAAGTCACTAGCATTTTCCAGTACATTTTCACTTGTAATAATTATGTCTAGAGTCTGCAGAAATTAAAAAACAGTTTTATAAGTAAGGTCACCGCGTGGTTCAGTGGTCAAAATAATCACGCTCGCAACACGATCACGAAACGAGCGTGGTCATTTTCTCGAACCATCTTGCGGGAGTTGTTTGCAGCGCTATTATTGTGACAGTGAGGAATGACATCATGAATGATACTAAAAATAACAAAGATGGACACGAGGGCGGGGGAAATTGCGGCGGGGAATTTGTTGAGTAAGCACTTGCATAAAAGACCATGCATTCCGTACTGGCAAATAATTACAATGATTACTGGAGAATTTTACATGTGAGTGATACTAAATATTAATAACAGTGATTAGTCTGCATCATCTTGATCTTCATCCTGGTTATGGGCAGCCACAGCAGCAGCAAGGTCACCATCTTCCTCCATTAGCCTCTCTCCTGTAGGGAGGAATTTAAGGTGACGGGTAACAGTTCGCCTAATTAATATTCACAAAAATGTTTTTTGCACTGTGCAAAATATGAACACGCTAGAGCGCTGTGAAGGCCATCAATGAAGACGCTAAACACTGTTCTTTCTCTCTTGAGCTATATTCAACGCTGGGTACTACGCAACTTGGCGACAGCAGGCACAGTTGGAGAGATAGTAAACTGCAAAACGGCGCGCCACTTTTCGCGCGCTGTAACAGTGTCGCTACAGAGTCCATCGTCTACTGATGGGTTAACATCCTCCGGAGGGCAGTAGACTATTAACTTGGCTGAGAGTTTGTTTGTTTGCAAGTTATGGGTCGAAATGTCGTGAAAAGGCTGTAAAATGGCGAGCGTTTCAAGACTATTTTGCGTTTTACTCAGAGCCAGTCGCCCAGACGTCCAAGTTAATAGTCTACTGCCCTCCGGAGGATGCTAACCCATCAGTAGACGATGGACTCTGTAGCGACACTGTTACAGCGCGCGAAAAGTGGCGCGCCGTTTTTCAGTTTACTATCTCTCCAATTGTGCCTGCTGTCGCCGAGTTGCGTAGTATGCAGCGTTGAATTTAGCTCAAGAGAGAAAGAACAGTGTTTAGCGTCTTCATTGATGGCCTTCACAGCGCTCTAGCGTGTTCATATTTTGCACAGTGCATAAAAACATTTTTGTGAATATTAATTAGGCGAACTGTTACCCGTCATCTTAATAAAGAGGGAGATAAAGAAAAAGAGGGAAATAAAGAGGGAGGGAGAGAGGGGGAGGGAGAGAGGAGGGAGGGAGAGAGAGGGGGGAGGGAGAGAGGGGGAGGGAGAGTGGGGGAGGGAGAGAGAGGGGGAGAGAGAGGGGGGAGGGAGAGAGGGGGAGGGAGAGAGGGGGAGGGAGAGAGGGGGACGAAGAGAGGGGGACGAAGAGAGGGGAAGGGAGAGAGGGGGAGGGAGAGAGGGGGGAGGGGAGAGGGGGAGGGAGAGATGGAGAAGACTTACTGATCAATTCAACAATAGCTTTTTGTGTTCTTCTTTCAAGTTTTTCTAACTTTTTTGAAATGTCTCTTTTCAGATCCCTACAAACACAGAAAATGGAATGAACAGGATCTGTGCAGTGATGATAATCCGGTTCCGAAGAACCTCAGATGCTACTTCCGTCTCGAGTTTAGCATGAACAACATATCCACCACTGCCATGCCAGTGACTGTGGTGGTATGGACTGTACTGTGGAGCCATGGGCAGCACACGGCCAGCTGTGTGCTACCCTGTCACTTACCATTGGGTACAAAATTTGTATGAATTGCTTTAACATAATTATTGAAGGGCAAAGTATTAGATAAGAGTAATTATATAGAGGCGTGGAACCACCTTTGCTAGTCTTAACAGACAACTTTGCGGATCAGGAATTTAAATAATTAATTTTTGTAAACTCACAAAGTAAACTCACTTCTGGAGTACATTGAGTGAAGAAAGCTCATTATTAGTAAAGACACAATCGCCACTTGTGCCTGCTGCAAATAGCCAAGGGGGTGACTGGAAATGTGTGCATTGTCTGTGTGTGGTAACAGCCGTGCAAAGGGTATAGCTGCGTAGTATTCCAAGACATCTTTTGGCGGAACGAGGAGAATTAGATAAACGCTCTTGGACTGGACAGAAAGTCTGCTCAAGGGACTACAGCGGTTTCACTACTTCTTGCAATCTAAAAGCTTCAACCGTAGAGCGTAAACCGTGTTCAATCTACAACGTAATAAACCTTCCAAATAAGGCACGGATGACGCTTTACACTTTTGTGGCTGTTGCAAGGAGTAATAAAACCTCTGTATCACCTAGTATGTAGTCGGCATTTCCTATTCCAGATACTAGGCACACCCCAGACATCACCCTTAGAACGCGCTTTGGTTCTCTAAAGGCCAGACTAGCTGTGGCGAGCGAGTCAAGGCACGCGCTGCTGTTACGAGACCTTGATCACCAAGCCGTCAGTGTAGGGCAGCATTGTTTCTTGCTTCTAAGAGCTCACCCAGAGTAGTACAAGGAATGTCATCTTCTACTAATATCACTAAAACTAGAGTTGGCACAGTAGTTTCGACGGCCTCGTCGTCTTTGTCAGCCATTTGCATGGCGCTCCTGTTCGCTAGCAGCTAAATTTTTAGCTAGTGGATGGGTCTTCGCAAACAGCGCTAATAATAGACACTATCATGTGAATCTTTTTACTACTGTTCTAGAAGTTCATCCAGGGGCATGTAGTGAACTACCAGATGTTCATGTAATAACACAATATTATGAGATACATTGTACTCACCAGTCAGCCTTCTTGGGAGCTAAACTTGTCAAATTCTGAAAAAAGCAATAAGAAAAATATATTGTACTCATTTACCCTGACACACACACACACACATAGACAGACAGACACACAGACACATAGACAGACACACACACAGATTATAGTCTGACAAACAGACATACAGATAGTCAGACAAACAGACATACAGATAGTCTGACAAACAGACATACAGATAGTCAGACACACAGACATACAGATAGTCAGACAAACAGACATACAGATAGTCTGACAAACAGACATACAGATAGTCTGACAAACAGACATACAGATAGTCAGACATACACACAGATAGTCTGACAAACAGACATACAGATAGTCAGACAAACAGACATACAGATAGTCAGACACACAGACATACAGATAGTCTGACAAACAGACATACAGATAGTCTGACAAACAGACATACAGATAGTCTGACAAACAGACATACAGATAGTCTGACAAACAGACATACAGATAGTCTGACAAACAGACATACAGATAGTTAGCCTCGTCCCCAGGCCAAAATTTTTCGCAACGAAAAACGCAAATGAACGAAACGGCGAAAAATAAAGGCCTGGTCTCTATTGCAAGGGTAATTAATGATACGCATGCATGAATAAAATTAAAGAGTCTGAGCGAGTTTAAAAACAAGAAACGAAATATAGCTAAGCAAACACGCACTCTAGAAGATTTGATCCGTTGCGAGGGAGTCTGAAGACAACCAGGGCAGCCAGTAAAACCATCGTTCAGTTGGAAAAATGGACTCGTGAAAGTCTTGGTACGCTACAGTTTCACGTGGGGTTTGTGAGGGCGCCAGTAGATCGGCTTAGACTTCCTGAACTAGTCCACACGTGTTTGCAATCTTTACGCTAAGCAGAGAAACGTGCACACAGTGAGAACTTCCATTACAGTAGAGCGAGAATACAGACAAATACACGGAATGACGCAGTATCCTAGAAGAATACAAGGTTACGGATTCAGAATATCCTGCCGATTATACAGATTCTGTATAACGACTAACGCATGCGCACCAATACCCCTGCAATGGATACCAGGCCCTATTTTCGCATTTCGTTCCGTCATTCGTTTCGTAAAGTTAGCGAAAATTGGGCGTGGGGACGAGGCTAACAGATAGTCTGACAAACAGACATACAGATTGTCTGACAAACAGACATGCAGATAGTCTGACAAACAGACATACAGATAGTCTGACAAACAGACATACAGATAGTCAGACAAACAGACATACAGATAGTCAGACATACACACAGATAGTCTGACAAACAGATATGCAGATAGACAGACACATGCAGGTACACACATCGTCAGGTACAGAACAAGCAATACCATTAATTTGACTAAATTCTTAATAGGCTAGTCAACCATAAGTGACAATAGTCATTCACAGAAGCTGTGAGTGGTAATGTACAGAGGGTTCAACTCACCACGTCACCTAGAGCAGGTTCCTTGGCAGCTTCAAGCTGATCAGATACTTGTGATTCAACTATAGAATGGGGAATGAACAAGGAGAGCATGAAAGAATAATCATCAGTAACTAGCATTACATAATTATAGGGTTAGACGATGGTTCGAGGTATCTACGAAGTGTTAAAACACCAATGTATGGACATCCCGAGCATGTAGAGGAGGAATGTCTATTTCAATTTTCAAGGGCGATTTAACATTCCGTAGACACTGAGAATCCATTGTCTAACGTATTTAGACAATGGATGCGTTCACCAAAAGCTTTTGAGAGCCAGTCAGAGTCGAACAACAGCAGTATAATCATCTCACATACTTTTTTGACGACACCATGTTTTAATTAAGTGCGTGGTTATTATTAAAAGTGAATAAGTTGACTCCAGAGGTGAATATGTTACTTATACCGCCTATGGCTGACCAATCAGATTGCAGAATTGCGTTTAGTTCCCCCTGGTCAGAATAAGGTAACTTGGTGTACCAATAAAACCATCCCATAGTTTACCACTCATTCTAAATCTCTAAAAATAGTTCATGATTGCGCTAATTCTGATAATTGTACTTTTGTTGAACATAAATCAGACAGGTGTCTAAATTATCAGATATTGTCTAGGATGACTGATTGATGAATGTATAATAATGCAACATGTCTCCCTAATACAGGACAAAGTGAGGGAATGTGGAGTTTGTACTTTCGAATTTGCAAATGCCCCAGCACAGAAGACTAACGCAAATCTCTTTATAATATTGCTTGTATTATGCCACGCGGTAGACGTGGCATATTTAGGGTTGGGCGGAAAACAAGATGGCGGCTACACTTAGGCTAAACGCAACAATTCACGTATATCTTGGCTGTTGACGACATCAGGGGTATTTAAACTATCTGGGGGCTATCCTAAGAGGTAAGCGCTTACAAGGAGTCCACTAATAAGGACTACAAGGGCAGTTGCTATGGGCATGGCAATATGGCGTCTCGCCTGGAGGCACTAAGTACGGCACTGCCATATCTTCGCCGTACGGGCTTTTCAAGCTAGTCTAACGTTCTGAAGCTCCTTGCACGATTTGTGCGATTACAAAGAGACCTTCAGAAGGAAAAGAAACCAGGTTTAAGGTGGTAAACCAGAGTTCACATAGTCACCCGTTTGTTCATCTTCTTTCTTTTTTTTTCTTTTTCAGCGAGTCTAGCACAGTAGTGAGCGAACCAAACGCAACTAAACGTACACAGAAGCAACGCTACCTATGACCATCAGTGCACCTGATATCTATTTAGGCCTAAAACACTGGGAGAAGCGAGTATTTCCAGAAAAACAGCGATTTTTGGTCCAAAACAGACGCCATTCCATGCCTTCTGCTTGAACTCCGTTACTAGGTTACGCCTACTCGCGCACGCCCGTGTATGTAATTATTCTAATACGAGCGCACCTTAGTACAAATGGCTTGGAACGCGAGTGCTGCTTCCACTAGCAGTGTTCACAGTAGACAACGAGAAAATCTTCACTGGTTTGCCTGTCAGGCTTGGTAAGAAAGCTAGTTTAAGCTTAGCTAATGTTTCATGGTACGTGTTGCATGTAGTGTAGAGCCGATCAAGTGTAGTACATCCGCACTAGTAGTGGCCCGTGAATAGTTCTCTTTACAGTAACACTGTATTAGCAAAAGTGCGAACTAAGTTATTAACAAAAAAAAGAAAAGAAACAAGTAATAAAAACACTTTAACAAAAATGCAAGAGATTTAGGGTTGGTACATTATCGAAAAAGTATGGAAACAAGATGTGAACTTAGGTAAGTAAACAAGATCTAAAATAAAAAGAACTGTAATAATAGCAGCGTAATGCTATCTCTCTAAGAAAGCAGTTAATTTAGGGAGATAGCATTACGCTGCTATTGTTACAGTTCTTTTTATTTTAGATCTTGTTTACTTACCTAAGTTCACATCTTGTTTCCATACTTTTTCGATACATGTACCAACCCTAAATCTCTTGCATTTTGTTAAAGTGTTTTTATTACTTGTGTATAATACATTAACACCAGCATGACTAGCCACATCCCACCTCATGCTATCCCATTATTGAATGACGAGACAATGACAGGCACACACACTACACACCTGGAACTGGCTTCACTCTGGTCAGTTTTTTCTCCTTCAATTCCTCAGTGTGTGGTTGGTAGTTACGGAACTTGAGAACAGGTCGCTCCTTGCTCCTGTCAACATACAAAGACCAGGATGTCACATGCATACGGAATTATATTAGGAAGACAACTTCATCATGTATTGATCACGTTTAGGCTCTTTGTAAATAATAATCTCTCGAGCTAGATTGAGTGATTTCGATACTATCTTTAGACAATAAAGCGCAGCACAAAATAACTCTCCATTATTTTTTGAAGAGGGACACTGGAATCGGTCCCTATAACTGAACATGCACTATATACTATAGCTGGGCACAGTGTGAGATATCACTCTTTTATACAGCTTAACAGAAGTCTTAGCTAAAAAAGCAGTTTATTAACGTACTTGTCCTTCTCAGCAGCGTCACGACGCTCTCTAAGCGCTTTCAGCTTGGCTCTCCGCTCTTGTGCAATGTCCGCCATGTTTTTATCACGTCATATTTGCGTAATCTAATACTATGAGGGCGAGCTCATTGCTAAAGGTTATGGAAACTATTTTGTAGAGAAACTGTTATTACCATACGTCACTGTTTTTACAGCAATGATGAAGACCCTTGGCTTGACGATCAGCAGCTACTGGTCACTAGTGGCGTGGATCTTCTTGCTGTTAGTTGTTGACAGCAACCTGACATCTTCGGCTACTCTTAACAGCAGGCAACCGCTATCGGTGCTAGTGGCGTCTCCTTCTGCACAAGGACACGCCCTGAGAGTGCTGGCTCTCGGAGAGAGCCTGGCGCAACGAGGACATAACGTCACCTTCTGCACTACTCTCAACTGGGAGAGGCTGGATCGTAAAGCAATGGATAGAGGAATGCGCTTCCTTAGCGCAGGAGAAGTGGCTGTCAATGAAACCGTCTTTAGAGATGTTTATCGTGAAATGGCGCGTGCTACCTCATCATCTTCAGCCAATCCATTTACGGCGGTAAAATTAGTCAGTGAATCCATTGGCTACTTAATCCATCCAGTTGCAGACTACCTGGCTAAAGTAGACCTCACTCAGTGGGATGTGATCATAATTGACTATATCCTTGATCATACTGTTTCTTGTCTTGCCAAGCATCAGAATGTTCCTATTATATCAGTCGTCAACAGAATAGCTCAACCCCATCTCAACCCAGAATGGCCGTTTCCATTTCATATTTCAACCATAAGTGACGACATGACCTTTGCTGACAGACTAGATGCTGCTGTGAAATATTTTCTAACAAAAACGCTAATTGCTTCTCTGGTGAATCCGTTCCGAATGTCTTCAATTGATCCGATATGTAGCGCCTCATTTCATCTGACCAATCCACAGTGTGTGGAGTTCCCGTGTCTAGTGATAGTACCAATTGGACTTGAGTTTCCCAGGACAATATCACCATTAACAGAACATGTTGGACCAATGTTTCTATCAGATGATAACAAGGCACTTAAACCTGTTGAGCTGTCAGAATGGCTGTCTACTAAGCCAGCTAGGTCAGTGGTATACATCAGCATGGGTTCATTGGCTGAACAGACACGTCAGCTAGCCAATGCCCTTGTGAATGGACTAATATCAACAAGATACGATGTTGTTTGGAGTCTCAAGAAATCAAACCAGTACATACTGGATGGACTGCAGGAGATTGATTCATCTCGTTTCTTTATTTCTAACTGGGTGTCACAGTTTAAGCTGCTTCAGCATCCAGCGATAGCAATGGTCATTGTTCATGGAGGGACAGGAGGAATAACAGAGGCACTGTATAACAGAGTACCCATCATAGTAGTGCCGTTTGGAGCTGATCAGACTGGTAATGCAGCCAGAGTGCAATCGGCAGGAGCAGGCATTGCTCTACAACAAGCAGAGCTAACACCAGCTGTGGTCAGAGACAGTGTAGAGAGGATATTAGCTGGAGACTATCGTAAGAAAGCCGAGCAGATGAGGAAGATCTTTGATGGAGCAGGAGGAGTGAACAGAGCATCAGATCTAGTGGAGCTATATGCTGATATTGGCTACCAACATCTGATACCAGCCTATGCTAAGTACAAGTGGAGTTGGGTACAGTATTACAATGCTGATGTACTAGCAGTGCTGTGCTTGCTGTTGGCTGGAGTACTGTACTGTACTGCTAGACTATGCAAGTGTTGCTGTAGTAGAAGGAAAAAAATCAAGAATGAATGAATGAGTGATTCAATGTAGCTAGCAAATATTTGACAATATAATTGTGTTCATGTTCATGCTTCTTGGGAATGCATGTCTTACCATTTACACCTAAATAATATAGATGATGCAATCAATCACCTTGACAGGCATGATAGTGATGGTGATGATACATGTAGTGATCACTATCATCACCATCACTATTCATATGATACTACAGTGGTTTTATTATGCTCCTTGCAACAGCCACAAAAGTGTGATCCATGCCTTATTTGGAAGGTTTATTATATTGCGTGATTCAGATTGAACACGGTTTACTCTCTACGGTTGACGCCTTTAGATTGCAAGAAGTTCTATCACTACCATGGTGAATAATTATTATTCACCAGCTGCTGTTTTGTGTTTCCTGATGGTGTATCTTAAGGGACACAAAGCTTTATGGCATACAACTCAACCTGATTTGGAAACCTTGCTATTCATGGTTTTCCTGTGTTTCCAGGTTTCTTGATAACCTTGCTACAGCCAATTTCACTGAGCTATCTTGAAACACTTGTCTATTGTCTAATTTTCATTCCAGCATTTCATCCACCTAACACTTTACCTAGCAAAATGCAGAATTGAGCCTGAGGAAGCATTACAGTAAATTTCATCATGCATTTCAATTTTATTTGGTGACAGGAAAGAAATAGCAGAAATTCAGAAGATCTCATGCGTTTGAATAGCTGCAATTCATAGAGCAGCTCAGTGCAGTTTTCACAAACTTGAAGCCATAACTCTTTCTCAGGCTCACTTACTAGTTAGCGCTAAAGTGTTTAGTGGATGAAATGCTGGATTGAACATTAGACATTAGACAAGTGTTGCAAGATATATAGCTGAAATTTAGGCTTCCAAAACAGCTAAAAACTCTGTGATGGTAAACCGTACCTTTACAGTATCATGCTTAATTTTAGTGAAATGCTGAGATGTATGTGTGGATGTCACTTTCTTAGTGTGTAACGAAGAGGCCTGTACCATACATAGTGTGCTTGTGCAATGCATAAGTGCACAGACTCTGTGGGGGCGAGTAAAATTAAGGATTAAAGCCGGTATAGTCAAAGCTTTAAGGTTGATACTGAGGTGATACAGTCAAAGCATTAGGCTCATAGACTGGTCAAACGGATATCCAAATGAAAAACAAGGAAGTTGAGATGCAGCCGCTGTGAAATTCAAACTCCTGTAGTCACAATACAATGTACTTGGCACTGTTCAAGCAGTCTCTATATTCCATCTCTATACATGTAGTGATACTTTTATTGAAGTAGATCAACAGATTTTATGTACACCATTTGTGTGGACTGCCGTGCATATGAGAAACAAAAAAAAACACTGCTGTGCAAAAATTATTTAGTTAATTATTATTGACAACAAATTAAATCTGAATGTCAAGAAACATCACGTTACATAGATCTACATAGTGCCAGTAGAATATGGCTTTAGTGATATAAACATTACACATGCAATAATGTGAGAATTACTTTATATAGCAACATGCACCAGACGGTAAAAACCATTTTTAGTGATTCATTCATTGTAGTGACTGTTAACAATCATTAACATTGATTTGTTGCACTATTATCAATCACATGATAGACACTCGTGGGCAGCACATTAGGGATTCAGTTAGGAAACTATGATTAAAATCAAAAGAACTGCTATTATAGGATTGTCTACAAGAATCATGACAACTGCATCTACCAGACATCTGCATAGCGCTACAAGTCTGTGAAGATCGTCACTCATTGATAGCACTACAAGTCGGTAAACAACGTACCTGTATGGCTGCAATATGATGCGTACAGTACAAAAAGGATCGAATATGCATTATGTTCAAAATAACCTACTGATGGCTGCTGCACTACTAGTGTTGCTGCTGTTGCTGGCTGTATCTTCCACTGCTTTCACAACCACTGATGTCAACTATGTCACAGCTGATGATGCAGCTGGTCAATGTCCTCCACACCAGATATGCCACAACCTCTCCTACTACATCTCCCAGCCTGACTACTACTTCACCTCTGACACCACCATCATCTTCTTGGAGGGAGAACACAGCTTTGACAGAGAAGATCTTCTACATGTCAGTAATGTACACAACCTGACTCTGAAGGGACAAGGTCAGTGGCCGGTAGCAGGAGCTGAGGAGACCGTGATGCAGTCTACTGTCATTATCAACTGCACCAGAGGGAGAGGAGGGTTCTACTTTGATACATCTCATAACATCATTGTTGAAGGTCTTACAGTAGTCAACTGTGGAGGACTGGACAATAAAGCAGTGTTTGATTTTTCCGATGTTCAGAACCTATTCTTTCTCAAGAATTCAATACAACACATGACAGGATATGGACTATATGTTCTCAACTGTAACAATGCTATAATCACCAACTGCTCCTACTATCATTCAGCATTGTGTGATATCAGTGGCTCCTCACAATACCAGTATGGTGGTGGAGTAGGCATTGTCTATGATACTCAGTACAGCAATGCAGGCTACACACTAGAGCTATCACACTCCAACATGACCAAGTGTTGCAGCAATGAGTTAGGAGGAGGCGGTATTGTTTTCAAAGCCCAGCATAGACTATCTTTAGCAACAGCAGTCTTGAGTCATTTAATACTATCTTACAATGCCGCTAAAGATGGAGGAGGCTTAGCAGCATATTTACATAGTAATGTATTTCTATCAATCACCAACTGTCTCTTTTCTCATGGATATGCAGTTGGACAAGGAGGTGGAATGTCTTTTACTGTTTCTGTCAAATCATCAATCATGATTGGAAACACTGACTTGATAGAAAATGACTCTAGTACTGGGTATATCAGTGAGATAGCATTCAACAGTGGAACAGCAGGAGAACACGTTCTATTGACTTTGGTTAGTGTTACCATTTTACACACTAACTCACACTCAAATTATGGATTCAAAATACAGAGCGTTGGCTGTTGTCTTGACGTAGTTATGAACAACACAAAGATGACATTTACAAAACAGCGATTGATTGGGTTCAATATAGCAAGCGATCAAGTTTGTATATTGACCATTGAAATGAATAACTGCAAGATTGATGGAAATCAATGTCAAAGGGCTGTTGTATACTTTGAAAAGGCACGAACTGTCATTAAAAACAGTACATTTTCAAACAACAAAGGTGGTCAGTCTGTTATGGTGTTTGATTGTAATATTGACGATATCAACAGGTTCTGCAGAGATATAATATGTAACACAGTTGTGAACTCCACAATATCAAATAACAGTATGACTGGAATCACAATATTTGAGAGAACTGCAATACTCTTTAAAGGACGCAATGCGATACATAACAACAGTAACATCGAAGGAGCTGGTATCACACTTCCTAGCAATTCCTTCATTGCAGTCCAAGATGAATTACTTCTGTACAACAACACTGCTTATAAACAAGGTGGAGCGGTTATTGTGAAGAAATCACCATTCCTGTCAATGAACGCACCAATTCAATCTCCAGCATTTCCATGCACAATATACTTTATCAATGATTCCAGTTCAGTGATCTTCTCTGATAACAAAGCAGGTGAAGGAGGAAGTGATATGTATGGAGCTACACTGATGGGTTGCCATGACGATTACAAGTTGAATATACCATACACACCACATGTAGGACATCCCAATGAAACCTCATGGTACTTTGACACTCCTCTCATGAAACATCTTCATTTCAGTAACGCTGACAGACTCTCCTCCATGTCCTCTGACCCCATCATGGTCTGCTTCTGTAACACCACCACTAACTTACCAGACTGCTCTGATAGGGCCCAATACATACAAACATATCCAGGACTAGAGATCAACACATCAATAGCAACAGTAGGATACTATGGTGGTACAAGTCCTGGTGATGTGCAGGTCACTGCACAACATGCAACACTAGTTCGACACTACGGACAGATTCATACCACTAACTGTTTCCAACTCCACATTCTCCTGCAGAACACATCCTCGACAACAGCACTGGTTGATATCAGAGTGATTGGTGGACTACAGAACTGGGGTGTGTCTATTGGAGTGGACATTCTAGAATGTCCAATTGGGTTCACTCAGATTTCAGGGCAGTGCCACTGTGAGAGATTCTTGGATACTAGCAATGTTAAATGCCACAGTTTATCTGATACACGATTTAAATTTGAAAGATCAGGCAACAGCTGGTTTGGCTACATCAACAACACTCAGTGTATAACAGGTACTACTAGTTGTCCTTTTGACTACTGCAATCGATCCAATGTCTCATTTGACATCATGGCACCTGATCGTCAGTGTGTGGCCAATAGAATAGGTATACTCTGTGGACAATGCCAGTCTCACCTTAGTATCATGCTGGGATCCAACCACTGTGGTACTTGCTCTAACTGGTATCTATTCTTGTTGCCAGTGTTCGCCCTCGCTGGCATAGTATTGGTGGCTGTGTTGATGTTCCTCAACTTGAGTGTCTCTGTTGGAACTATCAATGGACTACTGTTCTATGCTAATATGGTGAAGCTCAATGAAGCTTTCCTCTTCCCAAATGGTAGTGTTCCGGTGGTGAGCCAGTTCATCTCATGGCTGAACCTTGACCTGGGTATTGAAGTGTGCTTGTTTGATGGACTGGATGGCTACTGGAACACTTGGCTACAGTTGGTCTTTCCTGCTTACCTGTTCCTGCTCATGGGTGGTATTATTGTGGGCTGTCGTTACTCTGTGTGGCTTTGCAGGTTGTGTGGCTCTCATGCTGTCCCAGCACTAGCTACACTGTTTCTCATGTCCTACACTAAAATCCTACTCACAGTCACTAATGCTCTTTCCATGTCTCGGCTGCCATGCAATGACAGTATACTGACAGTGTGGAGTGTCGATGGGAACATTGAGTATGGCAGTGGTAAATACCTTATTCTTTTAGTTGTCTCCTGTGGTGTCCTGGTCATTGGACTGGCTTATCCTGTTTTAGTGTTGTGTGCTCCTCTGCTGGAGAGATACAGTCACAAGTGTATCCCACAGCACTTCAGGTGTAATCCTGTGACAAAGTTCAAGCCACTGTTGGATGCTTATGGAGGACCTTACAAAGACAAGTATCGATTCTGGACAGGAGTGACTCTGATGGTGCGACTGATTGTCACTGTGACATTCTCCTTCACTTCAGGAGGATTGGCTGTCATCAATGCTTCCATCATCATTACCATTATAATGGGTATTTTCATATTTTGGTCCTTCACAAAGGGTGTTTACAAGACAAGTCGCTTGAACTCACTTGAGGCTGTCCATCTAGTCAACACATTTTTCTTGAGCAATTTTTGTCTGGCTATCTCTTCACTTGGGTCACGAGATTATGAATTGGCAACCATTGTTTCTGTTTGTCTCTCCTTTTTTGTCTTTCTTGCCACCATAGCAATGCACCTCTGGTGGAGCTTTGACTACAAGCAAATCAAGAGAAGGCTAGGGTTTAGAGAACAGCCCAAATGTGTCCAAGCAGTCTCGGTGGTAGGAGATGAGAATGATGAAGAGATAAGACTCCTTAAATCACCGCCATCAATAGTGTATGGCTCACATAGAGGACAGCATCAGTTTGTACTGGAGTTTCCTCATCCTCATGGAGAGCATGAGTCTTCCTCTCCAGTGCTGTTAGCAAGAGAACCACTACTATTTGATAGTTAACGTAACATGCCAAAAATTTCTTTTAATACTTTACCATTCCATGATAAATATTCATGAAAATGAAGGCAGTGGATCCTCGTGTCTCCCTCTCCAGTAAAGGAATCAGTACTTAAATTGATATTTATAATATTATTGAGCCGCTAAACTTGTAATTTGCAAAAAAAGAAATATTCACTAAAACAAAGCCTAGCTATTAGCAATAAGCAAATCCAACGTCTGAACAACTAGTGACATCATCTACAATACAGTGCAGCTAGTAATCTACTGTACAGTGCAGCTAGTATTAGCATTCTCTGCGCTACGCTGTGATGTGTCGGAAGATGAAGTCGCACTTGCACTGGACGCTTTGTCTTCTTGCTTTACTTGAGAACCTTGAGAGGGAGTTGGTGCGCGTGGCTCATCTTGATGAGGTGTGGCTATGTGCTCTTTGTGATGGTGAGCAAGGTGCTGCTGCCATGTGGTGATCAGAGGATTGATAGCCGAGAGGAAAATGAGATACCCTGGACTGCATGAGAAGGATATCTACTAAATATACTTAGTTTTATCGCACTGTATTAAGAGAAAACATGTGATCCTGCATACTAATGGACGTGTTCACAACAGAAAGAGTATAATGTAGATCTCTAGATCTATCACATTCATCCGTTGACCCTGACCATCAATGGGCGGGTACCACGTCACAACAAATTTTCTCAGTGCCCCATGCAACTGCACTGCAGGTGAGTTGTTAGTTTATTGTTCATTTTTTTGCTGCAGTTTCATACTTCAATTTTTGTAGCACAATTTAAACACTCACCAATATTCCTCTGCCCACTCTGTCATTTTCTCCAATCCATCAATCACTCTCTTCCCTGTGTCTTCTGGGAGGAAGGTGGACGTGTCCAGGGACGACAAGCGGTCGGTCAGGTCAGACAGGACTGCCTGGTTCTGGAGCAGAGTAGCTAGCAACAAAACCCACTCCAAGCACAACGCATCGATTGATACATTGACAAAAAATCTAGAAGTAACATAAAATGTAAAATTTATATATTTTATGTATACAATTTCTATAAGAATTTTCAGTCCTTCGTACTTTATTTCCTCTTCTGATTGAGGTGACTTGACTGGAGTAGTCCAGGAGGCGTTTGCCATGGAAACGTCACCCTCTCCCTCACACATACTGGTGTCGTCTGGAAGAGTTTCCGAGGCACACACAGACTCATCGGCGGGAAGAAGATCAGCTGATGGAGAGAAAGAGAGAGAGAAGAATATCAACCTTTGATCTTATAGCTTCACTCACATGACTGTATTTTAGGGAAAGCCGATGGTTTGTCAGATCCTGCTGTCCCAGCACTGCTAGGCTGAGAGGCTTTAGAAGGTGTTGTGGCTGTCACATCCACTTCTTCCTCTTTGGGACACTGTTCTGAAGCCACACCCCTCACGACATCGTGCTTTAGTTCCTTGATCTGACCTGGAAGCAGTTTGTCGAGTAAGTATTTAAAGAAACAATTCATGCTCTTTTCATGAAAAATTATTGATGATTACATCTTTCTATTGCATAGATAAATATATTATTTTTGTGTACAACAATTGCTGGTGCAGTTAGGTTAGGTATGTCTAACCTTGTGTTAGAGATAAGTCTAGATCCGGAGGCCGGTTTGGTCGGTTTATTTCTCCACCTGACAGTGAGGGACTGTTCTCTTTGCTCTTTTGAGTTGGTAGGTGTGGCTTCATCTCATGGACATAGCTAAAAGATGCCGTCATGACGATGGGAGTGGTGTTTGGTGAGGTAGCCGGGAAGGGCCAGTTGAACTGACGGTGCAACTCAACTAGTGCTTGTGGGAAGTCCTCAACACGAGCTGCTCGTTGCCTGTATGATAGAACAAGCATATCAATAGTGTGTTGTATCTCTATATGACAGGTATCATTATACAGTACAATTTCGTCCACAAAAATTCGTCACCTGCACGTCTTTGAGTGACCCAAACTACAAGATGCTCCTAACCTTTCTCTTCCCATCCATTGTACCAAGTTGAAGTCAAGATGAGCAGCAAACAGACCAAGATCATGCAGACTGGTAGTAGTGAGTAGCTTACGAGCATGGCGACTCAGAATCAGTTCAATAAAGAATTCCTCTTTAGTGTCCATATCCAGTGCAAAGTGAGGCCTACATGGTGAATCATAATGAGCAGTATTACTGTTAGATGGTGTAGCTTGCATGCTTCCATGGTTACTGCTTTGACGGTTCCATGGATCTACTGCATGCATAGTGCTGCCTAATGCATCTGCTGATTGCATGCTACTATTCTACCAAGGCATCTGCACCGTTGGTGCTTTATAAATTTGCAGTTTAGAGTTATTATACCGTTTAATGATCCTTCCAGAAGGGTCCCTGTACTCTCCGCTGACACTCAGCACATTGCCCAGTCCCCCACTAGTGAGGTGGTCCCTGGCTAGCGATACCATTGATTGATCGAGATCAGGTATTGCAGTGGGTGTGGCTAAAGGTGTGGCTAACATGGGCTTGCGTGCTGGTGTAGAAGGAGTCATGCTGTTAGCAGGAGAGGTAGGGTTGGAGATATCGACTGGACCTGTGATGTCACATGATTATCATGTGACTACAAGTGAGTACATACCAATTGCTTTCAAGAATCTGACAAGGTCTTTACAAAGCTATTGTGAGAGTGTAATGAGTGTAAATGCAGTACTTAGTAATGATATACCTGCCATTGACTGTTGTCCAGAGCTGCATCTAACAATCGAGTAGCCAGCTACATAACAGAGAGAGAGAGACAACGTCAAAAAGTCAAAAACCAGTCAATGATTCAGTGCGTTGTTTCGTCGTCTTTCTGTCTGTTCGTGATCTCTAGTTTGCTGTAACTCACATGTCTGCTAACAGATGAGGGCTGAAGGTTCTGTATGATGATGAGATATGACGCTGCCGTCTTAAGTCGACCTTCATTTAAACATAGCTAGAGAGAGAGTGACGATGAATATTATCCACTGGACCCTACATGCTAGCAATCTTGAGCTATATAATGCAGCTCACTTCAAAGAGATCCTTGGGATTGCCCACAGCTGCAAACAGGTAGTTCCACAGAGCGACTTCTGTCTTGCGTGCACAAAAGCCAATTGTCTCTAGAAACTGAGGAAACTGCTTAATGAACTCAACCACACGAGGCAGCAAAGCATCTGAAAATAAATTATTCATAAACTCAACAAACTTGCTTCTAAATACAAGCACTACTGTACATGTACAATACATGTACCCCATACTGACCTGGTATGGGAATGGACCCAGGCGCCTCTTCCTCCAGAATCTCATGCAACATTAGCTCTAGAATGTGAGCAAAGTACGGCAGGTGGGTGTGGCTACAAGCTATCTGGTAGGCATGACTACCGAGACTAAAAAAACAACAATGATTGAACAATTACAACAACATAGAACATTTGGAATAATAATTACTTTCTCTTAAGTAGCTGTCTCAGAATTTGGTCAAGAAAAAGCTGCGTCTGAAGACAATGAATAAAATGTCTGATGTTCAAAATTAATAGGGACTGATCAGAGCCCAGGTGGCTCATTATACATTCCGAGCAATGTATTGTCATTTAGGGCTACTTACTGTCTTCCTGATGGTTGAAGGAGGGAAGTAAAGAGGCGTGACTATGGAGTGGTCCCCATGGATAGGCTCATGAGAGAGGCCCACAATGATTGCCTCGTGGAAGGAGATTGAGATAGGGAAGGAAGAAGAGGTGGAGGAAGGGAGGGTCAGCATGATGCGCTTAGAGATGAACGTTGGATGACCTGTGTCTTCAGGGAACAAGGGAAGCCAAACCTGCATAAATATTAGATCATAATAGCAAAAACAGTTAACTATTTTTTCTTACTTTAACTCCTTGTTTGCCGCAAGCCATCCAAAGTGACTCCCTCAGATATTCACCAGACTGATAGGAGGCGCTACCAGTGGGCGGGGTCCACATTGCTTCAACAGACGGAGCCAGACATACTGGGGCAGAGAACTGCCACACCTCCTGAACACAGGCCAAGAGATACTGATGTAAAGTTAACCGACACAATGATGTACCCTTTGCTTGTCTTGTGATACTTGTGGGCGTGGCAGTTCCCTCTGCACCATGAGTACACGCCCACCTACATTCAGCAGTATACTGCTCAATCTGTTATCCTTAACGTCTCCAGGCTCCATTCTGAGAGAGGCGGGCGTGACTGAGATGAGTGTTAGAGCCCATGGTCTAGTGAATGCCTCAGAGAATGATAGAATATGGAGCCGAGTGACAGAGAGGGAAGGACCTGAGACATAGAGCGAGAGATTTATAAACACTGCTTTTACCGTATAGAGGGAAATTTCGCAGGAGAAAATTTTCGCGAATGCGCGAGATAGAGCATTTCGCAAATCAACGCTTTTGTCCAGAACAAACACAAGACATGCATTCGCGGATAATATTTTCATGAATAGCCTGTAATTCGCGAAAATTTCCCGCTATACGATACTCTCAGAGTAACGATAGATCAACATTGTGACGTCAAGAGAACCATTTTCATGATATTACAAAAACTCACTGTCAGTGACATTGCAAGATCCATCCATTTTGCAGATAATGACTTGGCAGTTACGAGTAGCCAACACAAGATGGTTGCCGTGAATATTGAGCTTACTGATAGGCGAAGAGAGGGATAGAGTAGTCAGGACTCGTGAGGTATCCAGGTTAGTGTTGATAGAGTAGAAATGAACCTGAGAGGGAGAGAGAGAGAGGGAGGGAGAGGAGGGAGAGAGGGAGGGAGGGAGAGAGGGAGAGAGAGGGAGAGAGAGGGAGAGGGAGAGAGAGGGAGGGAGAGGGAGAGAGAGGGAGAGAGAGAGAGATAGAGAGATAGAGAGAGAGAGAGAGAGAGAGAGAGAGAGAGGGAGAGAGGGAGAGGGAAAGGGAGAGGGAGAGAGAGAGGGAGAGGGAGAGAGAGAGAGAGAGAGAGAGAGAGAGAGAGAGAGAGAGAGAGAGAGAGAGAGAGAGAGAGAAGTAACTAGTAGCATGTAATATTGTACAAGTCATAAAAATTTGAAACGATAAATCATATTAATTTTTTTGATTCATATATGCGCTAATGCACAGACATGATAATGTGTGATGCATTATAGGACATGATAATGTGTGATGCAATATAGGACATGATAATGTGTGATGCATTATAGGTCATGATAATGCATTATAGGGTAATACACCTCATCCGTCCTATCCTGCACACGACATGGGAACACGACCACACTGTTCTTGTACCAGTCCAGTCCTCCTCTGCAGACCATCCCTTGCTCCTGCATCTCACTACCAAAGAGCTTCCACCTTCTCCTTCGCTGAAGATAGACTGCAAACCCTGCCCGGCCTGCAATGGCTATGTGATCGCCATTACTGGTAGTAGCCACATACTGTATGATAGAAGAGAGAACGTGAGAGAGAGAGAGAGAGAGAGAGAGAGAGAGAGAGAGAGAGAGAGAGAGAATGATCATACCATAATGGGCCAGTTGAGGTGAAGATAGTTGACTGGAACCTGTGTAGTAAGAGAATGATCAATTTGTTTCTGCTATAGCTTTGTTAATAATAAGAATTTATATGAAATAGAGCACTCACACGGTGCTCAGAAAAGATTTTAATAAAGTTAAACTGTTTACGGTATAAAGCAGGTGCAGAGAATATAATATTATTTTTAAATTGCATTAATATTATGATGACTTGATGTGTAATAGATAACACGATTGTGATGGCTACACCATTCTACACATCTATTCACAAAAGAATCTTGTTTAGTTCAACCATAATTCATGTTGTGTCTTAGAATTAATGCTGACAGCATTCACACATCCAGACCACTGACTATCTGATGGCTGCTGCACTACTAGTGTTGCTGCTGTTGTTGGCTGTATCTTCCCCTGCTTTCACAACCACTGATGTCTACTATGCCACAGCTGATGATGCAGCTGGTCAATGTCCTCCATACCAGATATGCCACTACCTCTCCTACTACATCTCCCAGCCTGACTACTACTTCACCTCTGACACCACCATCATCTTCTTGGAAGGAGAACACATCTTTGACAGAGAGGATCTTGTACATGTCAGTAATGTACACAACCTGACTCTGAAGGGACAAGGTCAGTGGCCGGTAGCAGGAGCTGAGGAGACTGTGATGCAGTCTACTGTCATTATCAACTGCACCAGAGGAAGAGGAGGGTTCTACTTTGACACATCTCATAACATCACAGTTGAAGGTCTTACAGTAGTCAACTGTGGAGGACTGGTCAATAAAGCAGTGTTTGATTTTTCCAATGTTCAGAACCTGTTCTTTCTCAAGAATTCAATACAGCACATGACAGGATATGGACTACATGTTCTTAACTGTAACAATGTTATAATCACCAACTGCTCCTACTATCATTCAGCATTGTGTGATATCAGTGGCTCCTCACAATACCAGTATGGTGGTGGAGTAGGCATTGTCTATGATACTCAGTACAGCAATACAGGCTACACATTAGAGCTATCACACTCCAACATGACCAAGTGTTGCAGCAATTTTGCAGCAATGCAAGGGATAGTCAACGCAAGGGATGGAGGAGGTCTGTACTTGGTAACAAATGAGAGATTTATATCATCAATTAAAATGATAATGAGTCATTTGACACTAACAAATAACACAGCAATACAAGGAGGAGGTATAGCTATACTATTGTATGGCAATGGTTTAGTGAATCTTCTTATCAGCTACTGCCATCTTACTCGTGGATTTGCTTACAGCATTAGCGGTGGAATGTTAATTGCTGTCTACACAAATCAATCATCCATCACTATTATAAACACACACTTCATTGAAAATGTTAATGATCATCTCACCAGTGAGCTATATTATGAATGTTCCACGAAAGGTTTGAATTCTCTGTCATTGATTGATACAACTATCGTACACACTGAGACACCATCATACAATGGAGTGTTGATCATTGGCTGCTGTCCTACTGTGACATTTAACAACACACGAATACAACTCACTAAACAAACACAATTCGGCTTATCAATCGAAGGTGATGAAAAGGTTGATATCACGTTTTATATGAATGAGTGTGAGTTTGATAGAAGTCAAAGCAAGTATGCAATCATATACTGGACACATACAAATATGACTATCAGAAACTCCAACTTTTCAAATAACACAGGTCAATCAGTGATGATGGTGGACTGCAATTATAATGAAGCTGTGGTAGATTGCTGTAGAATCACAAACTCCACAATATCGGAGAACATGCACAACATGACAGCAATCATTATACTAGACAATAGTGTAGTACATCTCAGTGGACACAATGTGATACGAAACAACAGAAACACACAAGGAGCTGGTATCACACTGACAGATACAAGTCAAATTGTAGTAGAAGGTGAATTACTTATGTACAACAACACTGCTGATGAACATGGAGGAGCAATTCTTGTGATTAAAACAGGCTATCTACCGTCAAATACTTGCACACTGTACTTCAAAGGTTCTTCAGATTCAATAATTTTCTCAGGAAACAGAGCAGAGAAAGGAGGGAGTGATATGTATGGTGCTATATTGATGGGTTGCAATTCATTCAACAATGAAGGTGATTATGTACAGGTGCAAAATATAGGTCATCCTAACGAAACCTCATGGTACTTTGACACTCCTCTCATGAAACATCTTCATTTCAGTAACACTGACAGACTCTCCTCCATGTCCTCTGACCCCATCATGGTCTGCTTCTGTAACACCACCACTAACTTACCAGACTGCTCTGATAGGACCCATCACATACAAACATATCCAGGACTAGAGATCAACACATCAATAGCAACAGTAGGATACTATGGTGGTACAAGTCCTGGTGATGTGCAGGTCACTGCTCAACATGCAACACTAGTTCGATATTACGGACAAAAGGAGACCACTAACTGTTTCCAGCTCCACATTCTCCTGCAGAACACATCCTCAACAACAGCACTGGTTGATATCAGAGTGATTGATGGACTACACGACTGGAGTGTGTCTATTGGAGTGGACATTCTAGAGTGTCCAATTGGCTTCACTGAGATCTCAGGACAGTGTCACTGTGAGCGATTCTTGGATACTAGCAATGTTAAATGCCATATGTCTGATGGACCATTCAGGTTTATCAGTCCAGGCAACAGCTGGTTTGGCTACATCAACAACACTCAGTGTATAATAGGTACTACTAATTGTCCTTTTGACTACTGTAATCGATCCAATGTCTCATTTGACATCATGGCACCTGATCGTCAGTGTGTGGCCAATAGAACAGGTATACTCTGTGGACAATGCCAGTCTCACCTTAGTATCATGCTGGGATCCAACCACTGTGGTACTTGCTCTAACTGGTATCTTTTCTTGTTGCCAGTGTTTGCCCTCGCTGGCATAGTGTTGGTGGCTGTGTTGATGTTCCTCAACTTGAGTGTCTCTGTTGGAACTATCAATGGACTACTGTTTTATGCTAATATGGTGAAGCTTAATGAAGCTTTCTTCTTCCCAAATGGTAGTGTTCCAGTGGTGAGCCAGTTCATCTCATGGCTGAACCTTGACCTGGGTATTGAAGTGTGCTTGTTTGATGGACTGGATGGCTACTGGAACGCTTGGCTACAGTTGGTCTTTCCTGCTTACCTGTTCCTGCTCATGGGTGGTATTATTGTGGGCTGTCGCTACTCTGTGTGGCTTTGCAGGTTGTGTGGCTCTCATGCTGTCCCAGCACTAGCTACACTGTTTCTCATGTCCTACACTAAAATCCTACTCACAGTCACTAATGCTCTTTCCATGTCTCAGCTGCCATGCAATGGCAGTATACTGACAGTGTGGAGTGTAGATGGGAACATTGAGTATGGCAGTGGTAAACACCTTGTTCTGGTAGTCGTCTCCTGTGGTGTCCTGGTTATTGGACTGGCTTATCCTGTTTTAGTGTTGTGTGCTCCTCTGCTGGAGAGATACAGTCACAAGTGTATCCCACAGCACTGCAGGTGGAATCCTGTGGCAAAGTTCAAGCCACTGTTGGATGCTTATGGAGGACCTTACAAAGACAAGTATCGATTCTGGACAGGAGTGACTCTGATGGTACGACTGATAGTCGCTGTGATATTCTCCTTCACTTCAGGAGAATTGGCTGTCATCAATGCTTCCATCATCACTACCATGGTAGTGGGTATTCTCACATTTTGGTCATTCACGAGTGGTGTGTATAAGAAAATTTACTTAAGCGCACTGGAAGCATTTTATCTCATCAACATATTTCTCCTGAGCACTGTTAGTCTGGATATTTTCTCTCTTGGTTTAAATGACTATCAAATACCAACCATTGTCTCAGTCTGTCTGTCCCTGATTGTCTGTCTTGTCACCATGGCAATGCATCTCTGGTGGAACTTTGACCTCAAGAAGATCAAGAGAAGGCTAGGGTTTAGAGACGGAATAGAGCATATAGAAATACCTCAGATGGCAGCAGATGAGGACGATGAAGAGGACATTGAGTTAAGAAGAGAACCACTACTGTTTGAATACTGACGTTGTGGTATTCATAGGTTAATAACTCATGAAACATAAAAAGTCTTAAACAGTATGACATTGTATTAATGTAAAATGTAATGTACACAAACTCAAGTTGCGCTATTAAATATTATTGATTGATGTATCATATTTAGCTAACTTGATTTTGCTGTAGTGTTATGTCATCATTAACATCCACTCACCATAGCTTGATAGTCATCATCATCATCACTATTACTGTAGTCACATTCTGGTTTTTAACCAGCAAGGAAATAGGGGCGTGTAGACGATTTACTTGATAGATATCTTTAAAAACATTTATAAAAGATTCCTGACGAATTCAAAAGGATGTAGGGACCATAGATTAATAATCTGCCTCTTGTCCACAATGTAAACCAACAAAGAGGTAAGTAACACGATTGACTGGATCAAAGACCTTTCATCCCTACACCAGTGGCTGCTGTACTGGCTGGTGAGTTGTTGACTGGATATTATGATGCATCATTAACATTTGGTTAACTCTTTAGTGACTGAATTATTTTGATGAAAATTCAACTTGCTCTAAACTGACAGTTTGTCTTGCATTTTCTACAACATGCAGTACGTTAGCTGTTCCAAACTAGCACTGTTGTTTACTGGTATGTCAAAGTTTACGACCATGTACTAAACTCTGAGTTGGCCACTCCCACTTCGGAACTGAAGCCGTGTAAGTGCTGCGACCTCGTCTTTTATCAGCCAATTTTGGTCTTCGTTTAGCCCTTGTGACTGATACAAAAACCTGGTGGTGTCCAGGTGAGCAAACAGGACAGTTTAGACCATATTCCATGTCCAAGTATGCATTTCCGGGCATCCTGAAGCCTTAAAAATGCCAAAAGTGGCGAGGGGCTCCGCCCCTTCAAACCCCGGGTTAACAGGGTTACACCCCTTTAAAATCCCCCCGTGCTGTACGTTTTAGTGGGAGGGCGCGCCGAAAAACAGGTGGTTTTTTCAGGTAAAGTCATCTTTTGCAAATAAACTTGATTTGACCTTTCTAGAGCACTTTTTATGACGTCTTGAGTAGGTGGAGTCAATTATGGCGGCTAAAGCCGCTATAGGCCTTAAAGGGTTAACATACCATGAAGAAACACACAATTCAAGCTAGAAGTATAACAATAGTTAGTCATGCTTACTGCAGCATTAGTTAGTCATGCTTACTGCAGCATTAGTTAGTCATGCTTATTGCAGCATTAGTATAAGAAGCTCCAATACTGGACTTCTTACGTCAACCAATCCATTGTTTTTCTAATCACTGCCTATACTAATGCAAGCATGCATAATGGCAGGAATAACAACCGACAAGGAATTGTCTTAAAAGTGCGCACAGCGATCATTACAAGCGAAGCATGACCACTGACTAAACATCATGTACAGAGTAAGCTAGAATGCAGGATTAGCTTGGTAACTGCATACGAGGCGTATGCTTGATGAGACATCATGATAGCTGCATTCTGTTCAGTTATGTTACATGTTCTTACAGTTATGTTACATGTTCTGTTCAGTTATGTTAGCTGCATTCTGTTCAGTTATGTTACATGTTCTTACAGTTATGTTACATGTTCTGTTCAGTTATGTTACATGTTCTGTTCAGTTATGATAGCTGCATTCTGTTCAGTTATGTTACATGTTCTTACAGTTATGTTACATGTTCTGTTCAGTTATGTTAGCTGCATTCTGTTCAGTTATGTTACATGTTCTTACAGTTATGTTACATGTTCTGTTCAGTTATGTTAGCTGCATTCTGTTCAGTTATGTTACATGTTCTTACAGTTATGTTACATGTTCTGTTCAGTTATGTTACATGTTCTGTTCAGTTATGATAGCTGCATTCTGTTCAGTTATGTTACATGTTCTTACAGTTATGTTACATGTTCTGTTCAGTTATGTTAGCTGCATTCTGTTCAGTTATGTTACATGTTCTTACAGTTATGTTACATGTTCTGTTCAGTTATGTTAGCTGCATTCTGTTCAGTTATGTTACATGTTCTTACAGTTATGTTACATGTTCTGTTCAGTTATGTTACATGTTCTTACAGTTATGTTACATGTTCTTACTATACTCAGACAAAAAAATGTTAGTGTTATACAGCTTTTATAGCACGAACCTAAAAACGTCTATAAAATGCAAAAGGAAGAAGAAGTTTATACAGCGTGGTCTAGTGTAACTGCTAATGCCTAAAGCTTTGTCTTCCAAGAACTGTGACGTAAGCAATAACACATCTTCATAAGAGTCATACTCATAAGCAGCTACCTGCATATGGGTGCAATAGGGCTCAATATCACACCATAAGAGTTGTACAGATGGAGCTATATAAAATTGATAAAACATCTACAACTGCCTGCCAATAAAACAGTTCTATACAAACAGTACAAGCAATCTTATTTGTCAGCCATAACCATGTAGCTGTACAATAATTACATAAGAGCATTACAGAGTATTATATAATATAATCACTATAATCATCACTGTCATTGACTATCTGTGTGATGGCTGCTGCACTACTAGTGTTGCTGCTGTTGTTGACTGTATCTTCCACTGCTTTCACAACCACTGATGTCTACTATGTCACAGCTGATGATGCAGCTGGTCAATGTCCTCCACACCAGATATGCGACAACCTCTCCTACTACATCTCCCAGCCTGACTACTACTTCACCTCTGACACCACCATCATCTTCTTGGAAGGAGAACACAGCTTTGACAGAGAGGATCTTGTACATGTCAGTAATGTACACAACCTGACTCTGAAGGGACAAGGACAGTGGCCGGTAGCAGGAGCTGAGGAGACTGTGATGCAGTCTACTGTCATTATCAACTGCACCAGAGGAAGAGGAGGGTTCTACTTTGATACATCTCATAACATCACTGTTGAAGGTCTTACAGTAGTCAACTGTGGCAGAAAGCATGGAGCTGTGTTTGCATTTGACAACGTTAAGACTATCATTTTCATCAAGAATTCAATCCAACACATGACAGGATATGGACTATATGTTCTTAACTGTAACAATGCTATAATCACCAACTGCTCCTACTATCATTCAGCATTGTGTGATATCAGTGGCTCCTCACAATACCAGTATGGTGGTGGAGTAGGCATTGTCTATGATACTCAGTACAGCAATACAGGCTACACACTAGAGCTATCACACTCCAACATGACCAAGTGTTGTAACTGCTTTGGCACTAGTGCTGGAGGAGGGATATCTTTGCGAACTGCTTCAGAATTCAATTCAGCACTAGTGGTGCTGAGTTATTTAATATTGACACAAAACTCGGCACAATGGGGCGGTGGCCTAGCTGCACTACTGTTTGGAAGTGGTACAGTGAATCTTAGTGTCAATGACTGTTTGTTCACACGTGGGTATGCAAATACCAGCAGTGGTGGAATGATTGTCAAAGTTCATACTAGACTCTCATTAAAAATTCAAAATACATTATTTTTTGAAAATATCAACCATCATATCAGTGAAATACAATACCAAAGTTTGGGTTCTATCAGAAGTTCATTTTCTTTGATCAACACGACTATCACACACACAGAAACACACTCTAAAAGTGGTGTGCAGATCACAGGCTGTTGCTCTGATATCACTAGGATAACACTTAGCCACACCAGGATAACACTCAGAAATCAGGGCACCTTTGCCTTTGTGATTAAATCCAGATTTTTATCGATGAAGAACAGTCAGTTTGATGGATGTCAAAGCGCAAGAGCAATCCTGTACTTGGGTATTAAACAGGTGATAATAACAGATTGTATATTTTCAAACAACACAAGAGCTCACTCTGCCATTGTAATAACTTGTGACACTATTAATGTTCATTATAATTATTGTACTGTTATTACAAACTCTTCAATATCGGACAACATCATGACTGGAATCACTATTATCAACAGCAATAGCATACACTTCACAGGACGCAATGTGATAGCCAACAACCGAAACACAGAGGGAGCTGGAATCACACTAACTACCAATACTCAAATCATAGTTGATGGTGAATTACTTCTGCATAACAACACAGCTGATAAACAGGGCGGAGCAATTCTAGTAAAAGAATCATCATATCCATTGGGAAAATATCATTTGTGTACACTGTTCTTTGAAGAATCTTCTAGTTCAGTAACCTTCTCAGGAAACAAAGCAGGAGAAGGAGGAAGTGATATGTACGGCGCTATACTGACAGGTTGTAAAGCATTGAGAGACAAAACACAAGTACCACATGTAGGACAATCGAATGAGACCTCATGGCACTTTGACACTCCTCTCATGAAACATCTTCATTTCAGTAACACTGACAGACTCTCCTCCATGTCCTCTGACCCCATCATGGTCTGCTTCTGTAACACCACCACTAACTTACCAGACTGCTCTGATAGGACCCATCACATACAAACATATCCAGGACTAGAGATCAACACATCAATAGCAACAGTAGGATACTATGGTGGTACAAGTCCTGGTGATGTGCAGGTCACTGCTCAACATGCAACACTAGTTCGATACTACGGACAAAAGGAGACCACTAACTGTTTCCAGCTCCACATTCTCCTGCAGAACACATCCTCAACAACAGCACTGGTTGATATCAGAGTGATTGATGGACTACAAGACTGGGGTGTGTCTATTGGAGTGGACATTCTAGAGTGCCCAATTGGCTTCACTCAGATCTCAGGACAGTGTCACTGTGAGCGATTCTTGGATACTAGCAATGTTAAATGCCATATGTCTGATGGACCCTTCAGGTTTATCAGTCCAGGCAACAGTTGGTTTGGCTACATCAACAACACTCAGTGTATAACAGGTACTACTAATTGTCCTTTTGACTACTGCAATCGATCCAATGTCTCATTTGACATCATGGCACCTGATCGTCAGTGTGTGGCCAATAGAACAGGTATACTCTGTGGACAATGCCAGTCTCACCTTAGTATCATGCTGGGATCCAACCACTGTGGTACTTGCTCTAACTGGTATCTTTTCTTGTTGCCAGTGTTTGCCCTCGCTGGCATAGTGTTGGTGGCTGTGTTGATGTTCCTCAACTTGAGTGTCTCTGTCGGAACTACCAATGGACTACTGTTCTATGCTAATATGGTGAAGCTCAATGAAGCTTTCTTCTTCCCAAATGGTAGTGTTCCAGTGGTGAGCCAGTTCATCTCATGGCTGAACCTTGACCTGGGTATTGAATTGTGCTTGTTTGATGGACTGGATGGCTACTGGAACACTTGGCTACAGTTTGTCTTTCCTGCTTATCTGTTCCTGCTCATGGGTGGTATTATTGTGGGCTGTCGCTACTCTGTGTGGCTTTGCAGGTTGTGTGGCTCTCATGCTGTCCCAGCACTAGCTACACTGTTTCTCATGTCCTACACTAAAATCCTACTCACAATTACTAATGCTCTTTCCATGTCTCGGCTGCCATGCAATGACAGTATACTGACAGTGTGGAGTGTAGATGGGAACATTGAGTATGGCAGTGGTAAACACCTTATTCTGGTAGTCGTCTCCTGTGGTGTCCTGGTCATTGGACTGGCTTATCCTGTTTTAGTGTTGTGTGCTCCTCTGCTGGAGAGATACAGTCACAAGTGTATCCCACAGCACTGTAGGTGGAATCCTGTGGTAAAGTTCAAGCCACTGTTGGATGCTTATGGA
This sequence comes from Haliclona indistincta, assembly GCA_964017065.1. Classification (NCBI taxonomy): domain Eukaryota; kingdom Metazoa; phylum Porifera; class Demospongiae; order Haplosclerida; family Chalinidae; genus Haliclona; species Haliclona indistincta. The sequence goes on from OZ024788.1 coordinate 14,064,022, forward strand.
GGACCTTACAAAGACAAGTATCGATTCTGGACAGGAGTGACTCTGATGGTGCGACTGACTGTCACTGTGACATTCTCCTTCACTTCAGGAGGATTGGCTGTCATCAATGCCTCCATCATCACTACCATTGTAGTGGGTATTCTCACATTCTGGTCTTTCATGAGCGGTGTGTATAAAAATACTTATATAAATTTGCTTGAAGTCTTTTATCTTCTTAATTTATTTCTTCTGACCACTGTTAGTCTGGCTGCTGTTTTTGTTAAGTCACAGGATTATCAAATAGCAACCATTGTCTCTGTTTGTCTGTCCATTGTTGTCTGCATTGCTTCCATTGCAATTCATTTCCAGTGGAATACTGACCTAAACAAGATCAAGAGAAGGCTAGGGTTTACAGATCGACCTAATAATGTAGAAATGCTTCAGGTGCCATTGATTGATAATGCTCCAGGATCCCCGCCATCAATAGTGTATGGCTCGCATAGAGGACAGCATCAGTTTGTACTAGAGTTTCCCCATCCTCATGAAGAGCATGAGTCTTCCTCTCCAGTGCTGTTAGCAAGAGAGCCGCTACTGTTTGATACTTGAGCAGAAGTGCTTGTTCTTTACGAGTTATAGTAGTTGTTTGTACTGTATACAATAGTGACTAGCATAATAGTTTATTATGACAGTGTGTAAAATAGTTTATAATCATGTTCCATTATGTACATTGTGAAAATATATTAGATTCAGTTAACCAATATAAAACAATAGCGGAGAAGTCGTGAATGGTAATAAGTAGTTCAAGTACCACATGCAGTAGCATAAACACCATAAAACCGAACTGTATTAAAAATGCAGACTACAGTCTAGTCTTTTGACACTAATCTGTACCAGAATACTATGTCTTTCTATCATTATGCCTCGTCATCATGAATACAGTGTGATTACTGAGGCTACTAACAACACCAGTAATGAGGGGCTGGTCTACAGTGCTGTGGTAGTCAAGGATGGTAAGAAGACTACTGTTAAAACAACAGTACACAACTGAACTCACAATGATCATCAAGTTGCTAGTGACGCTGTTTTGTTTACATTATGGATTATAATTATTGTGCTATTTTGGGTTAAATTATTAAATTTTATTTCACAAACTGTTTCATTCACAAAATAACAAGCAATTTTGATAAACCTAAAGTTCACAAGACACTGAATAATTATAGATGAAGCTGAACCATACATATATTGACAGTTGACAAACACATTAATATCATATTAAAACAACTCATCACTGAGTACAAATAAACCATTAAACCGATGCCACCATCAGTATAGCACAGTAGGTGTGTTAGTAATGGTGTCCAGTGAGTTGGTGGTTCTACTGATAGTATGTGTTAGTACTGGATCAACACAAGGTGAGTTCAAGCAACCATCATTAGTATACGCAAGATTTGTTCTTTTTATTATAGAATCTTGTCAAGATGAAACAGATAGAACGTGTTCCTATGACAATGGTTTTGATACTAACACTACTCAATGTGTATCCATTATATTGAACTGTGATAACACATGTACAGCTGTCATAAACACTATTACACGAGACTGCCAGTTCATGATCACAGGAGCTAATGTATCACATGACTGCTGTCTGTGTTATACCAGTGATACAAGTATACATGATGGTCCACTAATATGGCAATGCACTACCATCACACCACTACTAACATCATGTGAGCAAGCTACATAATATTTTAAACTGGTAGTTATCTTAACTCAATATCAACTGCAGCTACATCACTATCCATTGCAGCCAAGGCACTATCCACTGCAGCCAAGGCACTATCCACTGCAGCCAAGGCACTAGTAACTGCAGCTACATCACTATCAACTGCAGCTACATCACTCTCCACTGCAGCTACATCACTCTCCACTGCAGCCAAGGCACTATCCACTGCAGCTACATCACTATCAACTGCAGCTACATCACTCTCCACTGCAGCTACATCACTCTCCACTGCAGCCAAGGCACTATCCACTGCAGCTACATCACTATCAACTGCAGCTACATCACTCTCCACTGCAGCCAAGGCACTCTCCACTGCAGCCAAGGCACTAGTAACTGTAGCTACATCACTATCAACTGCTAGTGCCTTCCTCTACAACACACTACCTGTTACCATGCCATCCGTAACCATGACACCTAGTGCTAATAATAGCACAACAATAATAGTAGCCCCAGTAGTAGCAGTACTAGTAGTGTGTCTACTAGTAGTGTGTGTTATAGCTACTATCATCATACTGTATCAAAGAGTTAAACACAAAAGTCCTCAACAACAAGAATTAACAAAGTGAGTGACTGTGTTACTTACAACGAAGTTTTTATATACCACATAATGCATTGTTACTGCTAACAGAGGTTTCCGTAATAACATGTATGATGTACCCACAACAAGTGAAGAGAGTAGTGGGCGGTGCAACTATTATGAAGAGACCACTGTTGAGTACAGTACGATACCAGATGGACCATATGATACACCAGACACCAGTAATGAAGGGGCGGTCTACAGTGCTGTGGTAGTCAAGGATGATAAGAAGACTCAAGAGAACAGGATCTGTCCTGGAAACAAGCAAGAAGCAACAGAAGTGCTGTACGACCTACCCACAATAACAAATGCTAATGACCACACCCACTATGGAAACAAGAATGCTCCTCCTATATTTATATACAGCACTATAGATGAGGAGGGAGCCCCTGATGATTACACTGAGATTAATGATACAGTAAACAACACTATACATGTGGATGAGAATCCAGCCTACGCAAGCAGCACTACTAAAGGACCTCCAAATAAGGACAAAACAATACTGTGTAAATAATAATCCACCAAGAAGTTCTTAAATACACACTATCATAGAATGTGTCAACTGTAAACACACATGTATCCCAATTATTAGTATGTTAATGCATAGTTAATATAGTAGCACAGATGGATACGCTACTATCTGGACTGGAACAATCACTGCTGCTGGTATGACGGACGTATATAAGAACAAAATGGCCACTCTCACTTAGCATTAGAAACAACAGTTGAACAGCGTCGCAGAACAAGTGCTGACATCTATGAAAGCAGCTTCAGTAACTTGTGTATACGCTATTCAATTTGACTTCCACCGCTGGCAGTGAAGTATTTGTGGAGAAATTGTGTCAACATAACTGTACAGCTAATATTACCGAGTGTAGTGTGTGAAATAAGAAATATTGAAGTTTGTGTTCATTCTGTGCATACAAAAACATTATCTCCCAGTAGACTAGGCACAGCTGTTTCTGTTCATGGAGTCCTGAAGTTATCCTATATTGAACTGCACATCACTGAATAAGAAAAAAGGACACAAACAAGAAAATAAAAAGATTTCTATCGAAATCAAAAAGATGTAGGGTTGTGAAATCTACCACTGGTCCACAATGTAAACTAACAAGGAACAAGCATGGAATGGTAACACGATTGACTTGCTAACAGACCATAGATCCCTACATCAGTGGCTGCCACGGTACATAAGAATGCACGTCAGGTGTCAATCAACAGCAACTAGCAGAACTAGCTATAGTCAGCCAAAGCAGCCACTGATGTAGGGATCTATGGTCTGTTAGCAAGTCAATCGTGTTACCATTCCATGCTTGTTCCTTGTTAGTTTACATTGTGGACCAGTGGTAGATTTCACAACCCTACATCCTTTTGATTTCGATAGAAATCTTTTTATTCTCTTGTTAGTATGTTAATGCATAGTTAATATAGTAGCACAGATGGATGCGCTACTATCTGGACTGGAACAATCACTGCAGCTGGTATGACGGACGTATATAAGAACAAAATGGCCACTCTCACTTAGCAATACAAACAACAGTTGAACAGCGTCGCAGAACAAGTGCTGACATCTGTGAAAGCAGCTTCAGTAACTAGTACTCCATTTGACTGCCACCGCTGGCAGTGAAGTATTTGTGGAGAAATTGCGTCAACATAACAGTACAGCTAATACCGAGTGTACATGACTAGTATGTGTAAAATAAGAATTATTGAAGTTTGTGTTCATTCTGTGGATAACAATATCTCCCAGTAGACTAGGCACAGTAGTACTCGCTGGTTCTGTTCATGGAGTCCTGAAGTTATCCTTGTGGCAGATAAAATAACCGTTACAAGAATTTGCTACTTGGTGGCGTCTCAGCTGTTTTGTACAAAGCGTATGGCCAAGAGAGTACTTTCTCCCAGTGTGTCCAGCAAGCTTTCACTGCATAAGCCAGTTCTGTGAAAAAATTACATAGAGTAGCCATACTAGAAAAAAGCTACAAAACAGCAAGTCATGGCTTAGTCTTATATAACTCTTTGACAGCAACAGCGTTTTCTTTACCAACTGATGATCACATTTACTGCTTTATCCGGCTTCCATTCTCAGTAAAAACCGCTTTATAACTATTCTGCTACTCGACCAAGAGCGCTGCAGTGAGTGTATCAGTATATCTCTCCATATACCATGCAGTTGTTTATCCACTTGTACTGTATTATCTATGGTTAATGTAAGCACCCGCTTTCTAATAGCACAGACCAAGCCAGCCCGGAACGGCATGGCTCACACGTTTACATTGGCAATTTAAGCCGTGTCGTGTCGTGCCGGGCTGGCTCTGTTATTTTGTCTAGTGTAAACGCTATATAAATAACAATATTGTATCGCAAAAGCACTGTTAATCAACATTATCATTGAGTGCTTAAGAACAACATGTAACTTGCAATATAAACACTTCATGTATGCTAAAGCAATCAGTATAGCACAGTAGGTCTGTTAGTAATGGTGTCCAGTGAGTTGGTGGTTCTACTGATAGTATGTGTTAGTACTGGATCAACACAACAAGGTCAGTAGAACTAGACGTTGCACATATTTGTACTTATCAGACTGCTTCCATAAACAGATTATTGTATTGGTGATGGGCCAGACAGTTCCTCATGTGCTTTTATTGATTTCGTCAATGGTACTGATGTTAATCGCAATAATGATAACTCAACATGTGTTCAAACAACACTGAACTGTGAGAGCCGTGATCATTGTACAGCTGAGATAAAGGGATTGAGCCGACAATGCAACTTTGACAACAACATTGGAGACACAGAACAACTCATTGAGTGCTGTAGTTGTAACTCATCAAATGGAGCATTAAAATGGTGGGACTGTAACATTGTATCACCAATCTCAACTCCCTCTGGTAAGTAAAAAAAACTAGTTGAATATAGTAAAATTTTGCAAATCTTTGACAAATTAATGTACTACAGCTAGAGAGAACGAACGGGAATCTACACGATTTAAAAGCCTGAGTGCTGTTGCTATATAGCATCCAAGCGTAACTATGCTAGTGGTATGAGGGCTTCTAAATCTTATTGATCTGATTGGTTGCGCTGTTGAACAATCTCGACCATAGGAACAGCAAACACAGAAACAACACAAACCACGACCAAGGGCATGTGAGCACTGTAATTTTTCTTCAATAAAACTCTGCAGCCAGGGTTCAATTAAAAGGAACGAAGCACACTTTGATAAAATAGTAAAGGAGTTAATAACAATACTGGTATCATATGACTCAAGAGAGTGCAAGAACAGTTCAAGGGGATGAGAGCCTTTCCTGCCCCTTAAATGAAACCCTGCTCTGTGCACAAAATTGTAATCTGTGTCGCATGGCGGCAACTTTTGTCACTTAGAAGCTTGCACGACTTGTGCAGGTCCAAAACAAACAAGTTCGTACACGTTGTGATCGCGTGGTCTTGTCATGAGATATCAGTCACATAGGTAAAGTCACCATGTGTATGGTGACCTTTATACACACACCAGTAGATAATCAGCTTGTGAACAGCACGGTGTTTTGATAACTTTAAAGCAACAAATCTCTGAACTTTATTATTGTAGAGTTTTGTCAAGATGAACTGCCAGATAACTCATCATGCCTTGCTAACAATGATCATCAAAACTCATCTTGTGTACAAGCTGTACTAAAGTGTGATACAATGTCATGTAAAGTTCACATCAGAGATCAAATAATCAATTCATGTCTCTTTGAAGAGTTTATACACACAACTGAAGAAGAGAGAATAACATGTTGTCCATGTAATGGCAGTGATGTATTCTCATATCAATGGTGGGACTGCAACAGACTTTCATTACTATCAAGTGAGTTAAATTAGCTAATGAAACATAAATTATTAATTTTATTGTTCATTCACAGCTATTGCACTAGTACCAACTATGACCAATGCCACCATGCCAACTACAGACGATGGCTCTAATACTATAATTGTGGTAATAGTCCCAGTAGTAGTAGTACTAGTAGTGTGTCTACTAGTAGTGTGTGTTATAGCTACTATCATCATACTGTATCAAAGAGATAAACACAAAAGTCCTCAACAACAAGATACAACAAAGTGAGTGACTGTGTTACTTACAAAGAAGTTTTTATATACCACATAATGCATTGTTACTGCTAACAGAGGTTTTAGTAATAACATGTATGATGTACCCACAACAAGTGAAGAGAGTAGTGGGCGGTGCAACTATTATGAAGAGACCACTGTTGAGTACAGTACGATACCAGATGGACCAAATGAGAAGATAGAGACACCAGACACCAGTAATGAAGGGTCGGTCTACAGTGCTGTGGTAGTCAAGGATGGTAAGAAGACTCAAACAAAACAGTATTAAAAAGGAAAGTCCTGGAAACAAGCAAGAAGCAACAGCAGTGCTGTACGACCTACCCACAATAACATATGCTAATGACCACACCCACCATGGAAACAAGAATGCTCCTCCTATATACAGCACTATAGATGAGGAGGGAGCCCCTGATGATTACACTGAGATTAATGATACAGTAAACAACACTATACATGTGGATGATAATCCAGCCTACGCAAGCAGCACTACTAAAGGACCTCCAAATAAGGACAAAACAATAATGTGTAAATAACAATCCAGCTTACCACCAAGATGACAAAAAGTTCTTAAATACACATTATCATAAAATGTGTCAACTGTAAACACATTTGTATCATAGTAGCCTCTAAGATCAAAGGCACCGCCAGGGAAATATATCGTATATTTCCCTGCAATGGGGATTTTCCCTGTATATTCACCGGGTGGGTATACAGGGAAAATCCCTAGTGGTAAAGCCACTAATAGAGTCAGATGACTTACTCCACACAGTACTGTGGGAGAAGCTTCGATGGGGAGTGGTTCACCCATACCGAAGGTGAGGCAGGCCTAGGTATGCTCGCTTCTTATACACAGCTTTCATGCTGATACTAATGGGACCTCATTAATTCTGTCAATGGTTGCTATGATACAAGTCACCTATTCCATGCCCACCTGGTATGTATATGGTATACATACCTGGTAGGCATGGAATAACTACTACATGTATCCCAATTATTATTATGTTAATGCATAGTTAGTTAATATAGTAGCACAGGTGGATACGCTACTATCTGGACTGGAACAATCACTGCTGCTGGTATGACGGACGTATATACAGTGTGCATTATAATTTTTAACGGCTGGTCTGACATGATGTCAGACCAGCACAACTTTGAACGGACGTGATCTGACATCATTAATATTCATTGATAGTAATTATTGTTGTTTGCAATTATTATTGAGTAGTAACTGAATACAATCAGTGATTTGGTCAGTGATAAGTGATGCATGCATAATTATTGCTAGAGAGATAAGTGAGCAATGTATTTGCTGAAGCTCATGCATGCTCCCTTTAGCCAAAACGTAGCAATTGTTATGCCTCGGTGGGCGGAGCCACGGGGCATACGGTAGTCCGTTTGTGTATGTATGTATGTATGTATGTATGTATGTATGTGTGTATCTGTCTGTCTGTCTGTCTGCAGGATTTCTCGTCGCTCGCTGAAAACTAAGCGCTGAAACGTGCAACACAAGCTAAAGTCGATATTTGCTTGAAAATGAATTGTAAGGATTTTGGTTATAAGGCTCTGTTCGTGAGTTATAGCGTGATTGCTTACCTCGCGATCGCCGGCTGGCGATCTAGTTGCTGATGTAAAGACGAAATTGTCTATTGCTGGCTGCCTTACAGCTAGTGAGTTCGCCTTTACTTCAGAACAGCACGGCAGACTTGTATATGAAGCTGCGTTCTAGAGTTATGGCGTAGCTTTGCTTACCTCGCGATCGATGGCCATTGCTGGCGATCTGGAGTTCTCCGTAGACAAAACTATCCACAGTTGACTACCTAGAAGCTGATAGGTTACATCGTATGTCTAAAGAAATTGTTTAAGCAAGCTATCTCGCTCGTTGTACGTGCTGTGCCCTGAACAATATAGACACGCCCAGTTGAATTAGTGGTCAGCACTGATTGGCTTCTGATTGCATAACTATTGTACTGCAATGTGATTGCTGTACAGAAAGGTACAACAGCTGCAGTTTGTTGCTGTGTATGTGAAATTGTTGCATTCAACCAAGGCATCTGCACCTTTGGTTTACTGTCCGGCCTGTGTGCTCCACCGAGGCATCAGCACCTTTGGTGCCTAGTTAAATTTGCGTTTCATGCGCTCCTGCACTGCCACGAGAAGACTGCGTGCAATCGGTGAATAGCTGGTTATTGGTTGATTCAACGGGCCTTGGCTGCTGCTGAGGTGACGTGTGCCGTGGCAACACGATGTTGCTCGCTGGTAGCACGGTCGCTTACATTGCTGGTTTTTTGGTTGCTTGATCCAACTATCCAGGCCTTTGAGAAATTATTCATCCCGGTAAAAGCAGTTTCGTGCTCAAGTTCTACAAGCTTGCGGCACCATAGCGTCTCCACGTGATCGTCCGTTACTTATGTCGCATGACATCGTGGTGTGGTCTTTTTCGAACTGTAATTTTCACTTGTTAAAAGTAGCAAAGGTAACTTTCCTCTTCTTGCAGCTTGAAGACGAAGGCGCAGCAGGTCTTTTCTGACTTTACATGGTTCAATTCAGGCGCTAGCTAACAGCGTCGACAATCGACAAGTGAAATAGTGGGCGTGGCACGTAACGTTTAATTTATTCACGTTTATTGACCGGTCATTAATGTCAGATCAGAAGTAAACTCGACGGCCATCACTGCCATTTGCGCGGAATATGGCCGATGGCCGACTGTTATAATGCACACTGATATAAGAACAAAATGGCCACTCTCACTTAGCATTAGAAACAACAGTTGAACAGCGTCGCAGAACAAGTGCTGACATCTATGAAAGCAGCTTCAGTAACTTGTGTATACGCTATTCAATTTGACTTCCACCGCTGGCAGTGAAGTATTTGTGGAGAAATTGTGTCAACATAACTGTACAGCTAATATTACCGAGTGTAGTGTGTGAAATAAGAAATATTGAAGTTTGTGTTCATTCTGTGCATACAAAAACATTATCTCCCAGTAGACTAGGCACAGCTGTTTCTGTTCATGGAGTGCTGAAGTTATCCTTGTGGCAGATAAAATAACCGTTACAAGAATTTGCTACTTGGTGGCGTCTCAGCTGTTTTGTACAAAGCGTATGGCCAAGAGAGTACTTTCTCCCAGTGTGTCCAGCAAGCTTTCACTGCATAAGCCAGTTCTGTGAAAAAATTACATAGAGTAGCCATACTAGAAAAAAGCTACAAAACAGCAAGTCATGGCTTAGTCTTATATAACTCTTTGACAGCAACAGCGTTTTCTTTACCAACTGATGATCACATTTACTGCTTTATCCAGCTTCCATTCTCAGTAAAAACCGCTTTATAACTATTCTGCTACTCGACCAAGAGCGCTGCAGTGAGTGTATCAGTATATCTCTCAATATACCATGCAGTTGTCTATCCACTTGTACTGTATTATCTATGGTTAATGTAAGCACCTGCTTTCTAATAGCACAGACCAAGCCAACCCGGAACGGCATGGCTCTGTTATTTTGTCTAGTGTAAACGCTATATAAATAACAATATTGTATCGCAAAAGCACTGTTAATCAACATTATCATTGAGTGCTTAAGAACAACATGTAAGTTGCAATATAAACACTTCATGTATGCTAAAGCAATCAGTATAGCACAGTAGGTGTGTTAGTAATGGTGTCCAGTGAGTTGGTGGTTCTACTGATAGTATGTGTTAGTACTGGATCAACACAAGGTGAGATACATGTAGTTGTACAGGAATACTCTAGTTTGACTGTCTCCATAAACAGATTATTGTATTGGTGATGGACCAGACAGTTCCTCATGTACTTTTATTGATTTCTTCAATGGTACTGATGTTAATCGTAATAATGATAACTCAAAATGTGTTCAAACAACACTGAACTGTGATCATGGAACTTGCAATGCAGAGATAAAGGGATTGAACCGACATTGCAACTTTGAAAACAATGATGAAGTCACAGAACAACCCATTGAGTGCTGTAGTTGTAACTCACCAAATGGAGCATTAAAATGGTGGGACTGTAACACTGTACCACCAATCCCAACTCCCTCTGGTAAGTAAAAAACTAGTCGAATATAGTAATATTTTGCAAAAATTTGTCAAAATTAATGTACTAATGACAGTTAGACAGCACGATCGGGAATCTACAAGATTTAAAAGCCTGAGTGCTGTTGCTATATAGCATCCAAGTGTAGTGAGGTAACTATGCTAGTGGTATGAGGGCTTCTAAATCTTATCGATCCGATTGGTTGCGCTGTTCAACAGCTTTAGAGTCTTGACCATAGGAACAAAACCACGAGCAAGGACATGTGAGCACTGTAAAAGTTCTTCAATAAAACTGCAGCCAGGGTTCAATTAAAAGAGATGAAGCACACTTTGATAAAATAGTAAAGGAGTTAATAACAATACTGGTATCATATGACTCAAGAGAATGCAAGAACAGGGTGCGAGCCTTTCCTGCCCCTTAAATGAAACCCTGCTCTGTGCACAAAATTGCAATCTGTGTCGCATGGCGGCAACTTTTGTCACTTAGAAGCTTGCACGACTTGTGCAGGTCCAAAACAAACAAGTTCGTACACGTTGTGATCGCGTGGTCTTGTCATGAGATATCAGTCACATAGGTAAAGTCACCATGTGTATGGTGACCTTTATACACACACCAGTAGATAGTCAGCTCGTGAACAGCACGGTGTTTTGATAACTTTAAAGCAACAAATCTCTGAACTTTATTATTGCAGAGTTTTGTCAAGATGAACTGCCAGATAACTCATCATGCCTTGCTAACCAAGATCATCAAAACTCATCTTGTGTACAAGCTGTACTAAAGTGTGATACAATGTCATGTAAAGTTCACATCAGAGATCAAATACTCAATTCATGTCACTTTGAAGAGTTTATAAACACAACTGAAGAAGAGAGAATAACATGTTGTCCTTGTAATGGGAACGATGTATTCTCACATCCATGGTGGGACTGCAATAGACTTTCATTATTATCAAGTGAGTTAAATTAGCTAATGAAACATAAATTATTAATTTTATTGTTCATTCACAGTTACTGCACTAGTACCACTAGTACCAACTATGACCAATGCCAACTACAGACTATGGGTCGAATATTATACTTGTGGTAATAGTCCCAGTAGTAGTAGTACTAGTAGTGTGTCTACTAGTAGTGTGTGTTATAGCTACTATCATCATACTGTATCAAAGAGAAAAACACAAAAGTCCTCAACAACAAGAATCAATAAAGTGAGTGATTGTGTTATTTACAACAGTTTTTTATACACCACATAAATGTTGTTGCTACTAACAGAGGTTTCAGTAATGACATCTATGATGTACCCACAACAAGTGAATTGTACGTGGAAGGTGAATCAAATCAAGTACACTATGATGAGATACCAGCACATGAGAGTAGTGGGCGGTGCAACTATTATGAAGAGACCACTGTTGAGTACAGTACTGTAACGTCAGACTGAACTGTTAATAAACCATTAACTATTAACTATGATAACTATTGTATGTTATGATATGATATATATGACCTCGTGCTGGCACTGGTTGCTCTCTCTGTGTATATTTTCGAAAAGAAATATTTCGTTACATTGGTGTCAGGAGTGGGATACTTTATGCCCGTTACGAGAGCTGCGACGGTCAGAATGGAAGAGCAGTTGAAGAAACTAACAGAGCTAGTCCAGCAGCAGCAGGATGCCCTTCAACAACAACTTGAACGGCGTGCTGAGGAAGAACAGGAGAGAGCTACCGGCTTAAAAAGTCTGCTAGAAAAGCAAATGGGAAACATAGAAGAGCTGTCCCGTCGTCAGCAGGAGGCCGTTAACTTCATGAACACGGTTCAGTCTAACCTCGAGTCTGTCAAGACTACGGTGAACAGGCGGCTGGAGTCTCTGGAGGCCAAGGTGGTGAAAGACGCAGTGCGGTTTGAGTGCCGCTGGGAAGAACAGCAAGACTCGCTAAAACACGAACTCAAGGAAGAGCTGCTGCGAGAGCTGTCGTCCCTGACCCCGGCTGACTCAGAGCATCTGTCGCGCGCTGGCGCCGGTGTGTCCCTCGAGTGCCACGAGCCATCACGCCCTCCACCAGTCGTGACGGAGCCGCCGACTCACGACGCTGGCCGTCTTCGGCAACGCCCATCCCCGTTCGATGGCAAGATGCCTTGGGATGTGTATCACACACAGTTCGAGTTGCTGGCTCAACTGAATGAATGGAGTGACAAAGAGAAAGCGGCCCACCTTGCTGTTAACCTGCGGGAAGATGCAGCCACTGTGTTGACCAATTTGCCGGTGGTCAAGAGACAAGATTATGCAGCTCTTAAATCGGCTCTGGAGTCTAGATTCGGTACAAAGAACCAGATTGACCTCTTTCGAACCCGGTTGAGGATGAGAAGCCGTAACAAAGAAGAGCCACTTGCAGGTTTGGCGGAAGATGTAGAACGCCTTGTTCGCCTTGCCTATCCTGAAGCAAGTGAGTCAATGGTACAAGTACTAGCTAAAGATCAATTTGTTGATTCATTGTGTGACGAGGATATGAGATTGCGAATATTGCAAAGCAAACCTTCGACACTCCGAGATGCGCTACAAACAGCGTTAGAACTGGAATCATTCCAGATGGCTAGCAGACACAAGGTGCGCAATGTGCGAGAAGTACAATTCCAGCCTGTTGGGAAGCCTGCTAAGCAGGTATCATTTGCTGATCAGAATATGTCTGGTCTGCTGCAAGAGTTAGTAACTGCCGTTCAGACTCTCACGGTTGAAACACGTAAAAGATCTAGATCACCAAGGCGTGGTAATGTTAGATCAGACATTGTTTGCTGGGAGTGCAATCAAAAGGGACATAGACAGCGAGAATGCCCAACATTGCAAAAGGGCACTTTCCACTCGGGAAACGACTCTTAGCCGAGTTCGCGGGGCAGAACTCGACTGGGAATTTTGCAGCCCCTTCAAAAAAAAAAAAATAAATAAAAATGAATGTGATTCTGATTGTTTAGCTCCCCTGGATTGCCCCCCTTCCCCTTTGCATGCTCAAACTCATCTTGCACCTGCACACACCAATCATAGTCAATCATCATCTAAATCATCATCTGTTACCAATTCTCATCCTGTCATAGTTCAATCACCCAAATCAGTTCCACTTAATCACTCCGCCCCTGTCTTTAGACCATCTGTTCATTCTGTCACCAAGCCTACATCAGCAACTCATGTCACCACTCCTCAGAAGTCATTAGATCCTGGTTGTTCTGTTATTGTATCACCAGTTCACAACATATCTCATCCCGTTGAACTTTCCGGCATTCAGTCATCATTTTCATCATCTGCTGCTTATTCACCCTCACCCTCCACTTATAGTGCATCTACATCTACCCACCCTCATTCCAAAAAAAAATCATCCACTCATCATCTTTACAGCGTTGTATCATCCCCCATGAATCACTCTTGTTCTACTGTAATGTCATCAAAAACACCCACGGTTCCATTGTCAGAAGCTATTGACGTGTTCAAAACCGGGTCCATTTTCTCAAATAGTGATAGTCTCCTTGTGGCTGGAACTTTGGATGGGGTATGTGTTGATATGACCGTCGATACTGGGAGCAATATATCCATTGTGCGTCCAGATGTGTTGCCTAAAGCCAGTAGTAATCAAGTCCAGCCTATACCTGGGAGTGCTATCAGAACTGAAACCGGAGAACAAGCTCCAATAATAGGGAAGGTATTATTGCAAGTGAGCATTGGGTCACGCATGCTGCCTCAGGAATTTTGGGTCGCTGATATTCAGGACTGTTGTATATTAGGTTTGGATTATTTGAGAGTCAACGATTGTCAGGTGAATCTTCGAGAACAAGTGTTGATTATCGGAGAGGAAGAGGTGCCTTTGCTTAAGCATAGTAGTAAGAAGCCAGGGGAAAGACTGCAGACATACCGAGCTATCTTAGAAAGCAGGGTAACTCTTCCTCCACGTTCTGAGAGTGTTGTGCCTGCGAAAGTAGAGGGACTAAAGCAAGGAGAGGTGAAGTGGGCAATTGTTGGTCCTTTGGAATCTAATCCTGCCTCAGCAATTCAAGATTTGTTGGTTGGTAGAGCATTGGTTACCCTGGATGAACCGATTGCAACAGTAAGATTAATGAATTTATCAGACCAGGCTCGTCATTTACGAAGAGGTACAGTTGTGGCTGCTTGTGAACCAGTGGAGAGTGTACTCATATCAAAAATTGGTGATGCAAGTGGAGACCAACTCCCAGAGCATTTAACATCTTTGTTTGAAAAGAGTTCGGAAGGACTGACTCCCCCGCAAACTACCCAGTTACACGATCTGCTTTGCAGGTATGCTAGTGTATTCTCTTCAGGACTAAACGATCTGGGCAGAACTGACCTGGTTAAACATCACATTGATACTCAGGGAGCAATTCCTGTTAGACAACAACCACGTCGTTTGCCATTCTCTGTAAGAGAGGAAGCACAACAATCAGTTACTGCCATGTTAGATCAGGGAGTCATTGAACCATCTTCTAGTCCATGGGCTTCTCCAGTGGTGCTAGTGAAGAAGAAAGGAGGTGGAACAAGATTTTGTGTTGATTATCGCAAGTTGAATTCAGTGACTCGTAAAGACTCTTACCCACTTCCCAGAATTGACGACACTCTTGAAGCATTGGCTGGTGCCGAATGGTTCTCTACGTTAGATCTAGTCAGTGGATACTGGCAGATAGAACTGGATGAGGAGTCGAAAGAGAAAACTGCCTTTTCCACTCAACGAGGCCTGTGGCAATTTAAGGTAATGCCCTTTGGGCTATGTAATGCCCCTGCCACATTTGAGAGATTGATGGAGCAGGTTTTGGCAGGATTACCGTTGTCTGTATGTCTCTTGTACTTGGATGACATTTTGGTTCCTGGTACCGATTTTGATGCAGCCGTTAAGAGCCTTGAAGCAGTATTCGATCGACTGATGAAGGCAGGTTTGAAACTTTCTCCTAAAAAGTGCTCTCTGTTCCGGAGAGAAGTGAAGTTTCTTGGGCATATTGTTAGCAGCTTAGGTCTCACCATGGACCCAGATAAGGTCAAGGCTGTGCAGGAATGGCCCGTCCCTGGTAGTGTCAATGATGTGCGACGTTTCCTGGGATTGTGTTCTTACTATCGTCGTTTTATTGACCGATTTACTGATATAGCCCGTCCACTATACCAATGTACTGAAGGTGGGACTCGCGTGTTCACTTGGTCTCTGGAAGCTGAGAATGCGTTCCAGCAACTCAAACAAGCACTTATTAGTGCTCCCCTCCTGTGTTACCCAACACAAGAAGACCATTTTGTACTCGACACAGATGCTAGCGGATATGGGGTTGGTGCAGTGTTGTCCCAGGTGCAGATGGGAGAGGAGCGAGTGATTGCATATTACAGTCAGGTGTTGAGTAGACCAGAACGTCAGTACTGTACCACTAGAAGAGAGTTATTAGCTGTGGTAAAAGCTGTCAAACACTTCCATCCATATTTGTACGGCCGTAGTTTCACTTTGCGAACCGATCATGCTGCACTACAGTGGTTGTTTTCCTTCAGATTCCCAGAGGGACAGATTGCTAGATGGTTGGAACGACTGCAGCAGTACGACTTTCGTGTTCAACATCGAGCAGGTAAATTACACAATAATGCTGATACTCTATCCAGACCATGCCTGAATGTTTGTAAACATTGTGACCGATTAGAGGCTCAGGAGACCAGTGTCTGCAAACGTGAATCGTTGGAATGTCCATCTCCATCGGTTGCAACAGTTAAGTTGCAGAAATGCGCTGAGACTAGTGGTTATGTTGGAGCCACAAGACTTGAGCAAGTTATAGACTCCTCCATCCAATTGTCCAATATAGACATATTACAAGCTCAAGAGGAGGACGATGAGATCGGTCCAATTATACAGTGGCGAAAAGAAAGTGAAACTCGTCCAGGTAGAGAGAAGGTGTCACAATATAGTGAGGAGACTAAGTTATATTGGGCACAGTGGGATAGCCTTCGAGTAAAGGATGGCTTGCTCTACCGAGAGTGGGAAGCACCATCAGGAGAATACAGAACACTTCAATTGTTTCTCCCTAAGCAGTTGAGAACTTGTGTTCTTCATTCGCTGCACAATACACCAGCTGGAGGGCATTTTGGTACAGCCAAAACATTAGACAAGGTGAGAGAAAGGTTTTATTGGGCTAAGTGCAGAAGGGATGTAGAAGACTGGTGTCGCTCCTGCGAATTGTGTGCATCTCGTAAAGGTCCTCCGAGGAGGTTCCGTGCTCGAATGGCACAACATCATGCTGGAGCACCAATGGAACGTATAGCTGTGGATGTGTTGGGTCCACTTCCCATAACAGAAGCTGGAAACAAATATTTACTGGTGATAATGGACTATTTCTCTAAATGGCCAGAGGTACATCCTATGCCCAACCAGGAAGCTAGCACTGTGGCAGAAATCCTGGTGAAAGAAGTGGTAAGTCGGTTTGGTGTGCCGGTTACCATCCATTCCGATCAGGGACGCAATTTTGAGTCATCGCTCATCGCTGAGATGTGTTTACTCTTAGGAGCAGAAAAGACACGAACCACACCTTTGCATCCTGAATCGGATGGGATGGTGGAACGATTTAATCGAACACTTGAAGCCCAACTGTCCATGTTTGTTGATAAGAATCATCGCAACTGGGACACACTAGTACCTCTCATGATGATGGCTTACCGATCGGCGGTTCATGATACTACCGGGTATACGCCAGCTAGATTGTTATTTGGGCGGGAAATTCGACTGCCTATTGATCTAGCATTTGGAAGGCCTCAAGAGGAAGCGCCATCACTCTCATATACCTCGGGGTATGTTCAGAATTTACAGGAGAGTTTAGAGGAAATACACAGGTATGCCAGACAACACATAGAGATCAAGAGTGATCGAATGAAGTTGTATTATGACAATCAATATCCTGATGGTGCCACCTTGCGAGAGAGTATGGCTGTCTGGCTGTACAACCCTCAGCGGAAGAAAGGGTTGTCGCCAAAGCTGGGACATTCATGGCAGGGACCATATGTGATTACCAAGAAAATCAATGATTTAGTGTATCGCATTCGCCTGGGACCACATACTAAACCAAAGGTGGTACATCGAAATAGGCTCTGGCGATACAATGGGAAGAATGTACCTAATTGGTACAAGGTCCCTGCAGATGTACAGAAATCGAGAACAACAGATGCTACCACCACATCCCCAGCAATGACACCAACAGCTTCTGTTTCATCTCCACAATCATCTTCACAATTACAGAAATCGAGAACAACAGATGCTACCACCACATCCCCAGCAATGACACCAACAGCTTCTGTTTCATCTTCACAATCATCATCTCCTACTGCTGTTCATGCATCAGATATGTCCACTACTAAATCTCCAGTTAATGACCCCAATAAAGGACTGAGACGGGGAACTAGGAATCGCAAACCAGTTAACCGTTATGGACAGAGCTAGGAGGGGGAGAGTGTAACGTCAGACTGAACTGTTAATAAACCATTAACTATTAACTATGATAACTATTGTATGTTATGATATGATATATATGACCTCGTGCTGGCACTGGTTGCTCTCTCTGTGTATATTTTCGAAAAGAAATATTTCGTTACAGTACGATACCAGATGGACCAAATGAGAAGATAGAGGCACCAGACACCAGTAATGAAGGGTTGGTCTACAGTGCTGTGGTAGTCAAGGATGGTAAGAAGACTACTGCATAGTATCAAGCATTATTTTTATGCAAGACGTCATCACAAATATTTACACCAGTTTGCTGCTATAATGTTGTTGTTATTGTAATGCATGCACTTCAGTATAATAATTATCGTCATAGTAATTTCATAACAAGGAAGTAGGATTTTATCAACATCAGAGTATTGTCTTCTTAAAGACTGTGAAAGTACACATGTACTCAGACAAACAAGGTCAAATACACAACATGATATATCATTATTATGAGATGAATGTTTGTAAAGTCCATGATTTTGATGAGTAAACACACACATTAGTACCATAGTGTATAGTATGGTATATAATGATGTTAGCTAGCCAGTGTGTGTCAGTAGGTGTGTTAGTAATGGTGTCCAGTGAGTTGGTGGTTCTACTGATAGTATGTGTTAGTACTGGATCAACACAAGGTGAGATACATGTAGTTGTACAGGAATACTCTAGTTTGACTGTCTCCATAAACAGATTATTGTATTGGTGATGGACCAGACAGTTCCTCATGTGTTTTTATTGATTTCTTCAATGGTACTGATGTTAATCGTAATAATGATAACTCAACATGTGTTCAAACAACACTGAACTGTGATCATGGAACTTGCATTACAGAGATAAAGGGATTGAGCAGGCAATGCAACTTTGAAAACAACATTGGAGTCACATTACAATCCATTGAGTGCTGTAGTTGTAACTCATCAAATGGTGGTATAAAATGGTGGGACTGTAACATTGTACCACCATCAACCTCACCCTCCCCTGGTAAGTATTGTTATTATGCCTCGGTGAGCGGAGCCACGAGGCATACAGTATAGTCGTGGTGTCATTCTGTTTGTCTGTCTGTCGCAATGATTTCTCGGCGCTCGCTCAAAACTAAGCGCTGAAACAAGCAACACGGGTAGAAATCGATACTTGCTTGGATTTGAATTTTAATAAGTTTGATTTTAAAGCTTAGTGCGTAAGTTACCGTGTGAATTGCTCACGGTTGGTTCGGTTTTGTAGCCCACGTTGAAAGTTAAGCTCTGAAACTAGCATTGCAAGTAGAACACGGTATTTTCTCGCTTTTGAACATGTGAAAACTTTATATGAACCTTAGTTCGTGAGTTATGGCGCTATTTGCTCACAATTTGTAGTAGATGGCGATATGGACTTTTCAAAGGCAAAGGTTTAAGCTGTCCACAGTTGACTGCCTAGAAGCTGATAGATTAGAATTTATTACAGGATAGCAGCGCAGGTCCAGAGAAATTGTGTAAGCAAGCTATGGAAGCTATCTCGCTCGTGGTATGCGTCTGTGCTAAACACTGTAGACACACTCAGTTTAATTGTGGTCATCACTGATTGGCTTCTGACTGCATAACTAAAGCACTGCATTGTGATTGCTGTACAGAAATCCTGTATACATGCATCTGCTGTGTTTGTGGAATGGTGGATAGTTGTGTTAGTGGATACTGTGTCATTCCACCGAGGCATCTGCACCTTAAGTGCTTCATTGATTATACACACAGTAGCTGGTGCCTGGCTGATAGTGTTGGCATAGAAATCAGCAAACATACCGTGAGATGTGTTTAATCAGAAGGAAGGAAAAAACAATAAATAATGTCAGTTGTGTGAGATGCACAAACCTTCTTTATAAGGAAGGTTTCTACAGGCCATGTAAGATGCCTGCCATGCATGGGTCTGGCTTAGTGTTTGTTTGTTTTAGTTGGAAAATAACAAATTATGTATGAACGTAATGTTAGGATATAGTGAGCCAAGAGAGGCCAAGTTCCAAGTAGCAACAGTGGCATACAATAATTATTATTATGGGAAATACATGCTCCTTCTGATATACACTGATTTACACTCATGGTTTCTATATCACAGACACCGCCTACATTGTAATATTCATAACTGACATTAACCACTACAGACATGTGTCAAGATAAACCAGATAATACATCATGTTCTGGCCCCAGTGAACATGTCAACTCATCTTGTGTATCAGCTGTACTGAAGTGTAGTAATTCAATGACTACATGTGTAGCACACATAAGGGATGCACCAGCTGTATGCATCTTTAATGAGTTTCAAGACATGACTATAGAAGAGTCAATAACATGTTGTCCATGTAATAGCAGTGATGTATTTCCTCATCCATGGTGGGACTGTAATACACCTTCATCAAGTGAGTATAATACACATCAAAGAACTAACATTACTACAGAACAATGGAAACAATAGCATTATTAGACATTGGAGATATTAGACATTATTAGATACTAGACAATATTATTAGACATTGGAGATATTAGACATTATTAGATACTAGACAATATTATTAGACATTGGAGATATTAGACATTATTAGATACTAGACAATATTATTAGACATTGGAGATATTAGACATTATTAGATACTAGACAATATTATTAGACATTGGAGATATTAGACATTATTAGATACTAGACAATATTATTAGACATTGGAGATATTAGACATTATTAGATACTAGACAATATTATTAGACATTGGAGATATTAGACATTATTAGATACTAGACAATATTATTAGACATTGGAGATATTAGACATTATTAGACATACAATGTTACTGTAATCACTAATACACATCACAGACCATGCCTTAAATAATCCCAGTCTTAACATTACAGACACTGCAACACAGATGGTGAAAAATGGTTCCCCTGAAAACACACTACCTGTCACCATGACAACTGTTGCTACTAGTGCCTTCCCTGCCGTCACCATGACACCTGATGAACTCAACATTATTACAATAATAGCTCCAGTAGTAGCAGTACTAGTGGTGTGTCTACTAGTAGTGTGTGTTATAGCTACTATCATCATACTGTATCAAAACCGTAAAAAGGACAGTCCAGGAAACAAGCACGAAGCAACAGAAGTGCTGTACGACCTACCCACAATGACATATGCTAATGACCATACCCACAATGGAAACAAGAATGCTCTTCCTATATACAGCACTATAGATGAGGAGGGAGCCCCTGATGATTACACTGAGATGAATGATACAGTAAACAACACTATACATGTGGATGAGAATCCAGCCTATGCAAGCAGCACTACTAAAGACACTCCAAATAAGGATAAAACCATACATGTAGCTGATAATCCAGCCTACGCAAGCAACACTACTAAAGGACCTAATAAGGACAAAACAGATAATAATCCAGCTTACTGCACTATAGCTGGTGGTTCAAATACACCAAGATAACAGAAAGTTATTAAATACACATTGTCACTGACGGTATAAACTGTAAATACATTATCACCATATCATTAGAGCATCCTCGTGAAGCATTAAACTAACAAACACTAATTTAGCATTGTTTATAAATCCAATAATTATCAATGCATAGCTGTGTCGAAACACACATCAGTAGTTTCAGTACTGGTGTAACAGTTCTGGTCATCAGTTAGTGTGTGTCAGTATAGCACAGTAGGTGTGTTAGTAATGGTGTCCAGTGAGTTGGTGGTTCTACTGATAGTATGTGTTAGTACTGGATCAACACAAGGTGAGATATACTATTTTGTACATAAATATTCAAGTTAGATTGTTATAATTGACAGAATATTGTCTTGAAGATACACCTGATAGTTCCTCGTGTACTTTCTTTGACTCTTTAAATGGTACTGATGTTAATCGTAATAATGATAACTCAACATGTGTTCAAACAACACTGAACTGTTATTATGGAACTTGCAACACAGAGATAAAGGGATTGAGACGTGGTTGTAACTTCATTGACTACACTGTAGAAGCAGTAGCTATTGAGTGCTGTAGGTGCACCTCATCAAGAGGAACATGGTGGGACTGCAACATTATACCACAAACACCTTCTCCTATTGGTGAGTAACATACAATTATATTGACATGGGGCTGGGCCATTGAGCGAACAATCCAATATCCAGTATAGATCCAACAAACCTTTTTGTAAAAGGAACACAAATATTGTACACAACATCATAATTTAAACACAATTTCAAGCTGCTTCAACCCACATGATGCAAGTGGGTTGAAGAATAACACTAAGCTTGCATGCATTGCAGTTGTGTTATACCTAGTACTAGTAGCGGCCTTATTCTGTGCGCCAAATTTTAAGAACAGCACACATCTACAAGCAGTGCTTTAAGACAATCTGAAGTCCAGAGCAGGGACCGTAAGTGTGATGTTTGTTAGAAAAGTATCCGATCACTGTGAAATGTCCGCGAGGACGCCACAAAATCACAACAAGTTTAGACCTGTTTGCCTGTAAGTCGCGCTATGTTCATCAGTAGCCGAGTAAACAGGTTTGGGCACTCGAGGAGGTCCTGGAGCACTACTAGATACTACTTTTGTCAGCTGCCATCGATCGGTTTGAGAGAATTTTGGAGCAAGAGATGTGTTTTTAGTCTCATTCGTCATCCCGCTGCCAGATGGCGCATTCAATCTGCTGCTTGCATATAGTGTATCACTTTTGGAGAACAACTGACTTTGGCGCATCGAATGACGGTCTGCACAACGTTATAGCATACTTCCTTTTGCTGCTACAGTCGTCTATATTCCGTGAATATTAATTAGATCAAACGGGTGGTAACCGTCTCCTTGGGAGTTGTAAGTTTCTTCATGACAATGGTAACACTCCAAACAATTATTAATAAGACGCATTATAGTAAACATAGAGTAACTTTGTGTTAGAGTACTTTGATTTTAAGAAGACTAGAGTAATGGACTTTTGGATTACAGTTTATTTTGCTTCATGTCTCAAAATCACTACAGACATGTGTCCAGATGGATTACCAGATAATACATCATGCTTTGCCTTCAGTGATCATGTCAACTCATCTTGTGTATCAGCTGTACTGAAGTGTGAACCAATAAAATGTGTAGCACACATAAGGGATGCACCAGCTGTATGCATCTTTAATGAGTTTCAAGACATGACTATAGAAGAGTCAATAACATGTTGTCCATGTAATAGCAGTGATGTATTTCCTCATCCGTGGTGGGACTGTAATACACCTTCATCAAGTGAGTATAATACACATCAAAGAGCTAACATGACTACAGAACAATGGAAACAATAGCATTATTAGACATTGGAGATATTAGACATTATTAGATACTAGACAATATTATTAGACATTGGAGATATTAGACATTATTAGACATACAATGTTACTGTAACCAGTAATACACCACAGACCATGACTCCCCAGTCTTAACATCACAGACACTGCATCACAGATAGTGATAAATGGTTCCCCTGAAAACACATTACTAGTCACCATGACAACTGTTGCTACCTTCACTGCCGTCACCATGACACCTGATGAACTCAACATAGTTACAGTAATAGTCCCAGTAGTAGTAGTAGTAGTACTAGTAGTGTGTCTACTAGTAGTGTGTGTTATAGCTACTATCATCATACTGTATCAAAACCGTAAAAAGGACAGTTCTGGAAACAAGCAAGAAGCAACAGCAGTGCTGTACGACCTACCCACAATAACATATGCTAAAGACCACACCCACCATGGATACAAGAATGCTCCTCCTATATACAGCACTATAGATGAGGAGGGAGCCCCTGATGATTACACTGAGATGAATGATACAGTAAACAACACTATACATGTGGATGAGAATCTAGCCTACGCAAGCAGCACTACTAAAGAACCTCCAAATAAGGACAAAACCATACATGTAGCTGATAATCCAGCCTACGCAAGCAGCACTACTAAAGAACCTCCAAATAAGGACAAAACCATACATGTAGCTGATAATCCAGCCTACGCAAGCAGCACTACTAAAGAACCTCCAAATAAGGACAAAACCATACATGTAGCTGATAATCCAGCCTACGCAAGCAGCACTACTAAAGAACCTCCAAATAAGGACAAAACCATACATGTAGCTGATAATCCAGCCTACGCAAGCAGCACTACTAAAGAACCTCCAAATAAGGACAAAACAGATAATAATCCAGCTTACTGCACTATAGCTGCTGGTTCAAATACACCAACATGACAGAAAGTTCTTAAACACACATTTTCACTGACTGTGTAAACTGTAAATACATTATCACAATATCATTATGTTAATGTAAGCATCCTCGTGAAGCATTAAACTAACAAACACTAATTTAGCATTGTTGATAAATCCATCAATGCATATCTGTGTCGAAACACACATCAGTAGTTTCAGTACTGGTGTAAACAGTTCTGGTCATCAGTTAGTGTGTGTCAGTATAGCACAGTAGGTGTGTTAGTAATGGTGTCCAGTGAGTTGGTGGTACTACTGATAGTATGTGTTGGAATCAATACTGGATCAACACAAGGTGAGATATACTATTTTCTACATAAATAATTATTTTAGTTTGATTGTTATAATTGACAGACTATTGTCTTGAAGATACACCCGACAGTTCCTCGTGTCTTTTTAATGATTTCTTCAATGGCACTGATGTTAATCGTAATAATGATAACTCAACATGTGTTCAAACAACACTGAACTGTGAGAGCCGTGATAATTGTACAGCTGAGATAAAGGGATTGAGACGTGCTTGTAATTTCATTGACTACACTGTAGAAGCAGTAGCTATTGAGTGCTGTAGGTGTAACTCATCAAATATAACATGGTGGGACTGCAACATTATACCACAGACACCTCCTATTGGTGAGTAACATACAATTAAACCATAGTATGAATAATTCTCTTTGATGTAACGAGCGTTAATGAGGGCTATAAATTGTGTACAGCCCGCACGCGTTTCAAGATGGCCGCCGCGTTCGAGAATCCACAAAGAAACGGCGCTCGGGCTGCTCTGCGGTCTTCCTGCGACGTAAGATAGCCAGCTATACGTCAGGCAAGCAGCGGACTATGGTTTAAAGTAGTTATATACCTCACAGTCGGTGTTTAAGCATTTAAAGCCCTTGGGCTACGCCCGCGGGCTTTTAACTCTTTAGGGACCGACTTATTTTGACGAAAACTTGACTTGCTCTTAACTGACAGTTTGTCTTGCAATTTTCTACAACATGCAGTACGCTAGCTAGTCCAAACTAGCACCCTTTTCTCCTGGCATGTCAAGGTTTACGACCATGTACTAAAGTCTGAGTTGGCCACTCCCACTTCGGAACTGAAGCCGCTTAAGTGCTGCGACCTCGTCATTTTGGAGTTAATTTTGGTCTTCATTCAGCCCTGGTGACTGATACAAAAACCTGGTGGTGTCCAGGTGAGCAAACAGCACAGTTTAGACCATATTCTTTGCCAAAGTATGCATTTCCGGGCATCCTGAAGCCCCAAAAATGCCGAAAGCGGCGAGGGGCTCCGCCCCTTCAAACCCCGGATTAAAGGGGGGACACCCCCCTTTAAAAATCCCCCCGTCCTGCGTTCTATATATTTTAGTGGGGAGGGCGCGGCGAAAAACAGTGGGTTTTTTCAAGTAATTTGCATTAAACTTGATTTGACCTTTCTAGAGCACTTTTCACACTACTTATGACGTCTACAGTAGGTGGAGTCAATTTTGACGGATAAATCCGCTATAGGCTCCAATATCCAGTCTAGATTCAAAAAAACCTTTTTGTAAAAGGAACGCAAGTATTGTACACAGCATCATAATTTAAACACAATTTTAACCCACATAATGTGTTGAAGAATAACACTAAGCTTGCATGTATATACTAGTAGGCTAGCGTGGGCGGCCTTATTCTGTGTGCCAAATTTTAAGAACAGCACACATCTACTAGCTGTGCTTTCAGACAATCTGAAGTCCAGAGCAGGGACCGAGAGTGTGATGTTTGTTAGAAAAATATCCGCTCACTGTGAAATGTCCGCGAGGACGCCACAAATCACAACGTGTTTAGACATGTATGCCTGTAAGTCGCGCCATGTTTATCAGTAGCCGAGTAAACAGGTTTGGGCACTCGAGGAGGTCCTAGAGCACTACTAGATACTACTTTTGTCAGCTGCCATCGAGCGGTTTGAGAGAATTTTGGTGCAAGAAAATGAGTTTTTAGTCTCATTCGTTATCCCGCTACCAGACAGCGTGTTCAATCTGCTGCTTGCTTATACATGTATCACTCTTGGAGAACAACTGACTTTGGCACATCAAATGATGGTCTGCACAACATTATAGCATGCTTCCTTTTGCTGCTACAGTCGTTTATATTCCGTGAATATTAATTAGATCAAACGGGTAACAGTCTCCTTAGGAGTTGTCAGTTTCTTCATGACATCGGTAACACTCTAACAATTAATAAGACACACTATAGTGAACATAGATAGAGATCATAATTTAGATTTGTGTTAGAGTAACTTTAATTTTGAGAAGACTGGAGCAATGAACTTTTTGGATCACAGTTTATTTTGCTTTCTGTCTCAAAACCACTACAGACACGTGTCAAGATGGATCAACAGATAATACATCATGCTTTGCCTTCAGTGGTCATGTCAACTCATCTTGTGTATCAGCTGTACTGAAGTGTGAACCAATAAAATGTGTAGCACGCATAAGGGATGAACCTGCTGTATGCATCTTTAATGAGTTTCAAGACATGACTATAGAAGAGTCAATAACATGTTGTCCATGTAATGGCAGTGATGTATTTCCTCATCCATGGTGGGACTGTTCACTACTATCAAGTGAGTTAAAATAAACTAGTACACATACATGTGTGTAGTGTATATTATAATTATTTTACCTGGCCTGACAATGTGTCAGACCAACATATGTGTTGACCGGACATGTCCTGACATTATTGAATTTCTTGAAAAATCTTTGTTTACCGAAACTACATAATGTCTAATCATCATCTGAGTCATTGTCTGAGTAGTCACTGCTGATGCCATCTTCAGATTCGAATAAATGGTCCCACTCATCAAGATTTATTGACTTATTATTAGTTTTGACTGGGACTTGTAATGACAAGTACCGCGTGCGCACATGATCTGATCTCTTGAGCAGTATCATCTTGTATGCACTATTGCACCAAGACTAGCTCATCTTCAAGACAACATTGCCTGATTCTGTTGACCCATCCATAAGGAAACTGTCAAACTGTTTCCTCCACTTGGCACTTGGAGAATGTATTTATTGACACTTGCCTTTTAAATATCTTTGCACTACTACATTATACTGCTTCCATCAGTACGACTATACATGTGTACTAGTTCGCTTTGACATTATTCACGTACGAGATCGAGGTTAGCTTGCTATTTAAGGTGGCGGGCACCCGTTCGCTATGAATATTAATGAAATTTTTAGAGTGCTCAGAACGTCCGACTGAAAGATCCAAGCAGTGCAAAACTCGCTGCGAAGCATCATACTATGCGTCCTAGCATATAAAACAACTCTCGGCAAAATCTGTAGAGCGCGAAGTGCACGGCTTACACGAACGTTGTAGCAATTTTTCTCGCCAAATTTGTGAACGTGAGCGGCTAGCAGGACCACGATCAGCGGCCCAATAGTAAGCTATTACAATTTTCTAGGTCGTGTCGGATGGTTTTGTGGAAATTCGTTCTTAAAATTCAGGTAGCTCTGGCTTTGTGTAGCCCACTGGCGTATTCTCGACGATATAAGCTCATAAATCAGATGAAGGAATAATTTTCCGAAAAGCATCCGACACGACCTAGAAAATTGTAATAGCTTACTATTGGGCTGCTGATCGTGGTCCTGCTAGCCGCTCGTGGTCCTGCTAGCCGCTCACGTTCACAAATTTGGCGAGAAAAATTGCTACAACGTTTGTGTAAGCCGTGCACTTCGCGCTCTACAGATTTTGCCGAGAGTTGTTTTATATGCTAGGACGCATAGTATGATGCTTCGCAGCGAGTTTTGCACTGCTTGGATCTTTCAGTCGGACGTTCTGAGCACTCTAAAAATCTCATTAATATTCATAGCGAACGGGTGCCCGCCACCTTAACAGACATTCGGTTAAAATAATTGTTATTTTAGAAAGTTATTCTAGCCATGTGGCCACACCTCAATTACATTACAACAAAAATTGTTTTAGCAGCTCGCCGTCAGTCGGCCATAGCGTCAGGTCAGGCTGTCAGCCACCGGCCAAGGCTCGAATTTAACCGGCGTTTGGCCGATGGCCGACCGTTATAATACACACTGGTGTGAATCCATATAACTGGCTACATGAATAATTTCTTGTAACTCTTTATACGTTTGCATGTCGATTGAGATGACCAGATCATGAATATTTCCAAGACAGCATTTCTTTTAGACAACAACTTGACAATAATTATTGTGAAATTAACAACAATAGCTGCATTAAGCGACTAACTAGTAGGCAGGCAGACCAGCTTTATATATCAGACAGATCCAGCATTTTTGACGAAAGAGCTACAGCTGCTCTGATATTATAAACATGTAGGTATGGTATAATGACTGAACAGGTCTCATGAGGGCGAACAACTAAGCAATCAAAAAAAGGTTTAGAACGGTGAGCGTATGCTAAACATTAAAAATTTTACTTCGACAGTCTAAAATTACAGGCTATATCGGGCTATATTTTACATGCCATTATTATAATCTATAATCTCTATATCTACAGCTACTGTACTATTACCAACTATAACAGCCATTACAACAGCCATTACAACACCGACTGCAGATGATAGTGCTAACATTATTGCAGTGATAGTCCCAATAATAGTAGCAGTAGTACTAGTAGTGTGTCTACTAGTAGTGTGTGTTATAGCTACTATCATCATACTGTATCAAAGAGATAAACATAACCACCATCACCAAGATACAACAACAAAGTGAGTTAGTGTTACAAACAGCAGATAATGTAAACTCTCTCATTGAGACACATGTATTACTGCAGAGCTATGAGTAATGACATCTATGATCTACCTAATACAACAGAATTGTACATGTATGGTGGAGCTAGTACATCAGATCAAAGCCACTATGATCAAATACAAGCACAGGATACCGATGAACTGTACAACCACACCCACCACAACATTGGAAATATAACTGCTGAGTACAGTACGATATCTGATGCAGACACCAGTAATGAGGGGTTGGTCTACAGTGCTGTGGTAGTCAAGGATGGTAAGAAGACTACTGTTAAAACAATAGTACACAACTGAACTCACACTGATCATCAAGTTGCTAGTGACGCTGTTTTGTTTACATTATGGATTATTGTGACATTTATTTCACAAACTTTTCATTCATATAAGTTTAATAACAAGCAATTTGGTAAACCTAGTTTGTGGATAATTCTGATGCTGAACCATACAATATGAATATGTTATACCATGCCTACCCATGGTGTATTCATGATACACCACGGGTAGGCATGGTATAACTGACTTGTACCATGGCAACCACAAGGCCCACTGATGTCTGTAGGTTTCTATAATGATAAATAAGGGCGGCTTGCACATCCTTGATAGTTTACTGGTGAGGTTGACTCACAACTCTCACCCCTTCCTATTTCTCTCTCTGGGAGGTAGATCATTTCTATGGTCTTTAGGCCTTTTCACACTGGAGTCGGTTATGATGCGTATTGGCACCTGTCGAGAACCGTTCACTATCGATGTGAATTGAATGCGCATCGGGAGCGTTCACACTAGACTTTTGGAAACACGATTAGAACACCGTTTAGGTCACGTGCCGGCTCACGTGTTGCAGTAGCTGTACCTCTATACAGCTTCCATAGCAGTGCTTGTGGGCAGGAAACACTGCCAGAGGACGAATACACGAGCAGCGAGACAGTCGATCGTCTTTACAGCAGCCATTGTTCAAAAACGTGTGTTCATTCATTATTCATGACTTCCGGTATCCCCCACGCGATTCAGTTCGATGCGCTTCCAATCCACATCGCGAGGTGGATTGACTCGATGCGCATCGGACGAAGTACAGTGTGAACGCGCCCAATTCGCATTCGATGTGCATTGAATTCGGTAAAATTTGGCAGTGTGAAAAGGCCTTTTTTGCCCAGTGGGTGTCATGTGACTTCCCGTGGAATATCCAGATATACCACAGGAAATCATGTGACTTTCCATGGAATATCTGAAATACACCACTGGCAGTGCCTTTGAAAATAAGGCTTCCTATGGTACAAATACTGATAGTTGACAAACACATCAATATCACAACTCATCACTGAGTTATAATTGTGCGATTGAAGCCATATGACGGTTTCCTGTCTGCTTTACTGGTATTATGGCAACTAATAAACCGATGCCACCATCAGTATAGCACAGTAGGTGTGTTAGTAATGGTGTCCAGTGAGTTGGTGGTTCTACTGATAGTATGTGTTAGTACTGGATCAACACAGGGTGAGTTCAAGCAACCATCATTAGTATACGCAAGATTTGTTCTTTTTTTATTATAGAATCTTGTCAAGATGAAACAGATAGAACGTGTTCCTATGACAATGGTTTTGATACTAACACCACTCAATGTGTATCCATTATATTGAACTGTGATAACACATGTACAGCTGTCATAAACACTATTACACGAGACTGCCAGTTCATGATCACAGGAGTTAATGTATCACATGACTGCTGTCTGTGTTATACCAGTGATACAAGTATACATGATGGTCCACTAATATGGCAATGCACTACCATCACACCACTACTAACATCATGTGAGCAAGCTATATAATATTTTAAACTGGTAGTTATCTTAACTCAATACCCGTTTCAGCTACATCACTATCCATTACAGCTACAGCAATATCCACTGCAGCCAAGGCACTATCCACTGCAGCCAAGGCACTAGTAACGGTAGCTACATCACTATCAACTGCTAGTGCCTTTCTTGACAACACACTACCTGTTACCATGCCAACCGAAACCATGACACCTAGTGCTAATAATAGCACAATAATAATAGCTCCAGTAGTAGCAGTACTAGTAGTGTGTCTACTAGTAGTGTGTGTTATAGCTACTATCATCATACTGTATCAAAGAGTTAAACACAAAAGTCCTCAACAACAAGAATCAACAAAGTGAGTGATAGAACAAGAATCAGTACAATGTGATGAGTGTATCACATACAGTGATCAAACCATTCATCAGTTGAACAATGAACTATACTATAACCCACAAGATACTGATCTATACAGCCACACCTCTCACGGGCACACACATCAGCTATCATCTCCTATATACAGCACTATAGCTGATGATGTGACTACTGATGCCTACTGTATGATTAGTGATACAAATGAGCACAAACCATCGAATGAAGAGGTACCAAGAGCAAATATTGACATCTCTGTTTACTACAGCACAATAAATGAGGAAGGAGCAATGGAGAATATAGTGTGATTATAGGAATGAAAGACTGCTGTGGTAGCCAAAGATATACGATATACTGTTGTATGAGTTTCATCAAAGATTGTGAATATTGCTAGAAATGCTCCAAAAGTGTTAGAAATGAACTCCAAATGTTCTAAAATTAATAGAGGCAGGTTATCAAAGAAATATAATTTTAAGGTGGTTAAAAGAACAACAGAGACTTGCTTCCTTTTAGTGTCATAGTAGACTAGGCCCTGACTAAGATTTGTATGCATTTATTTTAGGAGAGGATAACTCAACTGTTTTAAGGTAATTTGACCCCATTGAATAAGATGTGATATTGTCAATCAGCTGCAAAATACCTGGAAATGACCACGCCCTTTTTATCAGCAGTGTCACTAACAATAATTGCTCTGTCTTCTTAACCATTTTAGTAACCTACTTTCTAGCAACTGTTCTAAGGTAATA
Organism: Haliclona indistincta; assembly: GCA_964017065.1. NCBI lineage: Eukaryota > Metazoa > Porifera > Demospongiae > Haplosclerida > Chalinidae > Haliclona > Haliclona indistincta. Next base: position 14,095,962 of record OZ024788.1, read on the forward strand.
TGACCCTAAGGAATGTATTGGGATGTATGCCAAAACCAATATCCACTGCCAAAAATGGCTACAGCAGTTCAGAAATGCATTAAAATCTCTATTTTAAGGTATGACCGGAGTCTAAAATCATCATGGTGAATTTTACACTATGTCATACTAGTAGCAAATGCAAGTACTTTTCTTGAATATAATAATGGTAAAGTTTTTGGCTGTGAAGATATGATTGTTGAAAATAGCTATTTCGTTGCTAAGGAAGTGTAGTGCTAACATATTGGGTGATAACATGCTATAGTTCACACCATCAAGCACATTTTTTTTACCAAAAATGGCTACAATTAAGTCAAGATCTAGGAGTGAGGAGGTGCCTTGTGCAGGCTAGGCCTCATCTTGTTTACTGATTCATCTACCAAAGCACCTTTGTTGTGATGAAGATTTGATGGCACTCATGGATACCCATACATGCATCTGGACATTCCGCTTACACGTTGCTAAGCAAAACAAACCACTGAAACCACAAAGGAAGAACATTGCTATGACTGCTTCAGGAAAAAGCCAGGGCTTTTATTCTTGGAACAGCTGTCAATATGCTATTCTTAGCTTTGGCTACACACACAGAAACAACAGTTTAGCCAAGTTACATGGCTAAGTCGCTCGCTGAGCTGTGCCTCAGGTGTTATGGGTGGGACAACGAAGGATTGGAGTGTAAGCAAAGGTTAGAAATAGCTCTGGAGTAATGCCAAATGATCATTTTATCTCGAGGCCAACTTCGATGTGTACGTATGAGCAGCAAGGCTAGGGACAGCCATTTCTTGACAGGGAATAGGCAGAGCTTCGGGGCGTTGCCCAAGAGAGTCGGCCTCCAGTGATATGTTTTCGTACTTGGTGTTCTGTACAACCACAACACTTGAGCTCAGTAGGGTAGCTGCTTCTCGTGTTATTCGTTTATAGTATAAATTCATAGTGGTCCAATGCTTGGTATAGTCAGTTTCCTGCCATTGCAGCTTCAGTAACGGAAGAAGTCCAGAGTACTGTGCATTGGTAGGACAACTAGCTTCGAAAGTTTGAAATAAATTGCTTAGAACATACGGAAGTTATGATTTTTTTATCAGGCATTTGTCTTCAACAATTTACTAAACACTAAGGTGTAAGAAAGAAAAAAAAGTTATGATTGTTTAAAGTGCACGAAGTGAAATTAGCACATCTTCACAAAAACCAGACTCCTGTCATACCTTAAAAGAGTTTAATATTTTAAGATTGTTTGAAAACAGTACAAGTACAGGGTATTACCAACAAAAGGACACAATTTGTTAACTTGAGAAGTGATTCACCTCCTGCAGTATTTGCAACACTTGATTCCAGCTATCCTGCAGCGACATATCTATTCTTGTGGGCACATTTACCACATGTACAAGGATCAGGAAGGTCTGTTACATTATTAAATGCATACAAATCTTAGTCAGGGCCTCTACTATAGCAAGTTATGATAAGTACAAGCTGTCATTTCCCTTTGCTGCTATCGTGGTTTATATCTAATGATGCCACAATTCCCAAGGACACAGTACAGTACACATGGTACTATGCTAATAGATCACATAAGCTAAGCTTTGACACTCTTAAACACAGTATCATTAGCAGACAATGAATAACATGCCCGAGTCATAAGCAATGCAATTTGAAATGAAACGATCAAGCCACGAAGCGGCGAGAGGGCATGCAACTAATGTAGACAGCATAGTGCTGAGTGATACTATAAATAGAATTTTATAACTATTAATAAGTTAACGTTTCCGGTTGATCATGATCTGCTGACAGCGCGTGAATACACTCTGTACTGACGATGTGGCCATCGATACTGTACAGTGCACATTAAGCAAAGGCAAAGATGGACCTAGAGAACGGTTCTGGAGAATGGCTCAGCTGTCTCAAGCGTCTGTACTTCTTGCACAAAGCTGTGGCAGCCACAGTTGTACTCATAGGTGTTTTAGATGCAGTAGATCCGGGTAAACTGCTAGTATGCTTATCCATTGGCACTGAGTCACTAGCTGCAGCTCTTGATACGCGCTGCCACCCTTTGGTAACCAGAAGTAAGTCCGGACACACCTGCACCCTTTTACGAACGGCCGTTTATGTTAAGTTTACGTGACTATACGGACAGCTATTTATAGTAACACTCAGCACTATGCCGTCTACACTATGGTATTCAGAGTTGCATGCCCTCTAGCCGCTCAGGTTCGATGAGCCCTTGCAGTAAGAATAGACAGGTTGATATAATAATAGTCCATATCCTGTTTACATATACCATATACCACATATACCACATGTACCATATACCATATATACCACATATACCACATATACTGCGTTCACACAGGCACGAGATCGCGGGTCAGCTCGCGTTGGTGCGCACCAACTCGTTTACAAAATTACTGTGTGAACAGGCACAAATCGAGCCGAGCCGTGCCGAGTCGAGCTTGATTAGCCCACTTTCCAATAGTGAGCCAGAATGGGGTCTGACCCGGGTAAGCGTGCTGCATGTGGCTGTGTGAACGCGGAAGCTGGGCCAGCCCGCTTACAAACTTTTCTTTCAAGAATCAGCGGTTAGTTTATTGATGATATCTGCTTAGAAAAGTACTTCCGAAGCAGTAACCAACGCGCCTACCTACTCGTAACTGCACAAAAACTGCATGAGCAGTTCTTCGTTCGACGCTCGGTTCGACGCCATTTTAGCAATACTTTTATTACCAGGAAGTATCCGCCCTTCATTATTGCGTGTAGCGAGCTCGAACTTGCTTGCGTGCTACTGTGTGAACGCAGCCAAATAGCGTGCCAGTTACCCGCGCCGACCTGGGCTGGCTTGCTTCACATGCCTGTGTGAACGCAGTAATATACCACATATACCACATATACCACATGTACCATATACCATATACCACATATACCACATGTACCATATAACATGTACCATATACCATATACCACATATGCCACATGTACCATATAACATGTACCATATACCATTATACCACAGTATCTTCAAAAATTTAGTTGGAGTACCCACATGTGCTGGAGTATATAGTACACTAGTGTAGTAGAGAGACACGCCATAGCAGTAGGTGTGTTAGTAATGGTGTCTAGTGAGTTGGTGGTTCTACTGATAGTATGTAGTAGTACTGGATCAACACAAGGTGAGATACATGTAGTTGTACAGGAATACTTTAGTTTGAATGTCTCCATAAACAGATTATTGTATTGGTGATGGACCAGACAATTCCTCATGTCTTTTTATTGATTTCTTCAATGGTACTGATGTTAATCGTAATAATGATAACTCAACATGTGTTCAAACAACACTGAACTGTGAGAGCCGTGGTCATTGTACAGCTGAGATAAAGGGATTGAGCCGGAATTGCAACACCTTTGACAACATTGGAGTCACAGGACAACTCATCGAGTGCTGTACTTGCAACTCATCAAATGGTACATTAAAATGGTGGGACTGTAACACTGTACCACCATCAGCAGGCCCACCATCAACAGGCCCACCATCAGTAGGCCCACCAGCAGGCCCACCATCAGCAGGCCCACCAGCAGACCAACCAGTAGGCCCACCAGCAGACCAACCAGTAGGCCCACCAGCAGACCAACCAGTAGGCCCACCAGCAGACCAACCAGTAGCCCCAACAGTAGCCCCACCATCAGCCCCACCAGTAGCCCCAACATCAGGCCCACCATCAGCAGGCCCATCAGCAGGCCCACCAGTAGGCCCACCACCAGACATACCAGCAGACCAACCATCCACTGGTAAGTATACACACAGTAGCTGGTGCCTGGCTGATAGTGCTGGCATAGAAATCAGCAAACATATACCGTGAGATGGGTTTAATCAGAAGGAAAGAAAAAATAATATGCACAAACCTTCTTTATAAGGAAGGTTTCTACAGGCCACGTAAGATGTCTGTCATGGGTCTGGCTTAGTGTCTGTTTGTTTTAGTTAGAAACTGGCAGGGAAAATTTCGTACAACAAAACTTTTAAGCCTCAAAAATATCAACACAAGGCACGTTCACTTACAGTGTTCAAGTAACGGAAACATGTAGAGAATAGACTCACGGTGGAACCGACGCATGGCTGGCTCGAGTGATATCGGCCATGTGGGCGTACTGGTCAACTCGAGCTCATAAACAGCTTGACACTTCATGATCAACTGTCTGCCACACTTATAACGCTGGAAACAACTCTCTCTCGTGTAGCTAAACCCTTTACATAGCAAACTCATCGTGATAATTTTCATTGTTGAATAAAAGTTGTGGTAAAATATTTTCGTAGGACGATGGTCTATGAGCTTATGTTAGCAATAAAATTCTATAGCGATCAAAACATACTGACTACCAAAATTTCCTGAACTATGGTTAATACAACATTAATGTAATAACACACTGTCCACTACAGCTACTGCACTATCACAGACTGTGACTACTAGTGACAACACACTACCTGTCACTATGGCAACTGTCACTACTAGTACCTTCCCTGCCGTCACCATGACACCTGATGAACTCAACATGATTGCAGTAATAGCTCCAGTAGTAGTAGTAGTACTAGTAGTGTGTCTACTAGTAGTGTGTGTTATAGCTACTATCATCATACTGTATCAAAGAGATAAACACCATCACCATCAACAAGATACAACAACAAAGTGAGTTAGTGTATAGGTTCTATACCTTATACTAAACACAAACCATAGTTTTTTATATACCACATATTAATGCATTGTTACTACTAACAGAGGCTTCAGTAATAACATCTATAATGAACCCACAACAAGTGAATTGTACGTGGATTGTGAATCAAATCAAGTACACTATGATCAGATAGAGGCACCAGACACCAGTAATGAGGGGTTGGTCAACAGTGCTGTGGTAGTCAAGGATGGTAAGAAGACTACTGTTTAGTATCAAACAATATTTTATGCAAGACATAATCACTAATTATTACACCAGTTTGGTGCTATAATGTTGTTGATATTGTTCATGTCTGCACTTCAGTAATAATTCTCACCGTAGTAACAAGGAAGTATAACATTATCATTGATGAGTATACACACATTAGTTTTTTTTTTCCAAGTTTACAACAATGATAAAATAATGTTATAATACAGTAATGATAAGAGGTGACCGTGAAGCGAGCTAAAGAGTAAAGATAAAATAATAAAGTGCATTAACCCTTCACAAGCGGCGGGCGACTATAGTCGCCCGGCAAGTTTGACGTCACCGGAAGTGGGCGTTAAAATTCGAAGATAGTTTATTTCACCTATAGACCAAATACAGCTATGTGGGGTGTGATGGCGAGCCATTGGCGGGGCCTGCGGCCCCGCCAAGCAGAGCTATTGCGGGATTACCTAGCACCACTGGGTCTTCAGGGGCTTCTTGACATAAAACGCAGCCATACGTGCACTAAATTTGCCTCACACGTGCTGTTTCGACCAAACAAGCGGCGTTTTTTGCTCCGGTGAGAGTGATTCTAGCACACGACAGTTGGTAGATCGTCAAGTGGGCGTGGTTAACCGCAATTGTCATTGACAACAAGCTCGCACGTTGTGCAAGTTGATTTTGCATATTAACAGTGATGACAGCGCGAGTTTGTCTGTCTAATGGCTTGAAAGGTTAGTGAAATTCACAAAATAGAGGCTAGAATTGCTGTCCGCACTTGAAGGGTTAATGTAGTAGTCATTAGTTAGAGGAGAGATTCTACACAGATGACGTCCACTGGCGTGTTTAGGGCATGAGCTGCATGGCCGCATCTGGAACGGGCTCCTCTGAGGCAATGGATTGAGGATCTCAATAGTGCATATGAGTAGGATGTTCTCATCCAGTTTAGTGTTATCGAATAGGGCTGCTTCCATTTGGTGGCTAATGAGGAAGCGAGACGTTTGATGACACAGGAAGCCTCTCGAACCAGGCCACCAGTTAAGGAGAACACTAGTGGAGAAAAATATGCATGTTGAACCTCACACACCCTTTGACCATAAGCGACTTTTTTTCTCTTTCATGCCATTTCTAGGTGGACGAGAGGTTGGACTGTTTATTTGAAGGGGCGTAAGGAAGGTTTGAATACCCTTACATCAAACATTGCCCTTTTTGAGGTGGCTCCCCAGAAACCACTGGCAGAAATGTCCAGTCTTGCATTATAGTCTCTAATGGCTGTAGGAGTGGCTAAAGCTTAGGTTCAATACACACTTCTGTGCACACCTCCGACAATAGTTGGGCAGTGTAGTCCCTTACTTCATTGTGCCTAAGAGTAGAAAAACCACCCTTTGCACAAGAGAGTGGGTGCTCTACAGTGAAGGTGTATCCACACACACAATTTGAGGCCAGGTTGAGGGGTTGCCATCCATAGCGTAGAGCAAGGGCATCTCTGAAGGCACCTTTATGGAGGGAGAAACCATGCTCTTTTATTGGTAGGGAAGAGAGCCAGGAAGAGGCGCCCTGCCCTTGGGCAAGGGATATTTGGAGATCAGACTTTGATTTTTTGAAGGTCTTGACTTTTGCCCTAGCGGATAATTGATCAGATATTGTGATTTGCTCGAACGTTGATAGTTGGGAGTGGATTTTGGAGACAAGAGGGGCGGTGATGGATGATGAGTGGACGAATTCGTCACTGAGGAGTGGGGGACTAGTAATTCCAAGGCCTCCTAGTCTGACAGGGAGAGATAGAAGACTTCTTTGTTGTTCACCGAAGGAGGGTCTGCCTGTCAGAGCAGGAATCAGTTTTTGGTTTAATATGTTTTCGAGTGGCTGTAGGAAGTCACAGGTGCGTGGATTGGTGCGACAGAGGAAGGACTAACAGTTTGAAAGACCACGAGTGAGGGTTGCATAGGCAGCCTGGGGGTGAAAGATGGCAATCTCAGATAAGGTTGATAACATATCACACCAACGGTTTGCTTTTTCAAGGAGGAAATCGTTTGTAAAAGAGTCAGAACCAAGTGGTGCGCCCAGATGGGGTCTGCCAGTGGTTGTGATGTTGATAGCAGCCTCAACACCTGATGGTTGACCTGCACAGAGTTGGAGGGTCCTTGCGGCATCCATAATGTCATTCCTAATCACGGATAGGGCAGCCTTTGGCAGAATTCTTCTGATCACTTCGCAAATGCCAATGGGCCTGACTCCAGGATTTTTGTTGAGAGCGATTAGTCTGCAGGCAAGGAGAAGCTGGAGAGAGTCAGGGTCAATCAGGGAGGAGCAGAGCCTGCGAGCTACTAGAGAGAGCGAATGGCAGAGATAATCGGAAGCGCTCTGATAGACAGTGCAGAATCACTTCCAGGAGTGAGCATCAACACCAGAAAGACCAGCTGCTCCGAAGATGGAAATTGAGGCTTTGCGAATACAGTCAGCATCGATTTTGTCATACCACTGGGTGAAAGGATGGTGGATTGTTTTGGTTGTCTGTGATTGCAGTGGCAGAGGGGGGTTGGTGTTGGGGATGCTTTGACTTTAAAATTGATAGGACTGTTGGGGAGGAAGGGTCAGATGGGAGAATGTGGTCGTGAATATTTAGCACACGGCCACGTCTCTATCAGAGAGGAGCTGGATGGCTTGTTTTATTTTGCCTTGAAAGACCAGGTTAGAAAAAGAGATTCTCATCATTTGAAGAGGTGTGCCGAAGCTTAGGTAAGGGTTGCTGCAGAGATTGACCCTCAAATAAGAGCTCATCTATCTTGCCTTCTTTCCATGCAAAATGAGAGACGGTGTTTAAGACACGAAATATGATCTTGTGTATTTGATTTTGTATGAGGGCGTTGGAGTAGCAGAGGGCACATGAGTGACATGACACTTGCCGCAAGGAATGATATTGGCTCTGGGGCAGATTTTTCAGCGAAGGCTCTGAAGAGTTTGGACAGTTCAGTGATAAAGGACTTCCAACTTTTCCGTAGGGGAGAGCGAAGAGGTTTTTTCGCCAATGGACGATTTGATCATAGGCAGAAGATAGCTGCTCAGTGAAGGTGGTAGCATCAAGTGCTCCCATGAGAAATTTGGCTGGCTAGCAAGGTCGAATGAGGGGAGAGGTCTTGGAGAGAAGGACTGGCTATTGAGGTTGTCAGTGTCATGAAGATTGCCTTGGGCGTTGTGGTTATCTGAAACTGACTGTGTGGATCGGGTGAAGCTGATGGAGTATTGTTGTTGTCTAGCTGCAGTAATAAGAGAATCAGAGGCTTGTTGAAGTGGAGCGCGTTTATGCCTTGAGAGGAGAGAGGGAGTGAGAATAGAGGCACTGGGATAGTTGTGGCTGTTGCCTTGTGTTTGAAAACGTTGGAGAATAGAGTTCTGATGTCACTGTCGACTTGAGACAAGCTGGACTGTGATGGCAACTAGGAAAAGGCGCCAAACGATGAGGCGGCTGCTTGGTTATCAACGCGGTTTTGGCAACATCCAAGTTTTCCCGGCAGGCAGTTAACACAGAGTGTCGACGCTTTTGTACAAGCACAGCCTTTACAGGTTCCGGACTTGTTGCACTTACAGCATGATTTTGAGTTCCACGCCATTGATGACGCCATCTTACGTCCGTCCACTCTTGATTGACGCCATCTTACGTTTGTCACATTAGTACCATAGTGTATAGTGCGGTATATAGTGATGTTAGCTAGCCAGTGTATGTCAGTAAAGCACATTGTCCAGTGAGTTGGTGGTTCTACTGATACTATGTAGTGTTGCACCGATATGCAAATTTGCCGATATTCCGATTTACCGATTTTTGAGTACTCATACTGCAGATACCGATACCAATACAGATATTTAAATTTTTTTTTGTGATGATAATACAAGTGATTGTGGTGAAGTGGTTGAATCATGTGAAGTGAATAAGTGAGTGTGGTGAATTGAATAAGTGAGTGTGGTGAATTGAATAAGTGATTGTGGTGAAGTGGTTAAATCATGTGAAGTGTATAAGTGATTGTGGTGATTTGGTTGAATCAGTGTCAATAGTGTTAATGATCAATGATTGATAATATAGCAGTAAGTGTTAGATCTGGAGATTATTTTTGATGAAAAGAAGTGTTTCTGCACGTTCAGGATCGAGTTTGTTTCGCTTTTCATCATAAATATCTCCAGCAGTGGAGAACAGACGCTCTGACGGTACAGATGTAGGAGGTGGTGATAGGTATTGCAGAGCCAGTTTACTGAGAGTAGGGAACCGCGCTCTGTTTTCAGCCCACCATGTACAAGCATTGCCTGTATGATAGTGTAATAGTGGAGCAGCAAGATACTGTTCAACTACTGTAGTAGATGTTACTTCCTGAGTAGAACTACCAGCCTCTTCCAGTATTTGATCGAAGCACCTCATTACATCAGTTCGCTCAAGTGTCTGTGAGCCAGAGGGCTCGTCAACATCACTTGGTGGAAATTTCTCGTTCAGTAATCCAATCAGCATTGACTTTGCTTCATCTCGGGCAACTAAGGTAGTGAAGAACTTGTCCTTAAAGCAAGGGTCCAACATGGTTGCTATCACCAGTGTCTCATTCTCTTCAACATCACAGAATCTGCGATTTAGTGAATCAAGCAATTCTTTCTTCATCGTCCGCACTCCTCTGTCATCACTGCAGTTCTCCCAACACTTTCTCAGTGCTCTGACATAAGGTATGATTATTGATGCTGATGCCTTATCAGATGAAATAGATTGTGTTATATCTTCTATAGGCTTCAGCACTGCTATTACCTTCTCTATTATCTCATATTGATGGGAAGTCAGTGAAGGAATTCCATCATGCTCTGTGCAATAAGCAGCTAGGGCCACTTTTTGGGAAAGAATGGATTCCAGCATGTAGAGAGACGAATTCCATCTCGTCGCTACATCTTGTTTGAGACGATGCTGAGGTAACCCAAGGCTTGACTGAACAGTTTTCAGTTGAGAAGATGCCAGCTGGGAGTGCTTAAAGTGCCCCACAATACGTCGACAGTTGGCTAGAATATCGTTTACGTATCGCTGCGATAGAATGCCATCTTGTACAACTAACTGTAGTGTGTGTGCAAAGCAACCTACATGATTGTAGCCTCCATCAGTCATTGCTTTCTTCATGTTGGCAGCATTGTCTGTCACAAAGCAATGCACCTGACTGTGTTCGATTCCCCACTTGTCAAACATCTCAGCACACTTCAACTGGATGGCATCTCCAGTGTGAGAACCTGGAAGTGGACTAGCGCAGAGCATGGTAGACCTTCTCTCGAAGGAAGTTGGTGACAACCAGTGAGCGGTAAGGCTGATGAGACTATCATTGCTGACCTCAGTACTCCAGATGTCAGAGGTACAGCTTAACCACTTCGCTTCTAGCAGGGATTCCTTGACTTTAGAGAAAACGCGAGAGTGTATCTGAGGTATCGTCCTCTCTGTAATGTACTTTCGACTAGGCAGTACATACCTCGGTTCAGCTGCTTGAATGACTCGAATAAAGCCTACATTGTCAACTAGTGAAAGTGGCTGACAGTCGAGTGCAATCATCTCTCCTATCTTCGTAGTTAAAGCGAGAGCGCGTGGATCGTCTATCTCCCAAGCTTTCGTCCTGCTGCTGCTTTCTTCCAATGTTATTTGCTTAAATCTCTTGCTCCTCTGCGCCTGCGGTTCAGAGCTGCTAGCAGCTGCACTCTTGGCATCCTCAAATTGTTTAAACTCCGTAGGATGCTTGCGGAGATGCCCAACTAGATTCGTCGTAGTGAAGGACTTGATTGACTGACCGCCTCTTGGGACGGAGGCGCTGCAAATATTGCAGGTTGCCTGGCGATCGCTGTCGCCAGCGGTGAAGTACTTCCATATAGGCGATCTTCTTTTCGACATTATATTCAGCGTACGAGTGCAAATGACAGCGCCAACAGCGATCTGCAGCTGTCGTACGTTTATCCGTGATCGTCCGCGTGCGTCCGTATTCGCCCGTATCGGCAAGACCGATATCGTTTCGACCGATACAGATACAGTACCGATACAAAGATATCGGCAGATACAGATATTATATCGGCTCATCGGTGCAACACTAATACTATGTGTTGGAATCAATACTGGATCAACACAAGGTGAGATATACTTATAACAGAGTAATAACATTATTCTATTCAAAGACTATATATACTATGATTATGACTAAAGAGAGCCTACTAGTACACTAGTTCTTATTATTATACAGACTATTGCCAAGGTGGTTTGTGGTTTTGATGACAGTGCATGTATCAATGAGGAAACTGACAATAACTCATCATATGTGTTAGCTACACTGAGCTGTGTTAAGCAAACGAACAACACTCATTGTGAAGCTGAATATACATGTCTAACATGTCTATTAGTCTTGGCTGTGTTCCTCTTCAGTGGAAAGAGGCCAGGATAACTCCTGTTCCTAAGATCTCTAAGCCATTGTCTCCCAGTCATTTTAGGCCAATTTCTTTACTCAGTATTCTGAGTAAGCTTCTTGAAAAACATATTCACTCGTTAATGTGTGATCACCTGAACAGGTTTAATTTGCTCTCAGACCAGCAATGGGGTTTTCGCCCAGGTCGGTCTACTGTGACTGCCCTTTTATCTACAATTTCTGATTGGCACTCTGAGTTGGATAATGGACATGACATATGTGCAGTATTTTTCGATTATCGTAAGGCGTTCGACTCTGTCCCTCATTGGCCCCTTATTGAAAAACTTGAGGCGCTCAACTTCGACCCAGTAATTATTGTATGGATCACTAACTACTTATTTGGCAGATCTCAAAAAGTGGTTGTGAATGGAGAGACTTCAGCTACGGTGCCTGTGTTATCAGGTGTCCCTCAAGGTTCCGTTTTGGGCCCTCTATTATTTTGTATTTATGTCGACGGTGTTACAAAGTGTACAAAGTCTCAGGGTGCCCGTGATGCTCTTTATGCTGATGACCTTATGTTATACAAGCCAATATCCTGTACACAGGATCTCTCTGATCTCCAGGAGGATATTTTGAATATTGAGAAGTGGTCCGCTGACAACCATTTGACACTTAACCCAGTTAAGTGTAAATGTATGTTAATTATTAGAAGGAGGTCTAGTCTTTCTTGTTCTTTCTCTCTTTGGCTAAATGGTAATGTCCTTGAACAAGTTAACTCTTTCAAGTATCTTGGTGTCAATATCTCTAGCAATCTTACCTGGTCACTTCATATTGACATAGTGTGCAATAAGGCTCGCAGAATGCTGGGAATCATCTACAGGAATTTCTGTGCTTATTGTAACACTGCTTCTCTTCTCAAGTTGTACATTTCTTTGGTGCGTCCTCACTTAGAGTATGCTTCGCCTGTGTGGTCTCCTTATTCTGCCAAACAAATTGCCAAGTTAGAGAACGTACAAAAATTTGGTTTAAGGATTGTGTCTGGTGATTGGAGTGCAGATTATAACAATCTTTTGGTTACATACCTAATCCCAACTCTGCAAATGAGACGATCTGAGCTCTCTCTATGTCTTCTATATAAAATAACTAAAGGTGAATGTTTCTTTCCGGAGGGACTCATCGTTTCTAAAGCACCTACGGGTTATTCTACTCGATTGTCCTCTCGGCCATTATTAACCCAGCCTTTTGCGAGAACTTCCTCTCATCTTAACTCATTTATTCCCTCCTCAATTGCTCTCTGGAACTCTCTACCTTCCTCTATCACTAACTCTTCTTCTCTTAGTTCTTTTAAATATCAGTTGTCTTGTTATCTTAGCTTGTAATTTTAACTGGGTTCACTTTGTATTAGCAACTCTGCTATTGTGTAATCCTGCATATTTGCAAATTATTATAAAAAAAAAAAAAAAAAAAAAAAAGATATTAACACAACTACACAACGGTGCAAGTTTAGGAAAATCAAAGTCAATATATCACCATTATGGCAATGCAGCACTATCCCAGCATCTTCTCTACCATCAGGTGACCATGTTATACATACAGTATTGTAGTACATCATTACTAGCACATACATGCATGCTAATACACATTAAAATGATCACTTCATAATCACACTATCCACAGCTACTATCTCATTCCCTGGAACATCTACTACTATGTCTACTAATACTATAATCATAATTAGGGAGACACGGTAGTGTCTCCCTATGTAGGGTTGAACGAGAAAACAAGATGGCGGCTACATACAATGTATTAGCGTTCAAACGCTGATATTTCGCCTGGTGATGAATTTTATACGTCCAAAGACACTTAAATCTGCTATCTGGCGTTGCCCCATCTTACAGTAGCAAGGAAATTGCTCGAGATTGTTACTAAAGTGACGAACCTGGAAACGGTGAAAATCGAGTTTCGTCATCTTCGTTTTCTTCTTTCTTTCTTCTTCTTTCTTTCTTTCTTTCTTCCACTCGCCTAGCACCTTTACGTGAGCAGTGCCGAGACCAAAACACCCACGAACAGTCGTGAAATTCTCCTGGCATGTGCCTTTTGAACTTAGTTTTTAGCGAAACGGCGATATAAATTCCGCGATTTCTCGATCGTGATCCATTGTCAGCTAAGTGTTAGACGCCATTAATGTGATTGCGCAATACGCACGTGACCAAGCTGTGGTTAGCGCACGTGACCAAGCACAATATATCGCCACGCCGTATAGATCACGGAGAACACATATTTGTCTGGAGTCTTCGAAGAACAGTAAGCTAGCAAGCGCAGAATCACCATTCTGCCTTGCCAGACAATTATAACCGCTGTAAACAAGTGTGGGCGGGGCTCGTATGCACTGTATTCATGCATGCGTAGGCGAGCTGATATCTACAGCATAAGAATTATTTAGCTACAAGTTTAAAATTGTTAATAATAAAGAAAAGCCATCAACAACAGGAAAACCAAACCAATGGTGGAAACAAAGATGGCACAGTAATTGAACTGCACTTCACTGAAAAAGAAAAAAGGACACAAACAAGAAAATTAAAAAGATTTCTATCGAAATCATAAGGATGTAGGGTTGTGAAATCTACCACTGGTCAACAATGTAAACTAACAAGGAACAAGCATGGATCAATGGTAACACGATTGACTTGCTAACAGACCATAGATCCCTACATCAGTGGCTGTACATAAGCTGTCACAAGCTGAATGCACGTCAGGTGTCAGTCAACAGCAACAAGCTGAACTAGCTATAGTCAACTACAGCAGCCACTGATGTAGGGATCTATGGTCTGTTAGCAAGTCAATCGTGTTACCATTGATCCATGCTTGTTCCTTGTTAGTTTACATTGTTGACCAGTGGTAGATTTCACAACCCTACATCCTTATGATTTCGATAGAAATCTTTTTAATTTTCTTTAGTAGTATTAGTAGTGTCTACTAGTAGAGTGTGTTATAGCTACTATCATCATACTGTATCAAAGAGATAAACACAAAAGTCCTCAACAACAAGAATCAACAAAGTGAGTGATAGAACAAGAATCATTACAATGTGATGAGTGTATCATACATACAGTGATCAAACCATTCATCAGTTGAACAATGAACTATATTATAACCCACAAGATACTGATATATACAGCCACACCTCTCATCTATACAGCCACACCTCTCATCTATACAGCCACACCTCTCATGGACACACACATCAGCTATCATCTCCTATATACAGCACTCTAGCTGATGATGTGACTACTGATGCCTACTGTATGATCAGTGATACAAATGAGCACAAACCATCAAAATGATTACATAACACTAATAATGAAAGACTGCTGTGGTAGCCAAAGATATACTGTTGTACCAAAAATTGTGAATATTGCTAGAAATGCTCCAAAAGTGTTAGAAATGAACTCCAAATGTTCTAAATATCATTTTGAGGCAGTTTATGAAAGAAATATAATTTTAAGGTGGTTAAAGAACAACTTCCTTTTAGTGTCATAGCAAGTTATGATAAGTACCTGCTGTCATTTCCCTTTGCTGCCATTGTGGTTTATATCTAATGATGTCATAATTCCCAAGAACACAGACCATTAGCATAAAGCTAACATGGTAAAGTGATATAATGCTAATAGATAATATAAGCTAAGCTTTGACACACACACAGTATCATTAGCAGACAATGAATAACATGCCTGAGCCAATATAAGCAATGCAATTTGAAATGAAAAGATTATCAGTAAGTATAGACAGGTTGATAAATAGTTTATAGGTCACGTCCTGTTTACATAAAAACATGTACCATAGTAGTTTCAATACTGCAGTTGTAGTACCCACATGTGCTGGAATATATAGTATACTAGTGTATTAGAGAGACACACTATAGCAGTAGGTGTGTTAGTAATGGTGTCCAGTGAGTTGGTGGTTCTACTGATAGTATGTGTTAGTACTGGATCAACACAAGGTGAGATACATGTAGTTGTACAGGAATACTTTAGTTTGACTGTCTTCATAAACAGATTATTGTATTGGTGATGGACCAGACAGTTCCTCATGTGTTTTTATTGATTTCTTCAATGGTACTGATGTTAATCGTAATAATGATAACTCGACATGTGTTCAAACAACACTGAACTGTGAGAGCCGTGATAATTGTACAGCTGAGATAAAGGGATTGAACCGACAATGCAACAATTTTGACAACATTGGAGTCACAGGACAACCCATCGAGTGCTGTACTTGCAACTCATCAAATGGTACATCAAAATGGTGGGACTGTAACACTACCCCACCATCAGCCCCACCATCAGCCCCACCATCAGCAGGTCCACCATCAGCAGGTCCACCATCAGCCCCACCATCAGCAGCCCCACCATCAGGTCTACCATCAGTCCCACCAGCAGGCCCACCAGCAGGCCCACCATCAGGCTCACCATCAGGTCCACCATCAGCAGGTCCACCATCAGCAGCCCCACCATCAGCAGGTCCACCATCAGCAGCCCCACCATCAGGTCCACCATCAGTCCCACCATCAGGTCCACCATCAGTCCCACCAGCAGGCCCACCATCAGCAGTCCCACCAGCAGGCCCACCACCAGCAGGCCCACCATCAGCAGGCCCATCAGCAGGCCCACCAACAGCAGGCCCACCAACAGCAGGCCCACCATCAGCAGGCCCACCAACAGCAGGCCCACCACCAGCAGGCCCACCATCAGTAGGCCCACCATCAGTCCCACCATCCAGTGGTAAGTATTGTTATTATACACACAGTAGCTGGTGATTACATTTTCCGTGTATTTTCCGCGTCCGTGTATTGTGCTCTCCGTGTTTTAAATAAACGGAGAATCTCTGATAGCACAGCCAAGAATCTACCAAGAACTTCGCCTTTTTACACGGTCAAAGAACGACTAGTTGTCTGGATATCCAGCCCAGTACACAGTGTAGGGTATGTACCGCTGGTTTAGAGCTTACAAAGCGCCATTGATCCAGCCAGTATAGAGGATTTGTGGCTACAAAATCCTGACCAACGGAGACGAGTTCGTGTCTATAGCGGAAAAAGTATACTTCTTGACAATGTACTAACTGGTTCAGTACACCCAGACGAGTAATGGCTTTGTATTAGTACCAAAATCAAGTCATAGAACCTTTGTCTCTTCGAGAATTTGTGTGTACAGATCACAAATCTTCTGTTTGCCGTGAGGTGCCAGTATTGGTATCCATCGAAGGCCGGTAGTATAAAACACGCAATCTTCAACAACACAATAAATGCACTAGAATAGCCCAGACAGTAAAGAAAGCTGTATAGGCAAAGAAACTACACCGCGCTCGTCTGCTGCTAATTAGTAATCACTGCTACGTGCGGTAATACACATCGACCACCTCGACGTGACGTCACGTAATACATTTTGATTTAGAGGAAATTTTAGATTCCCATCCCGTACTGTAATATCTATGGTCTAATCAAAAGGAAAGAATAATAAATAATGTCCTTCGTGTGCGATGCACAAACCTTCTTTATAAGGAAGGTTTCTACAAGCCACATAAGATGCCTGTCATGGATCTGGCTTAGTGTCTGTTTTAGTTGAAAACTAGCACAACAAATTATATATATAGATGAATGTAATTGGGATACAATAATTATTACTATGAGAAATACAGAGTTGAATGCTCCTTCTGTTATACACTCATGGTTTCTATATCACAGACACTGCATGTATACACTGTAATATTCATAACTGACATTAAACCACTACAGATATGTGTCAAGATAAACCAGATAATACATCATGTTCTGGCCCCAGTGATCATGTCAACTCATCTTGTGTATCAGCTGTACTGAAGTGTGATCCAATGACTAAATGTGTAGCACACATAAGAGATGCACCTGCTGTATGCATCTTTAACGAGTTTGAAGGCAAGACTATAGAAGCATCAATAACATGTTGTCCATGTAATGGCAGTGATGTATTTCCTCATCCATGGTGGGACTGTAATGAACCTTTATTAGTATCAAGTGAGTACAATCAATCATATTATCATAACCATCACTATAAATAATTACTTTTTAAATGATGATAAGCCCTTGATTGTACATATCAAGTATTCTTGAAGAGAAATGCAACATACTGTATAGCTTCGAAAATTTTGACACAAGGCACGTAATGCTGAAGTAACAGGAACATGAAGAGAGAAGACTCCCGGTGGAACCGACGCATGGCTGGCTCGAGCGATATCGGCCATGTGGGCGTACTGGTCAACTCGAGCTCATAAACAGCTCGACACTTCGTGATCAACTGTCTGCCACACTTATAAAGCAGGAAACAACTCTCTATCATGTAGCAAACTCCTGTACATAGCAAACCCGTCGACTATTGTGTGTAGATTATTTTTCAGTGATGAATAAATTTCGTGGTAAAACATTTTCGTAGGACGATGGCCTACGAACACATTTTAGCATTAGAATTATATAGCGATCAAAACTTACCGACTACCAAAATTTCCTGAACTACAGTTAATACAACATCAATGTAATAACACACTGTCCACTACAGCTACTGCACTATCACAGACTGTGACTACTAGTGACAACACACTACCTGTCACTATGGCAACTGTCACTACTAGTACCTTCCCTGCCGTCACCATGACACCTGATGAACTCAACATGATTGCAGTAATAGCTCCAGTAGTAGTAGTAGTACTAGTAGTGTGTCTACTAGTAGTGTGTGTTATAGCTACTATCATCATACTGTATCAAAGAGATAAACACAAAAGTCCTCAACAAGATACAACAACAAAGTGAGTTAGTGTATCGGCTCTATACCTTATTGATACTATAATATGTCTACAGATCAGTACATGAGATGAACAACACGAACAGCAAGCTACCGATAGCATTTGATAATGGACTGTACAACCACATTCAAAGTGAGGTACCAGCATACGACATAACAGAAGAAAAGGCAGCACCTGTTGACTACACTGAGATACCAAGTGACGGGCTATACAGCCACACCTCTCATCATGATGGACACACTACCCCACATCAGCTACCACCTCCTATATACAGCACTCTAGCTGAGGAGAGAGGAGCTACTGATGAGCACACTGTGATTACTGAGAGAGATCGGTTAGCAGGTTATGGAATGATCGGTGATACAACTAATGTACAAGACAAAGAGGAGGCCCCTGCTTATTACAGCACAGTAGCTGAGGGGGCGGTCCCTAGTGAATACAGTGTGATTACTGAGGCTACTAACAACACCAGTAATGAAGGGTTGGTCTACAGTGCTGTGGTACGTAAGGATGGTAAGAAGACTACTGTTAAAACAACAGTACAGAATTTATAGATTCCACGCTACTATAATATTTTTATTATGTATAAATCACCGGTATAAATAAATATTTTCGAGTAGTAATTGTATTTACACCATCTCACATAGTAAAGTTCTGCTGTACAAAAAACAGTTCACTCATTCATGTGCTTCATGTGTCATTGTTATTTAGTTGCTGACATTACAGGAAATGTTGTTATTCCACTAAATTATGGAGTTTATATGAATTCCAATCAATGGTAATGTATATGCTCATCATACGCTTAGACAAAAAGACGAAAAGAAAACAGGTTGTACTGTGAGCACCATATCAATAGATAACACAGTGATTACACAATCTGTCTATTAATAACTGAAATTATAAACAACATCCCAATGTCATGTTGACAATACATGGGATGATGACTATCATACACTGATGTGGTTTAAGAAACTGAAATGATTGTGAAATAGTATATTATGTACTGATCTAGTGTATTAGTGGTTAGTGTGTGTCAGCACAGTAGGTGTGTTAGTAATGGTGTCCATTGAGTTGGTGGTTCTACTGATAGTATGTGTTAGTACTGGATCAACACAAGGTGAGATATACATTCTGAGGCGAGTCTGAGCTGATATCTGAACACAAGTGGCAGGTCATCTTAGCAAGCTGCTTATGTAGGGATACTCGGGAATTTTACTATTGCAAGCATTATTCCGTCTTTTTCCTCTACTTTTGCAAGCATCATCCCTACACTTTTCAGTTGTTTATAAACTTTTTACTTTACTTTTGTATACTGGAGTTAGCATTACACTAATCATACATACTGTCTTGACCACCATTAACTGTAAATACTATACTTCCCTGATCAATCAAGTGGTTGACATTATCGTGAAGCTAAGGCTTCAAAAACAAATAGTAGCTAATAGTTAACCTTGATTATATTGCAGTGTAATACAATAACTGGACAACATAGTCACCACACATGATAAGCAGCTATCAGTGATGAGAGATCAAGAGATTACCATATCTCACTGTAAGAAAAATTATACTACCACACATCAGCTACCAGCCGACTCCTAGTGTATACAGCCACACCTCCCATGGGCACACTACCACACATCAGCTACCAGCCCCTAGTGTATACAGCACTCTAGCTGAGGAGAGAGATGAGACACCAGACACCAGTAATGAAGGGTTGGTCTACAGTGCTGTGGTAGTCAAGGATGGTAAGAAGACTACTGTTAAAACAATGGCTACACCACAAGATGAAGACACTGAACAGACACCAGATACTGTCCAACCCACAGAGGGAATAGTGTACAGTGCTGTGGTACGTCAGGATGGTAAGAAGACTAGTGTGAAGATCACTGTTGAATAGACCTACTCTCTTTGTGTTGTGACAGAACTACTAGACCAACACTCTTTAGAGCCTCTCATGAACACACACCGCCTACTCACTCACTAAGTGTTATTATACTCTAAGTCAACAATCAGTTCATAGCATAATAATTATGTAAAGTGCAGAATAGTGATATTGCAGGAATCATAATGTATCATTGAACTAACAAACACTAGTCTAGCACTGTTGACACACCCACTCACTATATCTGTCAATATCAATAAGATGTTCTATAATAACATAAATACAAAATAAGTTTTAAGCACAGACGATTTGCGTTATATTATACACGAGTCTACTGTCAGTCAGTATAGCACAGTAGGTGTGTTAGTAATGGTGTCCAGTGAGTTGGTGGTTCTACTGATAGTATGTGTTAGTACTGGATCAACACAAGGTGAGATATACTTATAACAGAGTAATAACATTATACTGTTCAAAGACTATATACTATGATTATGACTAAAGAGAGCCTACTAGTACACTAGTTTTATATAATTAATAATATTATGCAGGATTCTGTCAAGGCACACAACCTGATTCCAGTGGATGTCCCCGTGTATCTACTGACAGCACCTCATCATGTGTGTTAGCTACACTGCAGTGTGAGAATAAGGAGTGCAGAGCTGTTATAAGTGGAGTATCACGAATCTGTGGCTTCACTAATATTGGAGCTGGTACAGTATCTCAACCTATTCAATGCTGTATCTGTACTATCAGTGCTGGCAACACACAATCACAATTTTGGGACTGTGAGAATGTGACCACACCCACACCATCACTACCAATAGCATCATCATCAACAACTGGTGAGTGATAGTATCAATATAGTGTCAAGGGCTTATCGAGCCGCGAAGCGGCGAGAGGGCATGCAACTAATGTAGACAGCATAGTGCTGAGTGTTACTATAATAAGTTAATGTTTCCGGTTGGTCACGTGCACCAGCATGTGCTGAGAGCGAGCGAAAACACACTGTACTGACGATGTCGCCATCGATACTGCACAGCGCGCATGAAGCAAAGGCGTAGATGGACCTAGATAACAGTTCTGGAGAATGGCTCTGCTGTCTCAAGCATCTGTACTTCTTGCGCAAAGCTGTGGCAGCCACGGTTGTACTCATAGGTGTTTTAGATGCAGTAGGTCCAGGTAAACTACTAGTATGCTTATCCATTGGCACTGAGTCACTGGCTGCCGCTCTTGATACGCGCTGCCACCCTTTGGTAACCGGAAGTAAGTCCGGACACGCCTGCACACTCTTGTGAACGTCCGTTTATGTTAAATTTACGTGATTAGACGGACAGCTATTTATAGTAACACTCAGCACTATGCCGTCTACACTAAGGTATTTAGAGTTGCATGCCCTCTTGCCGCTCAGGTTCGATGACCCCTTGACAGTGTACTATACAGTATTTGTGTAGTTAGAACTAGGAGCAGTGATGAGGTACTGTTTGGCTGATATTAAATATAAAACACTGTGTCGAAATGAAAAGTGCTAAAACACCATTAAGACAATCCATGGATGCACCAAAGACTGTTATTTTAAGGAGCATGAGAGCTGTAATCATCCAGAGCTATACCTGGGGGCCAGGAGGTATACCTGTGAGGTAGTAGTTTGCGATAAGTTTTACAGAAAATGTACTAAAGAAACAAAGTTTGCTACAAACAAACACCTCTGATTTTACTACAGTATTAAGGTGTGTCCACACTATGTAGTGAATGCGCATTCGATCCGGATCGAATGCGCATTGACTGCGTCCACACCTAATGCGCATTGGCTAATCTGGTTCGAATCCGGATTCAGCTCAATCCACCTCCAGAGGAAGTTTCGATCCGGATCGCGCAATTACGCTTTGCGCATACGGCCAGAAACGAGGTGCGGTTTGCTCTATCATGTGACTGATCGAGGCGGAGTTGTCTGCCAGTCTATCTATTTGCTACTAGTCTGCCAGACTGCCACGAATACTGGGCGCTGTTAGGTCCATACTGGGCGCTGTTAAGGCCACCATACACAGAGCAACTTTTGTTGCGCGACTAGTCAGGCGACAAAAGTTTTTCCGTGTATGGTGAATAGTCACGCAGTCACTAGTCGCCTAAAACATGTATGCGAGATGTTGCGCGAAATAGAAACGATCCTATTTTCAGGCAACTTGTCGTACTAAACTAGTGACAAAAGTTGCTCCATGTATGGTGGCCTTTAGGCGAATACTGGGCGCTGTAGTATGCTTACGTTCGTCTTCTCCGTGCTCGTGCATGAGCTCTTTCCCTCAGCATCCTACGCGAAACATTGGACGTTCGAGTGCGCCTGAGAGCAATCCATAGAAAGAACAGCACAGCTAGTGCAGTTCGCGGTACCGCCATCCTGTGCTGGTATACGCGTGACTATCATGTGCAAACATGCATGTTGAAACCGCTTCATCAGTAGTACTACTAGTAGTGTGGACGCGATGAATGCGCATTGAATGCGATTTCGATTCGCATCGATCAATTCGGTTTGCAAACCGGTTCGAATCCAGTTCAGGTGTGGACACACCTTAATTTAAGCATTCTGGTAAGCGATTTCAGAGTAAGGCAGCAATCTGTCTCAATCATACCGTCTGTTTGGCAATAACCAGTGCCATAACTCATGCATTTTCGATGTCCAATGGAAGTTTTTAACCTCAGGCCCTCACCTATGGTCTGTACAGATGATAAAGTCGAGCGAGCAGCAGGTAAGTGCTGTTAGCAAATTTTGACATGAGCTCATAGATCGTGGCCATTTTATAATATTGCTATGGTTTTATAACATTATTATTTCATGACCGCGTGGGCAGAATTGCACGCTGCCACCTTAAGATAGGCTTCAACATGCAGTGTGAAAGCTATCCAATGATAGCTAGTTGAACCAGACTAATCCAGCTAACTTTGTAAAACGAAGTCATTATAAAAACCCTTAGCGTTTCATGTTACTAGATGGTTAGTAGCAGAAACGTGTTACCAGCTAGTAGTACCAGGAGTCCATTGAGACGCTAGCTCAGGCGAGCGTGCAACTCTGTTAAATCCAAACATGGCAGCCAACTCCATT
Organism: Haliclona indistincta; assembly: GCA_964017065.1. NCBI lineage: Eukaryota > Metazoa > Porifera > Demospongiae > Haplosclerida > Chalinidae > Haliclona > Haliclona indistincta. The sequence goes on from OZ024788.1 coordinate 14,119,081, forward strand.
TTTAGTAACAACTCTTCTTGGTCGCCTACATGCTCTAAGCTACAATCAGCAGGCACTTAGCAGCGCTAATATTGCTGGGTAAATGATACTGACAGCAGTATAAAGTGGGTGCACTGACACGAGCCCAGTAGCAAAATACGTCTCTGTCTGGATAATACCGTATAGCCGGTTATTTTCGACAGGATTTATTTTCGCTCACCTAGTGCAGGTACATGTAGAAAATTAAATCCACGAAAATTTGAACCATGCCCAAAATTTGAACACGGAAAATTTTCTCATACAAACACATGCGAAGAGATCAAGGCCCACTTCCAACGCTTCTTATCAGAATCCGACGGTAGCAGTGGGTAGCTTAGCTACTTATAACAGCACTGCACTCCTTATTCTCACACTGCAGTGTAGCTAACACACATGATGAGGTGCTGTCAGTGTGAGAGGTACTGTACAATCGGCAACCAACCTTAAGCACCATTATAATTCCATTGTTAGCACAGACAAGAAGCAGCATCTTATTGTGTTTGTGTACTACAGGAAATAACATGGAATCCATCGGTACTGCAAATAACATTACAACAACAATCACGGCAACAAGTTCATACAATAACGTGTCAACAAGTTCAAATATCATCACAGCAAGTATGAACACAGCAAGCTCTACACAATATACTATTTCCACAACAAAGCATCCAAATACTGTCATTGCTGAAACATCACAGCCTACAACAGTCACCATGACATCAGTTATCGTGACAACAGAGTTTGATACTACTATTATATTCATTACAGCCCCAATAATAGTAGTAGTACTAGTAGTGTGTCTACTAGTAGTGTGTGCTGCTATCATCATACTATGTCAAAAAGATAAACACAAGAAAAAGGACAGACCTGGAAAACATCAAGAAGCAACAGAACTATATGATGTGCCCGCCATGACATATGCTGATATACCATTGAATGATCCATATAACCACACCCACCATGGTGACAAGAATGCTCCTCCTATATACAGTACAGTGGAAGAGGTAGCCCCTGATGATTACAGCACTATACCTGAGACAGTAAAGACATCATGTAATACCCATCACAACACACTCCTACCTCCTATATACAGCAATATAGAAGCTGAGGAGGAAGCCCCTAATGATCACTATACTACAGCTGCTGATAATCCTGCCTACTATAGTGCAGTATCTGAGGGGATAGCCCCTGGTGATTACACTGAGGCACAAGACATCAATGGAATGATGTACAGCGCTGTGGTACGTAAAGATGGTAAGAAGACTACTGTTAAAACATCAGCACAGAATGGAGTCCATGATGACAACCAATACCAGCCACCACCAGACACCAGTAATGAGGGGTTGGTCTACAGTGCTGTGGTAGTCAAGGATGGTAAGAAGACTACTGTTAAAACAATGGCTACACCACAAGATGAAGACACTGAACAGATACCAGATACTGTCCAACCTGTGGATGTGATTGATGGAATGGTGTACAGCGCTGTAATACGTCAGGATGGTAAGAAGACTAGTGTGAAGATCACTGTTGACTAACCATGTATACATGATATGAACAGTAAAACCAGACTATAGAGAATTTACACATTATAATCATTGTCACAAGTTATACTAAACACTTTTACTCACAGCACACACAGTCATATAAATATGCTCCATTGCTGAGTCTAGCACATTCCTGATGAAACCTGTCAACTGTTTCTATCATAACAATACTACTATATACACACGATCATTGAACAGGTGATGCGTGGAGCACAGGAAACCCAGTCAGTGGTTAGATCCAAAAGCGTAGTGGACTGATAAACCAGCCCACAACATAGTCGTGGTATAGGCACGCTCTCTGTGTGTGTGTAGCGCTGCTGAGCTAGTCAGGTAGCTACTGAGGGCTCCATCTGTTAGTAATGGTGTCCAGTGAGTTGGTGGTTCTACTGATAGTATGTGTTGGAATCAATACTGGATCAACACAAGGTGAGATATACTTATAACAGAGTAATAACATTATTCTGTTCAAAGACTATATACTAAGACTATGACTAAAGAGAGCCTACTAGTACACTAGTTTCATGTGTTATTATTATTATACAGGATTTTGTCGAGGTACTGATGGTACTGATGACAGTGCATGTCTCTATGAATCTACTGACAACACCTCATCATGTGTGAACACTACACTGCAGTGTGAGAATAAGGAGTGCAGAGCTGTTATAAGTGGAGTATCACGAATCTGTGGCTTTCAAAATATTGGAGCTGGTACAGTATCTCAACCTATTCAATGCTGTTTTTGTAATATCAGTAGCGGCATCATACAATTACAACAGTGGGACTGTGAGAATGTGACCACACCCATACCAACACCAACACCATCACTACCATCATCAACTACAGGTGAGTAGTGAAAGACACTATTGAAGTTATCACAATTAGATGAAGAAAAAATTAAATCAAAGTTTACCTACTGATGTTATGGGTACACACACACACACACACACACACACACACGCACGCACACACACACACACACACACACGCACACACGCACACACGCACACACGCACACACACGCACACGCACACACACAAGGTGGTTATACTGTGTCATGTACTTTCATGTAGGAAACAAGGTTTAGGGAAACGATAAGGATATTGAGGTCAAAATACAAAACCTATCCTGTCTTATACACAACTAGTACTAACAATGGTTATCATAGACACTGTCCCAAAAGATAAAGTCACAACTCTCCCTGTAACCTTCACATGCAAATAGAACTGCCTGGAAATGATGTGTAATACGAACCTTATCGTTGCCTGGAAGGTAAAACCCAAAATGAGCATGTTTTATCGTTACCGAATCTGACCCAAATGTCAATTTTGTTACCAGAACTTGTCTTGCGGAATGTTTAGCACTCGGCAATGGTTTTCATCGCTATTTATAGCACAATATTCACGCTGTGACTACTGATAACTTGACCTCTGCACAATTAAATATCTTTACAAGTGCCCTAGGGCGTGCATCAAGATTTATTGCACTGGCGCCTTTAAAGTATGGACAGAACAGGAAATAATTTATAGCAATGCTGAAACTGCATGGTATTCACCTTCATGTGTTCAGTCTCTGATCATCCTCCATCGTGTGAGTAGAGACAACAGTGAACACATTACAGCATTTTTCCTACTTCTTGTAATAGTAAAGTGTAAACCGTAGAGCGTCACCTCATGCACTAATAATTATGTGAAGGCATTGATCATCCTCTATCATGTGAATAAGATAACAATGCCTTCACACATTAGTGCATGAGGTGACGCTCTACGGTCTACGCTTTACTATTGTAAGAAGCAAGAAAACTGCTGTAGTGCATAAAGGTGACCAAAATTAATAAATTTCGTTTCAACATTGCAATAAGACATAAACTCTCCACACCACACAATAAAACAGCAGTGTAATACTATAGTGATAAATGTTTGAAGAGAGAATCAACCAATTAACATTAGAATGGAACATGATCAGTAATAGGGTACTATCACTATGCATCATTAGCTGTCAGTCAATACATGGTAGCAGATTAGAATGGAACATTGCTATGTTAATAACCGGTATAATGACAGTGTGTGGATATAAGGACAAACCCACACAGCATAACACATACAGGAATAATCAGTAACAATAATACTGTCTTACTATCACTGCAGATACTGCACTATCTAGTGTCATCACTACCACAACGACAATTCCTATAACAACAGTTTCCACAGCAGCCAATAATGCAGCTACTAGTACTGTTACCATGGTAACATCACAACCCTCTTTAATGGATTCCATGATAACTATCATTATGACCACTACTAGCATCACCACGCCAACTATAGTATCCATGACAACCACTACTATCAGCACAACGCCAACAGCAACGCCAATGGCAACCAGTAACATCGCTATACCAGTAGTCTCAGTAGTAGTAGTACTAGTAGTGTGTCTACTAGTGGTGGGTGCTATAGCTACTATCATCATACTGTATAAAAGGACCAAACTACAAAAGGACACAAAGTCGGTCATATCATTATCATGATACATTATTTACTACCATCACTATAGTTACCAGAAGACACTACACCAGTTGGATAATACCATATATGGTACTGATGAAGCCACACATGAAGACCCTAATGCATCAATGAAATATTATGAGATACCAGATACTGCCAATCAGAAGGCGCCTCCCATATATAGTGCTGTTGGTGAAGAGGAGACCCCTACTAATAATATTGATAATCAACAGGCGCCTCCCATATATAGTGCTGTTGGTGAAGAGGAGACCCCTACTAATAATATTGATAATCAGCAGGCGCCTCCCATATATAGTGCTATTGGTGAAGAGGAGACCCCTACTAATAATACCAATGGTATTGATAATCCTTGTTATGAATACAGTACAGTAGATGATAAGAGAGACACCAGTAATGAGGGGCTGGTCTACAGTGCTGTGGTAGTCAAGGATGGTAAGAAGACTACTGTTAAAACAATGGCTACACCACAAGATGAAGACACTGAACAGACACCAGATACTGTCCAACCTGTGGATGTGATTGATGGAATGGTGTACAGTGCTGTAATACGTCAGGATGGTAAGAAGACTAGTGTGAAGATCACTGTAAAATAATCATTTTTAGACTTTTCGACTTTCTTTATTTTGTGATAATTTGTACAGTTATAATTCACAGTTTATAAAGCACCAGAGACCAAATATATTACGTATCACAGTAATGAAGCAAAACAGTGAAAGAGAAGGGACTACTGTTATTAATTCACATACTTTACCAAAATGCAAGAAGGATTCCGATTCAAAGTAACTCAACACATGATAATCACTACAACTTATACTACTAACAAACAATAAGTCATGTCATGTGACTTATGTCATGAGTCATGTGATGTCATGAGGATAAGTCATGTGGTCATGTGATAAAGAGTCAATGCAGCAATCCATCAGCTCTATATATTACATGTAGAGCATATACCATAAGATATAGCTAGCTAGGTGAGATCGGTAGACGAGGGACCTCATGGGGTGTGGTGAGATCGGTAGAAGAGGGACCTCATGGTGTGTGGTGAGATCAATATGGACCTCATGGTGTGTGGTGAGACCAATAGAAGAGGGACCTCATGGTGTGTGGTGAGATCAATAGAAGAGGGACCTCATGGTGTGTGCTGAGATCAATAGAAGAGGGACCTCATGGGGTGTGCTGAGATCAATAGAAGAGGGACCTCATGGGGTATGCTGAGATCAATAGAAGAGGGACCTCATGGGGTGTGCTGAGATCAATAGAAGAGGGACCTCATGGTGCGTGGTGAAGAGGGACCTCATAGTGTGTGGTGAGATCAATAGAAGAGGGACCTCATGGGGTGTGCTGAGACCAATAGAAGAGGGACCTCATGGTGTGTGGTGAGATCAATAGAAGAGGGACCTCATGGGGTGTGCTGAGACCAATAGAAGAGGGACTCCATGGGGTGTGTTCAGGGCCGGCAAATCGGATGTTTGTCACAGATGAGAACACAAGATTCTTAATTATTGTCGGCATAGAGTGAACTTGCTAGCATAAAGGATATTATCATTGTGGTGTAACTATCATAGCTAATCAGTCCTTAGTCATAACACTGAAATACCTCAATACTATACACACTATTGCACAAACACACTATCATTGTGTGGTGCGGTGGGTGTATGAAGTCAGCATTCTCTGTATAAACAGGAGCTTATCATTCCAAGGAGCGTATCAGTATGGAACATTAACTGGCCGCTATTGCACATGAGAATCATAGCCATACATGTAGTACAGTGTATATGGCTCATAAACTGCCATTTTCAATGCACGAAGCACAAGAAATATTTTCTCCATTGTTTATACGTTGTGTTTTCAGTTTTTTATTAAAAATTTTTACTTTTGACCTAAAATACTGCTTTTACTATCCTGGACATGTGGGTGTTGGAGGGTTAAATATTAGTCAGTATAAAAATGTATGCTGTCAAAATCGTGGCTGTTACTTCTTGAAAGCATCTTAAAATAGCTCTCTAATAATCGGCTTCACAATTTGTATTCCTCACCCACACCATCATCAACTATTGGTAAGTAGTGAAAGACACTAGTTATCACAATTAGATTAGAATTAAAACTAACCTACTAATGTTAGTATTATAATGGGCACACACAAAAGCAAAGTGTCTCGCTGCCTCAAGGGTCATGCGTACCTGGCGAAGCCAGGACACCTGTGCACCAAGCAGGTACTGTGTGCCGGTGCTGTGCAGTCTCCTGGAGCCGGGCAAGGAACTCGCAGGAGCACCAACTGTGCCTCTCACTGCAGGTGTGGGCACCCGAAGTCCCACCAACGCCTTTAGTGACCAATGAGACACAGCCAGTGTACTTTGCTCCCCAGTACAAGACCAGGTACCCGTTTTACAGATGGGTGGGCTGGTGGGCTGGAGTACTTGTGATGTTTTTTCCTCCTGCTCTGGGATTCAAACCGGTGTCCTCTGGGTTATAAGCCCAAGACTCTACCAGTTGAACCACCAGGGCACACACACACACAAACACACACACACACACACACACGCACCCACACACACACACACACACACACACACACGCACACACACACACACACACACGCACACACACACACACACACACACACACGGTGGTTATACTGTATCATGTACTTTCATGTAGGAAACAAGGTTTAGGGAAACGATAAGGATATTGAGGTCACAATACAAAACCTATCCTGTCTTATACACAGCTAGTACAAACAATGGTTTATCATAGACACTGTCCCAAAAGATGAAGTTACAATTCTCCTTGTAACCTTCACATGCAAATAGGAAAGCCAGCAAAATTAATGATGTGTAATACGAACCTTATCGTTGCCTGGACGGTAAAAACCCAAATGAGCATGTTTTATCGTTACCGAATCTGACCCAAATGTTAATTTTGTTACCAGAACTTGTCTTACGGAATGTTTAGCACTCGGCAATGGTTTTCATCGCCATTTATAGCACAATATTCACGCTGTGACTACTGATAACTTGACCTCTGCACAATTAAATATCTTTACAAGTGCCCTAGGGCGTGCATCAAGATTTATTGCACTGGCGCCTTTAAAGTATGGACAGAACAGGAAATAATTTATAGCAATGCTGAAACTGCATGGTATTCACCTTCATGTGTTCAGTCTCTGATCATCCTCCATCGTGTGAGTAGAGACAACAGTGAACACATTACAGCATTTTTCCTACTTCTTGTAATAGTAAAGCGTAAACCGTAGAGCGTCACCTCATGCACTAAAAATTATGTGAAGGCATTGATAATCCTCCATCGTGTGAATAAGATAACAATGCCTTCACACATTAGTGCATGAGGTGACGCTCCACGGTCTACGCTTTACTATTGTAAGAAGCAAGAAAACTGCTGTAGTGCATAAAGGTGACCAAAATTAATAAATTTCGTTTCAACATTGCAATAAGACATAAACTCTCCATACTACACATCAATAAAACAGCAGTGTAATACTATAGTGATAAATGTTTCAAGAGAGAGTGACTTGAATCAACCAACATTAGAATGGAACATGATCAGTAATAGGGTACTATACTCAACACATGCATTACAAGTAATAAAAACATTTTAACCAAAATGCAAGAGATTTAGGGTTGGTACATTTATCGAAAAAGTATGGAAACAAGATTTTGAAATGAAAAGGATTGTAACAATAGCAGTGTAATGCTACCTCCCTATTAAATTAACAACAACTATCGAAAGCAGTTAATTTAGGGAGGTAGCATTACACTGCTATTGTTACAATCCTTTTCATTTCAAAATCTTGTTTCCATACTTTTTCGATAAATGTACCAACCCTAAATCTCTTGCATTTTGGTTAAAATGTTTTTATTACTTGTTTCTTTTCTTTTTTATTAATGACTTAGTTGGCACTTATGCTAATACAGTGTAAAGAGCCTCTTGAACTATTTCAGCTGGCTGCATGCACTCATATGGCGATCGACTCTGCACTGCATACATTCAACACGTACCATGCAACATTAGCTAAGCTTAAGCTAGCATTCTTACAAGCCTGAACAGACAAATCCAGTGTAACCGTGATGATTTGCTCGTTGTCTGCTGTGAACACTGCTAGTGGCAGCACGGCACTCGCAATTTGTACTAAGGTGCGCTTGTATTAGAATAATTACATACACGGGCGTGCGCGAGTAGGCGTAACCTAGTAACGGAGTTCAAACAGAATGATGGAATGGAGTCTGTTATGGACCAAAAATCGCTGTTTTCCTGGAAATACTCGCTTCTGCTAGTGTTTTAGGCTTAAATAGATATCAGGTGCACTGCTCACAACGACTAGTGTAGTTGCTGTGTAGGTTTTGTTTTGAATAGCTCACTCGCCACGGCCCTAGGCTGGCTGGAGAAGAAGAAGAAGAAGAAGAAGAAAGAAGATGAACAAACGGGTGACCACGTGAACTCTGGTTTACCACCTTAGACCTGGTTTCTTTTGCTTCTGAAGGTCTCTTTGTAATCGCACAAATCGTGCAAGGAGCTTCACAACGTTAGATTAGCTTGAAACGCCCGTACGGCGAAGATATGGCAGTGCCATACTTAGTGCCTCCAGGCGAGACGCCAGCTTTTCACGCCCATAGCAACTGGCCTTATAGTCTTTATTAGTAGACTCATTGTAAGCGCTTACCTCATAGGATAGCCCCTAGGTAGTTAAAATACCCCTGATGTCGTCAACAGCCAAGATATACGTGAATTATTGCGTTTAGCCTAAGTGTAGCCGCCATCTTGTTTTCCGCTCAACCCTAAATATGCCACGTCTACCGCGTGGCATAATTAGGTGTCAGTCAATACATGGTAGCAGATTAGAATGGAACATTGAACACATGCTATGTTAATAACCTGTATAATGACATTGTACGGATATAAGGACAAACCCACACAGCATAACACATACAGGAATAATAATATTAGATATAAATAACAATAATACTGTCTTACTATCACTACAGATACTGCACTATCTACTAGTGTCATCACTAATAGATTAACTACCACAACGACAATTCCTACAACAATAGTTTCCACGGCAACCGATAATGCAGCTACTAGTACTGTTACCATGGCAACATCACAACCCTCGTTAATGGATTCCATGATAACTAGCATCACCATGCCAACTATAATATCCATGACAACCACTACTATCAGCTCCACGCCAACAGCAACGCCAATGGCAACCAGTAACATTGCTACAGTAGCAGTCCCAGTAGTAGTAGTACTAGTAGTGTGTCTACTAGTGGTGGGTGCTATAGCTACTATCATCATACTGTATAAAAGAACCAAGCTACAAAAGGACACAAGGTCGGTCATATCATTATCATGATACATTGTACATGATACATCACTATCACTATGATACATCACTATCATCACTATAGTTACCAAAAGACACTACACCAGTTAGATAATACCATATATGGTACTGATGAAGGCACATATGAAGACCCTAATGCATCAATGAAATATTATGAGATACCAGATACTGCCAATCAGCAGGCGCCTCCCATATATAGTGCTGTTGGTGAAGAGGAGACCCCTAATAATAATATTGATAATCAGCAGGCACCTCCCATATATAGTGCTATTGGTGAAGAGGAGACCCCTACTAATAATACCAATGGTATTGATAATCCTTGTTATGAATACAGTACAGTAGATGATAAGAGAGACACCAGTAATGAGGGGCTGGTCTACAGTGCTGTGGTGGTCAAGGACGGTAAGAAGACTACTGTTAAAACAATGGCTACACCACAAGATGAAGACACTGAACAGAAACCAGATACTGTCCAACCTGTGGATGTGATTGATGGAATGGTGTACAGTGCTGTAATACGTCAGGATGGCAAGAAGACTAGTGTGAAGATCACTGTAAAATAACCATTTTTAGACTTTTCTACTTTGTTTATTTTGTGATAATTTGTAAAGTTATATTTCACAGTTTATAAAGCACCAGAGACCAAATATATTACGTATCACAGTAACGAAGCAAAACAGTGAAAGAGAAGGGACTACTGTTATTAATTCACATAATTTACCAAACTGCAAGAAGGGTTCAGATTCAAAGTAACTCAACACATGATAATCACTACAACTTATACTACAAACAAAACAATAAGTCATGTCATGTGACTTATGTCATGAGTCATGTGATGTCATGAGAATAAGTCATGTGGTCATGTGATAAAGAGTCAATACAGCAATCCATCAGCTCCATATAGTACATGTATAGAGCATGCATCATAAGAGATAGCTAGCTAGGCGGTGCCTTTGAAAATAAGGCTTCCTATGGTACAATGTATATATTAACCCATTATTCACCACAGCTACACATTATAATAAACACATGATTCATGATCTGAACTATGATATGAATACTGAATGGTATATTCATAGTGGTGTTGACAGCACTACCTAGTGGGCTGACCGGCTGGCTCGCCCTCTATACTAGTCACCTGTTGATATAGCACAGTAGGTGTGTTAGTAATGGTGTCCAGTGAGTTGGTGGTTCTACTGATAGTATGTGTTAGTACTGGATCAACACAAGGTGAGACATGTTATTTTAATCAGGCATAAAGCAATATCGCTAGATGTGTGTTTGTGATTGATAATTTTTGTGACTTTGACAAGAAATAAGTTATACTAGAACACTATTGTGATGTCATCTTGTCGTGGTTGGAGCTATTCATCAAAGTGATATTATACTGCCTTGGATCTCCATTGTACTAACCTTTAGTAGTCTGGCTGAAAATTTAATGAGCTATGAGACTAGCCTACCCGATTTTGTCGTTTTTTATGCAATGTTACACCTTGTATTTGGAGAAGTACACTAGATTGTTGTGGCTTACAATTTCTCTTCATACAGAATATTGTCAAGATGGACCATCTGTTGATAAAACATGTGAATATTATATCAGTTTTGATATGTTCAACACAGCCTGTATGGACACTCATCTAAATTGTAACAACGCCCAGTGCCTATCTTTTTTTAATGCCATCAATCACCGCTGTTTTTTCAATGAATATGTTAATACAACTGTATCAGAGCCTATTAGATGCTGCTTTTGCAGTAACAGTGGTGGCAACATAACTGAACTATGGTGGGATTGTGATAATGCAACATTAGACGCCACACAAATGTCTATGCCATCATCGTCTTCATCACCTTCATCAAATGGTGAATTTCTATAGCTAGTAGTCCACTGCACATCAGAAATTATGTTACAAAATAATTGCGCTATACACACCATCGATAATGTGTTAGAAGACAACTCAACTCGATTCAGTAATTTGATTGGTCAATTGCAGGGTTAGCCACTGTATGAAACCCTGATTAACCCTTTAGTGCCTGAATAATTTTTGACAAAAATTCGACTTGCTCTAAACTGACAGTTTGTCTGCGATTTTCTACAACATGCAGTACGCTAGCTGTTCTAAACTAGCACTGTTTTTTCCTGGCATGTCAAAGTTTACGACCATGAACTAAACTCTGAGTTGGCCACTCCCACTTCAGAACTGAAGTCGCTTAAGTGCTGTGACCTCGTCATTTTCCAGCCAATTTTGGTCTTCGTTTAGCCCTGGTGACTGACACAAAAACCTGGTGATGTCTAGGTGAGCAAACAGCATAGTTTAGACCATATTCTATGGCCAAGTATGCATTACTGGGCATCTTGAAGCCTTAAAATGCCAATAGTGGCGAGGGGCTCTGCCCCTTCGAACCCCGGGTTAACGGGGAGACACCCCCCTTTAAAATTCCCCCGTGCTGTATGTTTTAGTGGGGAGGGCGCACCGAAAAACAGTGGGTTTTTTCAGGTAAAGTCACCTTTGCAATTAAACTTGATTTGACCTTTCCAGAGCACTTTTTGCACTATTAACGTCTAGAGTAGGTGGAGTCAATTATCACGCTTAACCCTTTAATTACTAAATTATCTTGCTGAAATTTAACCTCGTAAATGCTGACCACTTCTATCGTGAATATCTCGTGTGTCTTTTGTGCTACTGGTCTCAAATTTGCGTCCTTTTATGCCAGTGAGTAGCCGCAATTGCCCACACTCAAGTCGGTTGATATGCCCCTCCCACTTCGAAAGTGAAGCCGATAGAGTGCAGCGACCTCGTCAAATTTTGCTCAAAGTTAGTACTTTGGGGCTGACTACTGAAAAGTACATACAAATAGAAGTGGTTTTGGTGAGTGTAAAATGTAGCCCAGATCATAGAGAATACGCAAAAATGTGTTTTCCGAGCACCCGAAGCCATAAAATGTCCAAATTTTCTTGGCTGCCATTTTGTTTCCCCTAAAATGTTGTGAAATTTGCACTGAAGCCATAGAAATGCCAAAGCCAATACGTTTAGCGCAGGGGGCACCGAAAACCAGTCAATTTTGGGCGGTTATTTGTATTCTTCAATTTGGCTTAATTTTGGGATATTTTAGCACTTTTTCATAAAGTTATGCTGTCTGAAGTATGTATGACGCCAAATGGCGTCATTGGGGCTTAAAGGGTTAAAGGCATCAATAGGCCCTAAAGGGTTAACAACCTTAAAATCCTTCGCCCTCTATTTCTTTCAGAAACTGCCTCAAATGACTTAATGACTCTATTTAGAACACTCAGACTGCATTTCTAACACTTTTTGAGCATTTCTAGCGAGATTTGCAAATTTTGACGAAAACTCATTAAGCCTTTTAAGCCCTATTGTCGCCATTTGGTGACATACATACTTCTGAAACCATAACGTTATCAAAAGTGGTGAAATAATTATTCCCAAATTAAGCTAAACTGAATACAAATAACTGAAAAAATCCAGTGTTTTTCAGCGTTTCTCCTGTGCAAAACATATTGGAACCCACGTTTCTATGGCTTCAGCAAAACCCCCCAGCATTTTACGACAACAAAATGGCAACCTTGACAGTTTGGGCATTTTTGTGGCTTCAGGATGCTCGGAAAACACATTTTTGCACATTCTCCATGATCTGGGCTACAATTTGTACTCACCAAAACCACTGCTATTTGTATGTATTTTTCAGTAGCCAACCCCAAAGTACTAACTTTGAGCAAAATTTGACGAGGTCGCTGCACTTTATCGGCTTCGCCTCCAAAGTGGGGGAACATCTTGACCCTCTTGAGTGTAGACAATTGCGGCTACTCACTGGCGAAAAAGGACGCAAATTTGAGACCAGTAGCACAAAAGACACACGAGATATTCGCGAGAGAATTGGTCAGCATTTACGAGGTTAAAATTTCAGCAAGATAACTTAGTATTTAAAGGGTTACTGCGCAGAAATAATTATATACTGAATAATCAACAAAGTTAGCTATAGTAGATCTCTGTTGAGTCTCTCTTGAGTCTGGTTAGTCGGTGTCAGAGTCGTCATAGCCGTCAGAGCCAGCTTGTTTGCGCAGTCGAGCCACTGTACCACTGAGCAAGGCGTGACCCAGTGGTTTCCGGGTGTACCAAAAGGTCTCAGTTGGAAAAGCGATGGTTGCAGCTAGAATGCGTTGTCCACTGGATTGTCAGGGCAAAGTTGTCTAGACTTCTTAAATAGAGCGACAAAGCATCTCTCGGGGTTCTGTGTGTTGGAGCAGCGAACAACAACCCTAGGTATAGCTTTGCATCCCTGTAGACCACTAGGATGGTTTGTGGTGGAGTCTTCGTGGTAGAGGGATAAGGTCGCTCACCTGGCTTTTCGATGACCTCAACTTGGCAAGGTAAGTGTCCCAATAAGCGATGCTCTCTCCCACTGCGTAGTGCAAAGTACAGACCATTGTACAGATTGGCTTGCGTCATTTCTGTTCGCTGTTGCTATAGTCTAAACCAGTTGAACTGTGCATCCTATCGGATCTACATGATTTAGAAGCCCTGCACGCTCCTGCACCAACTTTGTAGGCTCGATAATGTGCTCATTTCCTAAATCAATAATAATTTATTACACATTGTGGTAACTAAACCATTCCTCACCATAGAAACAAGCAGTACCATTGCTACAATGGAAACAAGCATCATTGTCACCATGGGAACCAGCCAAGACGCCGGTATGACAACAACACCTTCTACAACAACTACCACTACACAACCCACTACTACTATAAATATCACTACTGGTTTTACAAGACCCACTACTGCTACAGCGATAACTACACCAACACTTGTTACTACACCATCCAGTCTTATAGTGATAGTAGCTCCAGTAGTAGTAGTACTAGTAGTGTGTCTACTAGTAGTGTGTGTTATAGCTACTATCATCATACTGTATCAAAGAGTTAAACATCATCACCATCAACAAGATACAACAAAGTGAGCTTGTCTATTAGTCATTATTGTTCATTATCATTGTCACTATAGTAACCAAATGACGCCACATCTCAATACAGTCAATAATGTGGTCTATGATTATCCTGAAGTAACTGTCATGTCAGCTAAACAGACGAATACTTGCATCGCTACTACTGAAAACCCAGCTTATGGTACAAGCACGATGGTTAAGATTACGGACAGTATTGCTATTGTTGAGAATCCAGCCTATGCTGCTACAAGTACAGTAGCTCCTGACAATAGACAGTGTCAGCAGTGAATCCAAGCTGACAGCTCCTCCCACTTCAGTTGAATACTGTAACATATCGAGAGCTCAGCAATGATGAACACACAAGAGACCAGGAGCTATAATTATTGTATTGTACTAAGTATGAGTGTGTACATTAGCTGTTGATAATGAAGGGCATTTGTACAATTTGAAAAACTAATCACATCCATCTTTATTAAGCAACATTCATTAGCAAAAACTCTCTTCTTATCAAGAGTAGACATGGAAATTTTGAAGCCAAAATCATAAAATTAAGGTGACGGGTGACCAAATTAATGATAATATTATATTCATGACTTTTGCAAGTAGCTGTATTTTCTAGCCAAGGGTATTCAAGTTGCTGTGTGCAGTTTGCTTGCCTATTGATATAGGCATCGAATGTAGTTAATTACAGCAACGCAGTGTTAGCCATCGTGGAGCTATGAAGACTAAGCACGATCGATTGCAAACAATTTTTCTTTAGTTGTGCGAAAGCCACAAAGCTAAAAATGCTCAAGCAAGCTCTTCTGCCGTCTGTGCAGTCAATACAGCAATCCATCAGCTGTAGCCCTATTAGTGCATGTAGAGCATGTACCATAAGATATAGCGTGAGATAGAAGAGAGGACCTCATGGGATGTGTTACATCGGCATGTTTGTCAGAGATGAGACTTAATTGTCAGAGTAAACTTGCTTGCATAAAGGATATTATCATTGTGGTGTAACTATCATAGCTAATCAGTAACCTAGTCCCTTAGTCAAAACACTTCAATACCTCAATACTACACACTATTGCACAAACACACTATCATCATGTGGTGTGGTATGAAGTCAGCATTCTCTGTATAAACAGGAGCTTATCATTCCAAAGAGCATACAAGTATGGAACATCAACTGGCCGCTATTGCACATGAGAATCATAGCCATACATGTAGTACAGTGTATGGCTCATAAAAACTGCCATTTTCAATGCACCAAGCACCAGAAATATTTTGTCTATTATTATACCTTGTGTGTTTAGTTTTATACTAAAACTATTATAGTTTACTTGTATGAATAACTGATCTATCATACTGCTTTTATTATCCTGGACATGTGGGTGCCAGAGGGTTAAATATTAGTCAGTTGTCAAAATCGTGGCTGTTACTCAGTGTTACTTCTTGAAAAGCATCTTAAAATAGCTCTCTAATGATTGGTGTTGCAACTTCTATTCCGCAAACAAAGAGAGAGTCTTGTTAAATGGCTTTATCACCAGTACACTAACTGGGTCTAGCCATGTTGAGCCTGAGTGAGTGTACATTATGAGTAACCCACAATGTCAAATAAACTCATGAATAATAAGCTGATTCATAGAGAGTGATAGGTATGTAGCACACCCGCTTATTATAATTATTTGCTGTCACAAAGAATGCAATGAATAATTGTCTTCCATGCAAGGAAAAGATTTAGATAAGTCCAAGTAAGTAAACTCAGTGACTTTCCTGTCATGGTACCAGGCTCCATTACCACACCATGCAAGCATCTTGTATTGATTCTGAAGACGTGACATACTAACACTAGCTAGCTCACATGTGATGCTGTACAGAGTGAAGCTATCACTAGTAATAATAACACTAGCTAGCTCACATGTGATGCTGTATAGAGTGATACTATCACTAGTAATAATAACACTAGCTAGCTCACATGTGATGCTGTATAGAGTGATACTATCACTAGTAATAATAACACTAGCTAGCTCACATGTGATGCTGTATAGAGTGATACTATCACTAGTAATAATAACACTAGCTAGCTCACATGTGATGCTGTACAGAGTGAAGCTATCACTAGTAATAATAACACTAGCTAGCTCACATGTGATGCTGTATAGAGTGATACTATCACTAGTAATAATAACACTAGCTAGCTCACATGTGATGCTGTATAGAGTGATACTATCACTAGTAATAATAACACTAGCTAGCTCACATGTGATGCTGTATAGAGTGATACTATCACTAGTAATAATAACACTAGCTAGCTCACATGTGATGCTGTATAGAGTGATACTATCACTAGTAATAATAACACTAGCTAGCTCACATGTGATGCTGTATAGAGTGATACTATCACTAGTAATAATAACACTAGCTAGCTCACGTGTGATGCTGTATAGAGTGGTACTATCACTAGTAATAATAACACTAGCTAGCTCACATGTGATGCTGTATAGAGTGATACTATCACTAGTAATAATAACACTAGCTAGCTCACATGTGATGCTGTATAGAGTGATACTATCACTAGTAATAATAACACTAGCTAGCTCACATGTGATGCTGTATAGAGTGATACTATCACTAGTAATAATAACACTAGCTAGCTCACATGTGATGCTGTATAGAGTGATACTATCACTAGTAATAATAACACTAGCTAGCTCACATGTGATGCTGTATAGAGTGATACTATCACTAGTAATAACACTAGCTAGCTCACATGTGATGCTGTATAGAGTGATACTATCACTAGTAATAATAACACTAGCTAACTCACATGTGATGCTGTATAGAGTGATACTATCACTAGTAATAGTAACACTAGCTAGCTCACATGTGATGCTGTATAGAGTGATACTAGCACTAGTAATAATAACACTAGCTAGCTCACATGTGATGCTGTATAGAGTGATACTATCACTAGTAATAATAACACTAGCTAGCTCACGTGTGATGCTGTATAGAGTGATACTATCACTAGTAATAATAACACTAGCTAGCTCACATGTGATGCTGTATAGAGTGATACTATCACTAGTAATAACACTAGCTAGCTCACATGTGATGCTGTATAGAGTGATACTATCACTAGTAATAATAACACTAGCTAGCTCACATGTGATGCTGTATAGAGTGATACTATCACTAGTAATAATAACACTAGCTAGCTCACATGTGATGCTGTATAGAGTGATACTATCACTAGTAATAATAACACTAGCTAGCTCACATGTGATGCTGTATAGAGTGATACTATCACTAGTAATAATAACACTAGCTAGCTCACATGTGATGCTGTATAGAGTGATACTATCACTAGTAATAATAACACTAGCTAGCTCACATGTGATGCTGTATAGAGTGATACTATCACTAGTATTCACAACAGCTACACAATATAATAAACACATGATTCATGAACTATGATATGAATACTGAATGGTATATTCATAGTGGTGTTGACAGCACTAGCTGGTGGGCTGACAGGCTGGCTCGCCCTCTATACTAGTCTACTGTCAGTATAGCACAGTAGGTGTGTTAGTAATGGTGTCCAGTGAGTTGGTGGTTCTACTGATAGTATGTGTTGGTACTGGATCAACACAAGGTGAGATGTGTTATTTTAATCAGGCATAAAGAAATCTCACTAGATGTGTGTTTGTGATTGATAATTTTTGACTTTGACAAAAAATAAGTTATACCAGAACATTATTGTGGTGTCATTTCATCATGGTTGGAGCTATTCATCAAAGTGATATTACTGCCTTGGATCTTCATTGTACCAACCTTTAGTAGTCTGGCTGAAAATAATTGTAATAGCAATGAGGCTAGACTATAACATTTTGCCGACTTTCTAAATGCAATGTTATACCTTCGGCGTTTGAGCACCATTGCAAATATTGTAGAGTTAGCACTAAGCTCCCTAGTTGGGAGATTGCAGCAGGAGTTGCAGCTAGTCCCAACCTGTTTAGCTTATAGGCTGTAGTACTGTTGAAACTGCACTGCAGACAGCAAAATGCTGACCACGACTAGGTGTGTCAAGTGGGCGTGACCGTGAACACTCGAGTAGGTAGCCATTGCTCTGGCTTTGATAGGCTTTTTCTTGAGATGTCTACGCACCCCCAGAGCTGTCCTGCAGTTTAGATGAAATCTACAAGCACCTAGGTAGTCAACTATGGGCGTTTTTGTCGTCAGAGAAGTCTAAGATGGCCGTCATGAAAGGTGAGCCAGCCATAACTCAAGAACGAAAGCACTTTAGCAAAATCCACGAGTCACATTGCAAGCCATTGTCGTGCTAAGCCTGTTCATACCTTTAACGAGTTTCAGAAGTGAGCGATGGTCTCTGCAGCTCGATGGACAGAATGAACGAACGAAAAAGATTTCACAAAACCCTCGGCGTGTTGCACATTGTAGAGTTAGCTCCTTAATTATTTGGCTTTCAGAATTAGGAGCTTTGCAGCTAAAGCCAACCTGAAATTGCACTGCTAACCAGAAGACAGCAAAGTGCTGACCACAAGTACCTAGGTAGTCAACTATGGGCACGTTTGTCGTCAGAGAGGTCCAAGATGGCCGTCAAGGTGAGCCAGCCATACATAACTCGAGAACGAAAGCACTTTAGCAAAATCCACGAGTCACATTGCAAGCCATTGTCGTGCTAAGCCTGTTCATACCCTTACCGAGTTTCAGAAGTGAGCGATGGTCTCTGCAGCTCATTGGACAGACAGAATGAACAAATGACAAACCAAGTACCGTAACCCTCGCGCATGCGCCGAGGGTTAATTATTGTGTAAGCAAATAAGTGTTCAAGTATCAATGGAGCATGTCACATTCTGTCCATAATCATGTGACATCAATGTTAAGATAAACCACAGTCTTAAACTCTCTATAATTTCTCTTCATACAGAATATTGTCAAGATGGACCATCTGTTGATAGAAGATGTGATTATAACAATTTTGATATGAACATCACAGCCTGTATGGACACTCATCTAATTTGTAGCAACACCCAGTGCCTAGCTTTTTTTAATGGCATCAATCACCGCTGTTTTTTCAATGAATATGTTAATACAACTGTATCAGAGCCTATTAGATGCTGCTTTTGCAGTAACAGTGGTGGCAACATAACTGAACTATGGTGGGATTGTGATAATGCAACATTAGATGCCACACAAATGCCTATGCCATCGTCATCATCTTCGTCACCTTCATCAAATGGTGAGTTTCTATAGCTATATGTCCACTGCACATCGGAATGAACGAATTTCACGAACCCTCGGCGTTTGAGCACCATTGCAAATATTGTAGAGTTAGCACTAAGCTCCCTAGTTGGGAGATTGCAGCAGGAGTTGCAGCTAGTCCCAACCTGTTTAGCTTATAGGCTGTAGTACTGTTGAAACTGCACTGCACAGCAAAGTGCTGACCACGACTAGGTGTGTCAAGTGGGCGTGACCGTGAACACTCGAGTAGGTAGCCATTGCTCTGGCTTTGATAGGCTTTTTCTTGAGATGTCTACGCACCCCCAGAGCTGTCCTGCAGTTTAGATGAAATCTACAAGCACCTAGGTAGTCAACTATGGGCGTTTTTTGTCGTCAGAGAAGTCTAAGATGGCCGTCATGCAAGGTGAGCCAGCCATAACTCAAGAACGAAAGCACTTTAGCAAAATCCACGAGTCACATTGCAAGCCATTGTCGTGCTAAGCCTGTTCATACCTTTACCGAGTTTCAGAAGTGAGCGATGGTCTCTGCAGCTCGATGGACAGAACGAACGAACGAATGAGTGAATGAATGAACGACAAAGCAAGTACCGTAACCCTCGCGCATGCGCCGAGGGTTAAATATGTTACAAAATAATGGCGCTATACATGTACATACCATCGATAATGTGTTAGAAGACAACTCAACTCGATTCAGTAATTTGATTGGTCAATTGCAGAGCTATAATTCACGTACTTACATCTCAAGCCACTATATGCACACCCGAGGGCAAAAAAATTTTTGAAGATGGAGCTTGTAAGGCAGAGAAAGAGTCACTCATGGTGCTGCCAGCTTGCCTTGAGTCATTCATGCACCCATGGCATCTTCAATAATAACAGAGAAACTAAAAAAAGTTGTTGATTACTTTGCTTATGCACCATTGCTTCCATAGAGGACACCTCAAAGTAAGTCATATCATTGGACACCTCGATCAATGCCATATAGCTTCGCCTTAAACTTTGCATCAAGTTATGATGCTAGCTAAGTGCACAGTGGTCTAAAAACATTAGACAACTTAGCAAATCAAGTCTACATGTAATAGAATTTTTATGTAACGGCAACGACACTTGGGAATATACCGTATAGTGGGAAATTTAGTGGATTAAAATTTTGACGAATCGTTAGACAGCAGGAAAGCAATGGTTCCCATGTCAGATGGCAGCCACGTTTGGATTTCGCCGTTGTATTGCTGGAATACGGTGTTGCACGCTCCCACGTCCACTTTGTAGGCTCGATATGCTCCTGTCTTAAATCAATAATAATTTATTACACATTGTGGTAACTAAATCATTCCTCACCATAGAAACAAGCAGTACCATTGCTACAATGGAAACAAGCATCATTGTCACCATGGGAACCAGCCAAGACACCGGTATGACAACAACACCTTCTACAACAACTATCACTACACGACCTACTACTACTATAATGATAACTACACCAACTCTTGCTACTACACCATCCAGTCTTATAGTGATAGTAGCTCCAGTAGTAGTAGTACTAGTAGTGTGTCTACTAGTAGTGTGTGTTATAGCTACTATCATCATACTGTATCAAAGAGCTAGACGCAGTCACTACAAACCAGAACCAAGCAAGTACGAACTCACTCAACCACCCACCGCAGCACCTGACCAGACCACACCTCCTGTATACAGCACATTGAGTGATACTGCCATAGAGACCAGACCAGCTCCTCCAGCACCATATAATGGACAGCTTACTGAGGAGGGAGCCCCTGATGATTACAGTGTGATTACTAATAAAGAGACTCAAGCTAAAGAGACCAGGCCAGCTCCTCCAGCACCTTATAATGGACAGCTGAACTCGTCCTCTAATGAGGGAGCTCCTGATGAATACAGTGTTATTACTGATAAACCACGTGCCAGTATGATACCAGTAGAGGCTAATCCAGCATATCGTGTATACAGCACAGTGGAAGATGCAGAGGCAACATCCAGCCAGTATAGTGTGGTTACTGAAACGAGCAAACCGTCAGCAATGACAAGTGATGAAGACACTAGACTATACAGCCACTCCTCTCATGGACACACTACCACACATCAGCTACCAGCCCCTAGTGTATACAGCACTCTAGCTGAGCAGAGAGATGATACACCAGACACCAGTAATGAGGGGTTGGTCTACAGTGCTGTGGTAGTCAAGGATGGTAAGAAGACTACTGTTAAAACAATGGCTACACCACAAGATGAAGACACTGAACAGACACCAGATACTGTCCAACCCACAGAGGGAATGGTGTACAGTGCTGTGGTACGTCAGGATGGTAAGAAGACTAGTGTGAAGATCACTGTTGACTGATCAACATTGTTATTATACTACTTATTCAACTAGTAACATGTGCATTTATTGAAACACAATCACACTAATTGTTAATGTTTATTGACATTGATGTACAGTTAAATTAATGCTGCCGAGTTAAACATTATGTAATTTAGTCATTAATGCTGTATGATCCCATTGTATGCTGTTCTTGATTCATAACATGTTATATGTATACATTGATAGTATGACAAGAATAGATCTATATAATCTATAATCACATGTAGTAGCTTATTAAGAAACATGTTGTGTATAATTTACTATCTAAACTTATTGATTGAGGAAACTGTTCAAAGTTCACTGTTTACACAACACACACAAAGCTATCATAGCAGTTGATATACTCGATTGTGTTTACCGCTTGGCTGTCACTTGGTAGAGTCAGTATAGCACAATAGGTGTGTTAGTAATGGTGTCCAGTGAGTTGGTGGTTCTACTGATAGTATGTGTTAGTACTGGATCAACACACAAACAAGGTAAGCTTGGAAACACAACTCACCACATAATGATTAAGCATACTAATTTTGCAGAATAATGCTTGCCATTACTGTTCACCAATTGCTAATTTTCATCTACAGGATTCTGTCAAGATGCAAATGGACCATCTGCCAAAAGAACATGTCAATACAACGGTGGCTATGATTCCAACACAGACTGTGTGAATACCACACTGCAGTGTTGGAATGGCTCATGCAAGGCTGAAATAAATGCCCTTTTACGATACTGTGATTTCAATGAAACTGCAAATATAGCGATTGGATGCTGTTCTTGTAATATAAATATAGACAACCCAAATGAACCTAGTGTATGGTGGGATTGTAATAATATGAGATCTACTATATCATCATCACTAACAGGAAATGGTAAGATCACATAGCACCTTTGATACAGCTGCAAACACTAGTTAAATAATCTGTAATGTAAACATCACTGGGATTCAGGTTGAAATCTAACAAGAATTACATGGGTTAGCATTATATCAAGTGTGTCTATGACAGAATGACCAATGTTGAGCATTAGCACAGGCAAACCCGAGCTGATTTCTAAGCACAGTGTCAACATACACCAGGTAATATGACTCATGTAATGTGGGAGTGGTCTGCACTTCTCATAAAGTGATGCCTCTCCCAGATAACAGCAGAATGAGCTAGCATCCCTGCTCACAAGAAATGCCTGGTCATGTTAGGTAGTTAGGTAAACATCCTGGATAGATAAAACCTCATGGGACAGTCTATTAGCTACTTGCACTCAGTTTCGCAATTAACAAAAAATAACATGAAATGCTAGTTCAGAGTATTGTTATGTATTAGATGCAAGTACTATAATAATATCATTGTACTAATAACACATACTGTACTAATTATCTACTATAGTGGTCTCTACATCTCAACTCACAAGATATGATACCATCATTATAACACAACCCGTTACCATGACAACAACACACTCTACCATACCAACAGTTACTATGGTAACAGGTACTACTAACAGTACAGTAATAATAGCTCCAGTAGTAGTAGTACTAGTAGTGTGTCTACTAGTAGTGTGTGTTATAGCTACTATCATCATACTGTATCAAAGAGATAAACACAAAAGTCCTCAACAACAAGAATCAACAAAGTGAGTTATTATAGCTAGCTAACAGTGTGACAGTGTTTCATACTTGCAGTGACTATGACCCAACACTACACCAACTGGACAATACATTATATACCAGTACAGTGATGCCTACACAAGATGGTGGGCGGTATGACCACACCCATCATGGACACACTGCCCCGCCTCCTCCTGAATACAGCACTCTAGCTGAGGAGAGAGGAGCTACTGATGAGACACCAGACACCAGTAATGAGGGGTTGGTCTACAGTGCTGTGGTAGTCAAGGATGGTAAGAAGACTACTGTTAAAACAATGGCTACACCACAAGATGAAGACACTGAACAGTCACCAGATACTGTCCAACCTGCGGATGTGATTGATGGAATGGTGTACAGCGCTGTAATACGTCAGGATGGTAAGAAGACCAGTGTGAAGATCACTGTTGAATAGACCTACTCATCATACACACAGCAATTCATTCAGTTACATATCTTATACGTAAATCATAATTTTTGTTGAAGTTTTACAGAACAATAACCCTTTGAAAATTGCATAGAAACTCATTTCAGTATTGTAGATTTGATAGAGCTGATTGTAAGTGTTGCTTACATCAGGAGGCTAAAATTTTGTTTTTGAATTTTCACAATGCTGCGGCTTGAGTTCATCATTGTATTGTATACATGTCATTGAGTAGATCACCTTTCAACATGCAACATTAAACAAGTACTGCACCTGAGATACATGTTTACATGTCACATGCAATAGAATGGAAAACAGTAAATATACACATGACACTATGCATGAGACTATGAGTTCAGAGGTGCAGTGGTATTAACCGTCAGTACAGCACAGTAGGAATGGTGTCCAGTGAGTTGGTGGTTCTACTGATAGTATGTGTTAGTACTGGATCAACACAAGGTGAGACAAGAAAATAACCCTTTTCATTCAGCAAGACTAGAGACATTACATGTATAAACAGTAGATACGTTATACAGGGTATTGTGAAGATGGACCATTTGCAGATAGGACATGTGAATATAGCAGTCTCTTTGATTCTAACACTGATTGTATGAACACTGAACTGAATTGTACTAACAATCTTTGCCTGGCTTATTTCAATGGTGCAAATCATCATTGTACCTTCAACACATACAATGGAATGAATGTGACATCACAACCAATCGAATGCTGCTTTTGTACGAAGAATACAAATGAACTATGGTGGGATTGTGATAATACATCATCATCTGTATCAATATCATATGGTAAGTATCAGGGGGTGTCAGTGGCGGAAATTTTCGACCCCAGGCCGTTTTTTTACATAGCCCCAATACCCACCCACCCACTACGTCATAACGTGTCATATAATGATATTCACAATGCGAGCTAATTAATATTCATGAACAGACGACGATCGCGTACACGTCGATCGATGCTAGCTTGTCGATCGCGCAGGTGAGTCAGAGCAGTATCGATCGCGATCATGCGGAACACTGTTGCAGCAGCAGAGACCAGAAAGCGACAGCGCTACCGCTGTGAATGCGGCCAAGATCTCACTGGATTAAGCGCCAACCGTTACCATGTTTCAGAGCACAAGCGCAGTGCTCGTCACATAAAAGCACTCGATGCTGCTAAAACTCCACGATTAGATAGCTTCTTTCGACGGAAAAACAGCACTCAAGAGCTGAGTGCAGCTGAATCTACTGCAGAAGCTGGTGAGTAGAATAACTGCCTGGATCAGAAGCAGCTACTTTGACATTATGCTAGCCACACCTCCAGTCCACACCCATCACAACATAATACATGATGCCTTTACCTGCTTTTTACAGTGTATGTATAATACACACTGTAAATAATAACAAAAGCATGTTATATCTGCATGATATAGACCTCTGCTATTGTCAAGAACCTGTAAAACAACTCTACAGAGCACAAGAAATGTAGTGGCTAAAATTTACACAAAATGACTTTTTGTGTAAAAACCCTCTCAACCCACCCACCCACTTTTTGGCCTGGGGTCGGTAATTTTTCTTTATGTCACCCCCTGGTAAGTATACACTAGTATTCACTTATTCTGTATCTTATAACAATATTATTATAGTGATTGCAACACAAATAGTCGCTATAGACATCAGCAGCACGATCCCCATGACAACTAGAACCACCAATACAGCTATCATACCAGCTGTTACTATGCTAACGACACCTGATGCTACTAACAGTACAGCAATAGTAGTAGCAGTTCCAGTACTAGTACTAGTAGTGTGTCTACTAGTAGTGTGTGTTATAGCTACTATCATCATACTGTATCAAAGAGATAAACACAAAAGTCCTCAACAACAAGAATCTACAAAGACCAGACACACTCCACCAGAGGCTTACAATGGACAACTAACTAATGAAGAAGCCCAGGATGAACACAGTGTTATAACTGATAACGAGACACCAAAGACCAGACCCGCTCCACCAGCACCTTACAGTGGACAGATCAATACAACACATGAGGAGGGAGCCCCTGGTGATTACAGTGTGATTAGTGACAAACCAGGTGCCAGTATGATACCAGTAGACAACAATCCAGCTTATGTATATAATAACACTAAAGGTGATGAAAGAACTAAAACTGATACACCAGACACCAGTAATGAGGGGTTGGTCTACAGTGCTGTGGTAGTCAAGGATGGTAAGAAGACTACTGTTAAAACAATGGCTACACCACAAGATGAAGACACTGAACAGACACCAGATACTGTCCAACCCACAGAGGGAATGGTGTACAGTGCTGTAATACGTCAGGATGGTAAGAAGACTAGTGTGAAGATCACTGTTGAATAGACCTACTGTACTAATGACAGTTTAGTATGCTTAGTACCGGTTAGGACCAGTTAGTACTGGTTAGTACTGGTTAGCTTAGTGAGTTGAAACAAAATCATTATTATAATGAAAATGTTGTTATCAGCGTACAGTAACCTATAGCAACAACTGCCTAGTGTATTAAGTACAGAGCAGTTCAACTTCTTTGTGTCTGCTGTATGCTTTGCACTGTTCTCAGGCAGTGGCTAGGCTATGCTGGCATGTGATCCACTGGGTTTAGTGTGATTCATACAAACAGCTCTGACACTACTAAGCAGTGAATTTCATCCATTGTGATTGTTGGACAATTTAGTGATGATCAGCTCATCTCGTCACTTGATAAGCATCATAAGAGCACAAAGCTCAACAGCGATGAATACAATATAGCACAGGGCAGGAGAGTTATAGCAGTGAGGGAAGAGCCTTGTGGTTGAAAATCACATGAAGACGAACATCCAGCGACAGTAGCGAGCCATTGTGCTACTGTCAGCTAATGCGATATGGAAATCATTGCATGAGGGATATTGACCACACCCCTCATGCAATTATTCCCATATTGCACTCACAACAGTGCTGTAACTATCTGGTACAGATGATGCAGCTATTGATACATTTATAATACTTAAACATTGTTTTTGTTAGGCATAAAATCCTAGGTCAAAATCACAATACAATGCCTTAGATCTACAAATGATTTAGTAGAACAAATAATTATTTGTGATCTGCTGGTGGTCATCTAATAAGGTGTTTATCAAACTTCAAGAAAGGGTGCAGCTCAGGGATTCAGTACTTACACAGTTAGTATAATCAGAAGCCATGTGTTGACCACAGTACTAACTGGGCGTGGCTAATATGCCGTCACTACAAGAGGGCCTGCCAGTCACACGCTGTCTTATAGTACACAGAAACTCACTAGAGTGGTAGAACAGCTACTAGAGGAGTCATCAAGGTTAGTGAGGTTGTGAACTAAGATTAGTCTTTTGCAAGTATTGATGTGTCTGCTTGTGTTACAAGCAACGTTAGATGCTGATCGGTGACGACACCAGTCACTAGTCACACTAGATGCTGATCGGTGACGACACCAGTCACTAGTCACACTAGATGCTGATCGGTGACGACACTAGTCACTAGTCACACTAGATGCTGATCGGTGACGACACGAGTCACTAGTCACACTAGATGCTGATCGGTGATGACACGAGTCACTAGTCACACTAGATGCTGATCGGTGATGACACGAGTCACTAGTCACACTAGATGCTGATCGGTGACGACACTAGTCACTAGTCACACTAGATGCTGATCGGTGACGACACGAGTCACTAGTCACACTAGATGCTGATCGGTGAGGACACGAGTCACTAGTCACACTAGATGCTGATCGGTGATGACACGAGTCACTAGTCACACTAGATGCTGATCGGTGATGACACGAGTCACTAGTCACACTAGATGCTGATCGGTGACGACACGAGTCACTAGTCACACTAGATGCTGATCGGTGATGACACGAGTCACTAGTCACACTAGATGCTGATCGGTGATGACACGAGTCACTAGTCACACTAGATGCTGATCGGTGACGACACGAGTCACTAGTCACACTAGATGCTGATCGGTGATGACACGAGTCACTAGTCACACTAGATGCTGATCGGTGACGACACGAGTCACTAGTCACACTAGATGCTGATCGGTGACGACACGAGTCACTAGTCACACTAGATGCTGATCGGTGACGACACGAGTCACTAGTCACACTAGATGCTGATCGGTGACGACACGAGTCACTAGTCACACTAGATGCTGATCGGTGACGACACGAGTCACTAGTCACACTAGATGCTGATCGGTGATGACACGAGTCACTAGTCACACTAGATGCTGATCGGTGACGACACGAGTCACTAGTCACACTAGATGCTGATCGGTGACGACACGAGTCACTAGTCACACTAGATGCTGATCGGTGACGACACGAGTCACTAGTCACACTAGATGCTGATCGGTGACGACACGAGTCACTAGTCACACTAGATGCTGATCGGTGATGACACGAGTCACTAGCCACACTAGATGCTGATCGGTGATGACACGAGTCACTAGTCACACTAGATGCTGATCGGTGATGACACGAGTCACTAGCCACACTAGATGCTGATCGGTGACGACACGAGTCACTAGTCACACTAGATGCTGATCGGTGACGACACGAGTCACTAGTCACACTAGATGCTGATCGGTGATGACACGAGTCACTAGTCACACTAGATGCTGATCGGTGATGACACGAGTCACTAGTCACACTAGATGCTGATCGGTGATGACACGAGTCACTAGTCACACTAGATGCTGATCGGTGATGACACGAGTCACTAGTCACACTAGATGCTGATCGGTGATGACACTAGTCACTAGTCACACTAGATGCTGATCGGTGACGACACGAGTCACTAGTCACACTAGATGCTGATCAGTGATGACACGAGTCACTAGTCACACTAGATGCTGATCGGTGATGACACTAGTCACTAGTCACACTAGATGCTGATCGGTGACGACACGAGTCACTAGTCACACTAGATGCTGATCGGTGATGACACGAGTCACTAGTCACACTAGATGCTGATCGGTGATGACACGAGTCACTAGCCACACTAGATGCTGATCGGTGACGACACGAGTCACTAGTCACACTAGATGCTGATCGGTGACGACACGAGTCACTAGTCACACTAGATGCTGATCGGTGACGACACGAGTCACTAGCCACACTAGATGCTGATCGGTGACGACACGAGTCACTAGTCACACTAGATGCTGATCGGTGACGACACGAGTCACTAGTCACACTAGATGCTGAAACACGTGATTGTCTGCTCATTATTATTCTTTAAAAATATTTTTCTAAATTTGCGATTTTCTCCCTACTCGGTACTTACAATAATTTTATAGTCTTAAAGTATATCAACCTGTATCTGTATATCAGTACACTACAGTTTAAATATACACACAAGTTGACAAAGTGCAGTGTATACATTTGCTTCAAACGAAGACATTCATTTAAACTTATCACAATAAACATCCTGATTATGTTGATATTAGAGAATAGACTGGTCACTGTTGTATTGCAGAGAGTCATTCAGTATAGCACAGTAGGTGTGTTAGTAATGGTGTCCAGTGAGTTGGTGGTTCTACTGATAGTATGTGTTAGTACTGGATCAACACAAGGTGAGATATACTTATAACAGAGTAATAACATTATTCTGTTCAAAGACTATATACTATGATTATGAATAAAGAGAGCCTACTAGTACACTAGTTTTATTATTATTATTATTATTATACAGAATATTGTCAAGGTACTGATGGTACTGATGACAGTACATGTCTCCATGTATCTACTGACAACACCTCATCATGTGTGAACACTACACTGCAGTGTGAGAATAAGGAGTGCAGAGCTGTTATAAGTGGAGTATCACGAACCTGTGGGTTTCAAAATATTGGAGCTGGTACAGTATCTCAACCTATTCAATGCTGTTTCTGTAATATCAGTTTCGGCATCATACAATCACAATTGTGGGACTGTGAGAATGTGACCACACCCACACCATCACTACCATCATCACTAACACTCTCATCAACTGGTGAGTCCAGCTGTGTCAACACTAACTCATGATCAACTTGTTTATAGCTACAGTGACTAAAACACTTCTCAACATCACAATAACTACCATGACTACTGTTACTATCAACAACACTACCAGCTCTAACATGGATGCCTCACCAATAGAGACTAGCACTACAACTATGATGAACAATGATACCACCAGCACAGTAATAGTCCCAGTAGTAGTAGTAGTAGTACTAGTAGTGTGTCTACTAGTAGTGTGTGTTATAGCTACTATCATCATACTGTATCAAAGAGATAAACACAAAAGAAATCGGAAACAAAACACAAAGTGAGTGATTATAATATTACACAACATGTATAAATAGAATCATAAATCAACAGGTGTCCAGTACAGAATGCAGTCTTTGAGTCAGCTAGTCTACAAGATACTGATCTATACAGCCACACCTCTCACGGGCACACTACCACACATCAGCTACCAGCCCCTAGTGTATACAGCACTCTAGCTGAGGAGAGAGATGAGACACCAGACACCAGTAATGAGGGGTTGGTCTACAGTGCCGTGATAGTCAAGGATGGTAAGAAGACTACTGTTAAAACAATGGCTACACCACAAGATGAAGACATTGAACAGACACCAGATACTGTCCAACCTGTGGATGTGATTGATGGAATGGTGTACAGTGCTGTAATACGTCAGGATGGTAAGAAGACTAGTGTGAAGATCACTGTTGAATAGACCTACTCATCACATCACTAGTTGTTTACCAGTAGTTCATCATGTGTGTGTTGTTTCCCCGCCCACTCTCCATCTCCATCTATTGCGTATCATAACACATAACTCATTCTTATATCAACAACAACACAATAATATAGCCACCATTAGCTCATGCACATATTCCTTACACTACACTTACATATGTATCATGTTCTTCTTATTACATTTTATGCTGATGTCAGGTGTTGATCGTTACATGTATAAATGCATTGCGATGTGCACAGGCATGCATGAACAATGGAACTGTTGTAGCTTTATCTGTTAGTAATGGTGTCCAGTGAGTTGGTGGTTCTACTGATAGTATGTGTTAGTACTGGATCAACACAAGGTGAGATATACTTATAACAGAGTAATAACATTATTCTGTTCAAAGACTATATACTATGATTATGACTAAAGAGAGCCTACTAGTACACTAGTTTTATGTTATTATATACAGGATTCTGTCAAGGCACACAACCTGATGCCAGTGGATGTCCCTATGTAGCTACTGACAGCACCTCATCATGTGTGTTAGCTACACTGCAGTGTGAGAATAAGGAGTGCAGTGCTGTTATAAGTGGAAGACCACGAATCTGTGGCTTCACTAATATTGGAGCTGGTACAGTATCTCAACCTATTCAATGCTGTATCTGTACAATTATTGGTGGCGGCATACAATCACAATTTTGGGACTGTGAGAATGTGACCACACCCACACCATCACTACCATCATCAACTACTGGTGAGTAGAAAACGTTAGAAATTAGAAATAAAAATATTTCAGCAAAGGCTAAATTGTAATATGCATGGACACTATTGCAGGGAGGCTATTATGAGTTTGAGAATTATACCCCTCACATTAAGAGCAAGATATAATAGATTATTGTTTACCACAAGTATTACTATCAACACAGCACATACTGGTATGGATGCCAAGGTGACCATCGCCATGACGACGATGACTACTACATTGCCACAGCTCTCCATGACAACAACAAGTGTGGACACTAAGACATCATTAGAGCCAGTATCTTTTTCAATAGTGACCACGCCAACAGTTACCATGACAACAGTTACCATGACAACAGTTAACATGACAACAGATACTGGTCTCAATATAGGAGCAGTAGTAGCTCCAGTAGTAGTAGTAGTATTAGTAGTGTGTCTACTAGTAGCTAGTGCAGTAGCTACTATCATCATACTGTACCACAGAGCTCATCGAGCCAGCCAGCTGCACTATAAACCAGGAACTGATTACACTACAGTATTTGAGATGAGACAGCGTAGCAACACAGGACCACCATTACCACCAGCACCATATCGTGGACAGAACAGCAACACACAGCTACCAGCACCATATCGTGGACAGCACAGCAACACACAGCTACCAGCACCATATCATGGACAGCACAGCAACACACAGCTACCAGCACCATATCGTGGACAGCACAGCAACCCACAGCTACCAGCTGATGAAATGATTACTAGTGAGTATAGCGTACCGAACACTACTAGACGATATGAAGAGGACAATGCCACTGAGAGGAAGTACTATACACTGGAACCACCCATTTACAATGGTGCGGCAGATATTGGTGAGTATAGCTTGCCCGACAAGAAGAAGAAAAAGAAGGCTCAAGGAGATTACAGGACTATGAAGGAAGAAGGGATCCAGCAACAAGACAGAGCTACTGGTAGAGGAAGGGTCTACAGTGCTGTGGTACGTAAGGATGGTAAGAAGACTACTGTTAAAACAACAGCACTGAATGACGATAATCTGGATATGATAGATACTATTGAAGAGTCAGTGTACGACTCAGCTATACGACAGCATGGTCACATGACGTGTGTCGTGACCGACCACTGATGAACATGACATTAACTGGTCACATCACATGATTGCTTATTATTAATTTATTGTCTAACTACCCCTGTTGTTGAGTTTTAATAATATTATTATGGTATACTATAATGAACGTTAAGTGTTTCATAATTAACCCTCGGCGCATGCGCGAGGGTTACGGTACTTGCCTGGTCGCATTCTGTCCATCGAGCTACAGAGAACAGCGATCACTTCTACGCGTCGACTAAGGCAAGACAGACTAAGCACGACCAGAGCTTGCAATTTGACTCGTGGATTTTGCGAAAATGCTTTCGTTCGCGAGTTACGACAGGCTCACCTTGACGGCCGTCTCGGACCTCTCTGAGGACAAAAACGCTCATGGTTGGCTGTCTAGGTACTCTTACAGTCGATTTGAACTGTAGCACAGCTCTGGGATGCATAGATACTTCAAGAAAAGGTTGTCAGCTTACTGCACACGTGTACGTATTCGGTTGTAGTCACGCCCACCTAACGCACCTTGACTGACCATTTAATCCAACATACTAATTTATGGAGTTTGCAGCTATGCAGGCTGCACTACAATGTGAATGGTATGCCCACCGAGGGTTTGTGAAATCTGTTCATTTTATAAGCAGCCAACTGAACATAGCACATAGCATGAGAGTAGCTAACAAGACAGGTATAATGTGTGTGTTATAACGCTAGTCACTCTCTTGAGAGGAACACATGAACTAGTGTGTAATGTTTGGAATCAAGTTGTGATCATCACTCTTGCACACAGTGCACAACAATGCTACTATACTTCATCCACAATGCTTACCTTCAATAACACACCTCGTCATACGCATTATCGCATAATAATCATATACAATCTTCACACTCTCTCGCTCACACAACTTCCTCATCACTGACTCTCTCTAACCCACTCCCCCTCTAGGATTCATGCCTTTCCCAGTATGAAAGCTATTTCATTCCCAGCTAGTCTAGTCAAGCTGTGAGAGCTTGCTTACATTAACAACATTGCAAAAGTTCCCCACCCCTTGGGTTCCGAATACTCTACAGGCTCCTCCCCTCTCCCCCTCCCATCTGCTGACCTGTGTCACTCTCCAGTGCGGTGCTGTCTCTCCTCCTATCAGTCCATTCCCTCCGTACACTCCTCCAGGGCTCATTCTATCGGTCTTATCTCCAGCTCCATTACCGCTCAGTGGGTGGGTGTGGCCAATATAGAGCTTATCGGCAGTGTGAAGGAGAAGATAATGATGGTTAGGCTGAGAGAGAAGGAGAGGAGAATAAAGGGAGGGAGAGAGAGGGAGGGAGAAAGGGGGAGAGAGAGAGAGAGAGAGAGAGAGAGAGAGAGAGAGAGAGAGAGAGAGAGAGAGAGAGAGAGAGAGAGAGAGAGAGAGAGAGAGAGAGAGAGAGAAAGAGGGAGGGAGGGAGAGAGAGAGAGAGAGAGAGAGAGAGAGAGAGAGAGAGGGAGGGAGGGAGAGAGAGAGAGAGAGAGAGAGAGAGAGAGAGGGAGGGAGAGAGGGAGGGAGACAGTACTCAGCTAGCTCGCTGTATGTCAGTCAGTCTGATGTGCATGTACCATTTACCGTAACTGGATTGTTCACGAAAGCACTCTTGAGAAAATTAATGACCACAAGATGATTCCTACATGAGAGCAACAAATCATTAACACCAAAGTACTCAATGACGTACTTGTTTCCAGCAGTAGTGGCGGTAGGCGTCTTCCTGCCTTCCTCCTCCTCTTTTTCTCTCTCCTGATCAAGGTTACCGGTCTGTCTCAGAGGGCACTCTCCTCTTGGCTGAACCCACAACTGGTAACCATCAGATGACCAACACTGCATGATGAGTGAGGGGGTGGGTGAGTGAGTGAGTGAGTGAGTGAGGGAGTGAGAGAGTGAGTGAGTGAGAGAGTGAGTGAACGAGTGAGTGGGTGGGTGAGTGAGAGAGTGAGTGTGTGAGTGAACGAGTGAGTGATTGAGTGAGTGAGAGAGAGTGAGTGAGTGAGTGAGAGTGTAATGGACTAAGCTAGCTAGAGTGTCTTACCAGTGATTGAACCAAGGTGCACTGAGGGTTAATAAGAGGTGTTGGAGTCCTACAAAACATTTATGTGATGTATCAGTATATACAGTATCATTATTACTTGAGATACAAGCCACAGTTTCTATACCATACAATGTACTTGTACTGTACATCAAAACAAAATGCTTTCTCTTTCTTCCTCTTCCATCCTTCCTTCCTTCCCTCCCTCCCTCTCCATCCCTCTTCCCCTTACAATCTCCCTCCTTCTCTCTCTCTCCCTTTCCTCCCTTCCAATCTCCCTCCCTCCCTCTCCATCCCTCCTAATCTCTCTCACTTACCCCGGCTGGTTCCCTAATGAGTGGTATAGTAGTGATCCAAACACTGTCCATAGTGACACGCCCCCATTCCTCCATGCTACAGTGAGGACACTATGAGACAGAGGGGCCCACTCTATACACTGGACTGGACCAAGCTGATGATGGTCAGAATCTAACAAGACAGGATACAGCACATTGATGGATGACACTGATAGGTTACCAGCAAAATGGAGTTTAGACAGCTGCAGCGTGTGTGAGTGGTTCCATGCTCCAGTGGAGTCCTCTAGTGCATATACATCAACTTTACCACTGCAAGAGAAAACAATGTTACTAACAATTCAACAATTAAGCTACACACACACTTACTCGCCCACTTTCTTCTTACTCACTCACTCACTCACTCACTCACTCACTCACTCACTCACTCACTCACTCACTCACTCACTCACTTGTTCACTCAGTCAGTCAGTCAGTCAGTCAGTCACTCACTCACTCACTCACTCACTCACTCACTCACTCACTCACTCACTCACTTGTTCACTCACTTGTTCACTCACTTGTTCACTCACTTGTTCACTCACTCACTCACTCACTCACTCACTCACTCACTCACTCACTCACTCACTTGTTCACTCACTCGCTCACTCACTCACTCACTCACTCACTTGTTCACTCACTCACTCACTCACTCACTCACTCACTCACTCACTCACTTGTTCACTCACTCACTCACTCACTCACCTCTTTCGTCCACAGGCACACAGACTGTACCGTGGGTTCACAGCTATACACACACCATCAGTAGTCTCCTTTAGCCACACCCCCTTCAGAGACTAGGACAAAAAAAAACAGTAATACTGTACCACAACCAATACTGCTCAGTAGCACCTTTGGATCTAGCTTGCTGTTAGTGGCAGACACAAAGGCAGCTCTACCACTTGACAATACTAGAGCCAGACCACACAGATCAGCAGAGAACACGATGCCACGCACTGACTCGACTGCACCTAATGGCTCAGCTGAGAGAGAGAGAGAGAGGGAGGGAGGGAGGGAGGAAGGAGGGAGGGAGGGAGGGAGGGAGGGAGGGAGGGAGGGAGGGAGGGAGGGAGGGAGGGAGGGAGGGAGGGAGGGAGGGAGTTACAGGCACACAAATGCAGTATTTCACACATTGCTTACTCCCTTTGGCTCATACTAACTAACCTCGTGTATCAGGCAGTAGGTCAGTGGCTAGTTGCAATGAGCTGAGGTGTATCGCCATAGCGCTATCAAACTTGCCCTCCCAGTTGAATCGATGCAGCATACCATAGTCAGTAGCTACTAGCAGACTACTAGCAGTGATACAACACAGACCACACACCAGACCGGACACTGATGCTTCGTGGATCAGATGAAGAGAGACTAGCTCTAGACCACGACCCTCAGCAGCCATGTCGAGACCAGGATTGAGCTGCTGGATACTGAGAGGGAGATAGAGAGAGAGAGAGAGAGAGAGAGAGAGAGAGAGAGAGGGAGGGAGGGAGGGAGGGGAAAGAGAGATAAGAGGGGGAGGGAGAAAGAGAGGGAGAAGACAAAGAGGGAGGGAAAAACGATAATAATAAATCAATATCTCTCAATCATGGGCAATTAGGCTAATGGAGTCAGGTCCCTGGGACTGACGGCTTCACATCCCCTCTGAAGGATGCAGTGAAAACAGCTACTCCTTTACCAATGGATAGAGGCTGATATGAACTCTAGAGGAGTATGTCTAGCTCATTCTCAAATCATTACAGTCTTCTGACTGCTACCAGTAGAGTATAGTTTGAACTTACATTCCATGCTCTCTATATGAGTATCTACACTTGGCTCCGCCTCCTGCTCCACCCACTGGAGAGCTGTCAGGTCTTTTGTATGTCACTTGCAGAAAATAAAGCACTCCCTTAGAGGTCTAGAGGAGGTCATGTGACAATAAAGCAATGTCATGTGACTACTTTATATGATCAAGCGACTACGGTAAGATCTGTATGCAATAATCAAACATCTGCAACAGCACTAAACTATGCTGTCAATGATACCATATATACTATAATACACATGGGTTACTAACAGATATGATACTATAATACACATGGGTTACTAACAGATATGATACTATAATACACATGGGTTACTAACAGATATGATACTATAATACACATGGGTTACTAACAGATATGATACTATAATACACATGGGTTACTAACAGATACGATACTATAATACACATGGGTTACTAACAGATATGATACTATAATACACATGGGTTACTAACAGATATGATACTATAATACACATGGGTTACTAACAGATATGATACTATAATACACATGGGTTACTAACAGATATGATACTATAATACACATGGGTTACTAACAGATACGATACTATAATACACATGGGTTACTAACAGATACGATACTATAATACACATGGGTTACTAACAGATATGATACTATAATACACATGGGTTACTAACAGATATGATACTATAATACACATGGGTTACTAACAGATATGATACTATAATACACATGGGTTACTAACAGATATGATACTATAATACACATGGGTTACTAACAGATATGATACTATAATACACATGGGTTACTAACAGATATGATACTATAATACACATGGGTTACTAACAGATATGATACTATAATACACATGGGTTACTAACAGATATGATACTATAATACACATGGGTTACTAACAGATATGATACTATAATACACATGGGTTACTAACAGATATGATACTATAATACACATGGGTTACTAACAGATATGATACTATAATACACATGGGTTACTAACTGATATGATACTATAATACACATGGGTTACTAACAGATATGATACTATAATACACATGTGTTACTAACAGATATGATACTATAATACACATGTGTTACTAACAGATATGATACTATAATACACATGGGTTACTAACAGATGATACTATAATACACATGGGTTACTAACAGATATGATACTATAATACACATGTGTTACTAACAGATATGATACTATAATACACATGGGTACGGCACTCACAGATACCACCACACAAGTGCCGTCTGGTTTCAATGCTGCATTAGTGTTCACTCCATGTTTGCACACACCGCCATGAGACAGCTTGTAGCTAGCCAGTAGTATATGCAGCTAGAGTATGCGAGTCAGTATTAGTAGGCACACGACTCAGTCTCGCTGTTCTTACCCGAGAGTGCCAGACGGCTAGTGATCGTTCTCGCAGCTCAAATAGTAAATCTTTAGCTCTGTGACGAAGTAGCTTTACTGGTGGGCCACTGGTAGCACCGCGGGAATCCAGGACACGCGGCCATCCAACCGGGTACTGCATTGCTGTAGCTGTTGCTCTATTTGACGCGCACCATAACACACCACGTGGCGAGCAAATCATTCGACCCTGGGCGTGGCATGGGCGCCAGTTTCAAATTAAAAATTCAGCCAAACTGCTCTGCTTCGTACAATATAGTTTCCGCATTGACAAGGAAATCCCCTTATCGGCAAGGGATCACACTTAGTGTAGCCAGTATCTGTTGTAATTATTTCGACAGGAAAAGGTTAAGTTGAATACACACAAACTAATGATTCCCCATTACTACATTACTCACACTACATTATCAAGCACTTTCAATACTGTGATTTAAAATAACATTGACATTGCTATACTTGATCCTATTTATTATGATTACCAGAATACTTTATATTAAACAATAACAGGGCAAGCGAGTAATTTTACTTTACATTATAATCATAAACTAATAAAGCACCAGGAGGGTATGAGGGGATATATTCAGTTTTATGTTGCTTATGAACTCGTAATTATAGCAATGTACATTATAAGGTCATGTCATTATTAAAGGCAATGCCCACTTGAGTAGTACATCCACATGACAACTTTCTCTTGTTTGGAATTAATTGTGTTTTGCCAATTTCATAAAAACAGTTGAACAACATTACACGATTGAACACATACAAAAGCTTATAAGCAGGAAAACAGAGTAGGTGTGATATATACACATCAACTGAAACAAGGAATAGACAAAGCAAAAACATACATTATAGGATGTGGAATTGTGATAACTCTCAAGATAATTTCACTGTGTAATGCTATTGAATGACTGAATGTGTGGGAACGTGTTAGATTGACATTGTCAGTTGAGAACAGAGAGGCTTTGCAATCTATTGGCCTGGGAGTCATGACAAGATATGTACGCTTTGAGATGTTGAGGTAATGTAGTACCATTGTAACATATATCGTATGAGGAAATAGCTTGTGAAGAGAGGCACATTAGAGAAGGTATTGTTCCATGTCCCAGAAGAGCACGAAGCAAGTCACCATGAGTGGAGTCAGCAGCTGCCAGGAGGTACTGCTCGGCTGTCAGTCCACCATCATCAACAGCATCTATGTGAGCCCCATAATCTAGTAGAGCCGAGAATGTGATACCTGGTTCATTGCGCCCGGGATGTTCAACCTGCACATATGCCGCCAAGTGAAGTGGTCTCATTCCGGTATAATCCATATAGTTGACAATCTTCTTTCCTCCACACTTGAGCAGAGCAATGAGTAGGCGCTCAGAGTTCTTTCTCCGAAGAGCTAGATGAAGAAGTGTTGAACATCTATTCTTGCTGTCAAACACTGTGGGACACCCATCTACAAGTATGGTAACAGCTTCGAGGAATTTCTCACTCTCTCCTAGTTTAATCCAGTGTGTTACAATGTCTAGTAGTCCCTTGGCTAGTAGCTCTGTCTCACAAAGAGGAACAAGGTGAGGGTGCGTAGAAGAGACAAACTGGCTATAGGCAGCTATTGAGCTAGCTGAGTTGGTGAGAGTTGCAGCAAGAAGAGGCGCCCATGAGTCGTATGTTAGTTTCTCAGAATACCTTTGGATGAAGTGGAGGATCGTGTTTAGTAAGCGTATCAACAAAGTGCAGCAACTTTCTGATCCAGCAAGTAGATAGTCGGCTCGTTCAATAAGAGAGAGAAGGTGAAAAGATGCTCTTTGTAATATGAGCAATGCTTCTTGATAGTGACTCCAGTTAAACAGACATTTGCAGCTTCGTAGCATTAGATGAATTGTGCCTTCGAGACCATATCCGACTAATTCTGTCAGTAGCAGACACTGCCACACCACGTCAAAAGGAGATGACAGCTTTTCTCCGTCGAGAAGATCATGGAGCTTTGTCACCACTTCATGTTTTGGGTCCTCTCTGTCTGTCTTGATTTCGCAAATCCGTCCCATCGTGGCTAGGTACTCCTTCAGTTGAGTGGTGCATTGTTTGAGTATTGGTGCTTCACAATCTCCTTCCATCCACTTGCTAACAGTGGTGATTACCTCAACGAGGAAGCCGTCAGCTTTACATGTAGATGGGCAATCGGGATGTGACAGGAACTGACGAGTGACTCCAGTAGGAAGAGGAGGTGTGGCAGCTGACATGTTCTCCTCGTACCCAATCATCATGCTCTTCAGTCGTCGGTAGTCATGATTCTTTGCATTTGAGAGCTTTGACTGCAGCAGGTGGTAGATGGGAGCAAGGAGCATGCCTTGATCAGCAACGTGCAGTGGGCAGGGGCTGACTTGTAGTGTAAGATGACGACTGCTGTGGAAATGAGGATCGACACCGCAAGCAAGAAGGTGCTTTACTACCTGAGTGTTGCCTTCAGCTGCAGCTATATGGATAGCAGTGTATCCACGGCTGTCAGTGATATCAGCTTTGGCTCCTGCGTCGAGCAGGATTGAGACCAACTCCAGTGATATCTTAGATTTGAGCATGCTCACGTGCATTAGCGCTGTTAGTGAGTTGCCTCCTTTGCGATTCACGTCTGCTCCTCGCCTGATGAGGAATCTGGCAATTTTCGTTGCCTCTGGGCTCAGCTTGATGACTTTAAGAAGAGGTGTTTCTGAGCAGCAATCAAGCGAATCAATGCACGCCCCAGCAGATACAAGAGTCTTTGCCATGTCTAGGAAGCCCTCTATAGCAGCCATGTGCAGCAGAGTGGTGGCGTGCCATTCGAGATCGTTGCTGCTGTGAGATTCTTCTTGCTCCTCCTCTCCGTGGACTCGAGGGAGAATCGACACGTGGCTGTGCAGCAACGGCTTGTCAACGAGGCTACCGCGGACGTACTTGATTGGTGCGTTAATGTCGAAGTGCTGTGAATGGTTCTTCAAGAAGTAGCGCAGAATGTCCAGCCTACCTCGTCGACAAACGGCAAGAAGAAATACATCGAGTCCATGCTGGAATGTCTGGGCGTTGATGAGGAGGTTGCGTTGTGCAAGCGACTTCTTAAAGTAATTTGAGAAGCTCTTGAAGTCTTGATGGTTGCCGGTCAACTTTGCCTTCAGCTCGGCAAGGTCGCTGCTACTTGGGATCCATTGTTCGCGAGAACCGATTGCAACTCCAGTGACTCTCTCCATACTATAGTACTACTGCTGCAAGAAGAACTGGCTGGCTCACTGCTGCTGCAGAGTGAAGAGTGAAGTGAGTGTCTGTCGGAGTTTTATTGAAGCCAAAAATGGGCGTGTTGACAGTAAACAAACGAGTTTCCTTCCATATCAGACAGTATTGTGGCAATACTCTTGGCTGCTAAGTGGGCAGATATGGACAATGTGGGAGTAGTTTCATCATTAGCTACAGCACTAGTACTAAGATCATGGGAATACATGATCTTGAAATGTAGCCGAGTACGCAGTGCATAGACCATCTCATCACGTGTCGCTGTTGAACACACAACAGTACACAGCAGAACCATCCATGACAGCTGCATGATAGAAGAACCATCCATGACAAGTGCATGATAAAAGAACCATCCATGACAAGTGCATGATAAAAGAACCATCCATGACAACTGTATGATAAAAGAGCCATCCATGACATGATAAAAGTATACAGCACAGTTTGCAGTACCTGCTAGTATTATGTTATTTGATGACTTGCTTGTTTAAGACTATTTTGGGTAACATAGTGTGGTATGTATAGTTTGGTTTACAGGGATATGTCACAATATAACTTGTCTTGTGGAAAACAGTGCTTGACTGTATGTACTGTGTAAAAGAACTTACCTATATACCATACTATAGACAGCCAACCTGCCATAGACATATATGGTTGTGATGTTACTGGGCTACAAATTAGGCTAAAACTGCAGCGAAAGCTGTTTTACTAATTTACATAGGTTTAGAGTAAATAGTGTATCTGTGTATGATGTGATCATCAACATCTCTAAATAATAAAATTGGATAAAACAACACCTACATGAATAATAATTATAATCTTGAAAGAAATAGACTAGAGTTGGTTGGAAATAACAAATTTATAACCTTGTGATTTAT
This sequence comes from Haliclona indistincta, assembly GCA_964017065.1. NCBI lineage: Eukaryota > Metazoa > Porifera > Demospongiae > Haplosclerida > Chalinidae > Haliclona > Haliclona indistincta. The sequence continues at coordinate 14,161,511 of OZ024788.1, forward strand.
CATTTTTGTCATCTTTTTCTTCTATAGTAGGTTGGTATGAATGCCAAGTAATTAATGTTTTTAATCGTGAAGGATAGTCAAGAGTCAAGTACGGTATGCCATGTGCCAGAATAGATCGAGCAGAGATGCAAGCCAGTGGTAATGGTGAATCAAAGAGAGTTCGTAGCATCGGGTGACTTGTGTTGCTATAGTAACGTTTAACACTGTTACCATATCCATCAGTGGCATCTGGGTGAGCCCCATACTCGAGTAGACTATCCACTAGTTTAGTGGATCTAATGGCCGCTAGATGGATTGGACGACAGCCGTCTGAATCAAGGGTATTGATGACACTGTGACCACCAGCATCAAGCAATAGTTCCATTAGCTTGTTTCGCTTCTTTCCCTCCGGCCACATGTTAATAATCACATGAAGAAGAGTGGTATTCTTGGCTCCAGGAACTGCAATTACAAGACACTTTTCAACTAGTTTCTCTAAGACAGGTTCACATTGCTGTTGATTACCGACAGCTAGCCAACAGCACAAGCAATGAAGCAAGCATCGAGCAATGTAACGATTATCCCAGTTAGGAAAAAGATGGCTGTGTGTCGAGTTGGTGAACTCAACATATCTGCAAAAACACTCTGTTACATTCTCAATAATAGCTCTAAATACTTTAGGAGCTGCTCCAATGATTTGGTTGTTAGTCTCTGCAAGAACATTGATTATTACAGCAAACAACTCTAACATCAGAATATAGACTATTTGACCTAAAGCAACAATCTTTCCCTCATTGACAAGATACAACAACATCTGCGATGCTCGATGAAGAAGATAAAAACTGCGTTCTTCGATTGAGCTAGCGTTGCCGAGAGCAACGGCTAACACTCTTAGGAGAAGCTGTATCACTACCTCGTGACCAAACCCAAGCATATGCTCAGCGACAATAACCTGACACAAACCAGCTAGAGTAGGATTCCATCTTTTTTGAATAAGACCACCATCACGAGACGATACTTTGACTAAGTCTGATAAGGAGTTGATCAGAGGATCATTTCTTGTCAAATAAGCTTGAATCAAAGAAGAAGAAAATGTGAAGTCGTCGACATCTTTGAGCATAGAAGCGTACTCGCATGCTTGGCGCTCGGGCTCCATCATTGGTTGCTGTGACATGGCATACAATGTCGCCTCGACAAGCCGTGCTGTAGTCTTGCAAGATGGTGGACACTCTGGTTTAGCCACAAACATTGTTGTAATGCTCATGTGAGGTTTGTAATTTGCTTCAGCTGATTTAGCGTAAGTGAAAAGCTCCTTTGAATTTTTCTGGCAATTCACAAAATCGGGTATATCTCGATTGAGATGTTGAATGATTCCTTTGAAGCCAAACATCTGATCAGCCACACACAGAGGAGAGGGCATGGAAGAATGGACACCACTCACAGGGAACTGAGGGTCTACACCATGGTCAAAGAGCGCCTTGATTACCCTCTCGTTAGCCCAAGAAGAAGCAGTATGGAGAGCTGAGTAGCCTCGACCATCTGTCATATTAGGGTCAGCTCCTGCATCAAGAAGCAATGGAACTAGCTCTGAAGTGTCTTCGGAGGTGCTTTTAGCAGCCACAATTAGAGGCGTTAAAGTGCTCATTCCTCGGTAATTAGGGTTAGCACCGTGTTTAATCAGGGCGCTAATAAGAGGGGCATCCTCTGGATGAGTCTCAACTGCCTTCAGCAGAGGAGTATCACCGCAGCAATCAGTGCTGTCTACAATGGCGCCTGCTGACAGCAACATTTCCACAATCTCTAGATGTTGGTGCATGACAGCGCCATGAAGAAGCGTGGTCGAGTGAAGCTGCTGTTTCTCAGAAAGAACCAAGTCAGGGCAATACACACGAGACACAATCGAAAGACGGGCTAATCGTTTTTCCATACTATCCTTGGTCTCTCTGATGCATTTTATGCGGGCATTGATATCAAAATCTTTAGAGTGATTATCGATAAAGTATCGTACCACCTCAGCACAGCCATTGAAGCAAGCGAACAGCACAACCTGATTCAAACCACTTTTGAATGTCTCGGCACCGATAGTGAGAGATGAAGACGTGCGATCTTTGATCTTCTTTATGATCCCCTCGATATCTTTAGGACTATCTTCCTTGCTTGCTCCTTTCTTCGCTTCGTTATCCTTCAGTCCTGCATAATCACATCTTTCTGTGTATTCAGCTTTATCAACAGGTTCCTTGGCTTCTCCTAAGAGCTCCCCTTTCAGCAGAACTATGTCAAACTGGTCTAGCTTCCATTCCTTTGGGCGAGTAGATTCCTGTTCTTTTTTGGCACTAGTCGGTGACTCTTCGGAAGATCTTTTCAGCGAGGGAGCGAGGTCACTGGTAACATCCTCATCGTTCATATTAGAACGTACGAGCGAAAGAGCTAGCGAGGGACGACGAGTCGACGTGGAGAAACTCTGAGCAGCAGGGAGCCGCACCCATACCAGGCGTGGTTTCCTAGACACGTGACGTCGAGCGTGACGTCTCTATTCTCGTGGTGGAGCTGGTTCTAGCTCGCAGTATAGAATAGCTATGAGCATCTCACGGTGAGTTAGAATTGTATCAGAGATTGTGTCTAATATCACGTGATTCATTCATGTGCAGATCTGCTGCCAAACGTTGCGGAGTGTTCCTGCGTCACCTCAGACAAGCCCCGCCCACCATGTCACCGGTAGGTGTATATATAAGCTCCAAGCCTGCTCCAAGCTTCTCCCTCCCACCCTCTCTCATCTAGACATCAGCAATATCTAGTTCCGCAACAGATGAGGTAAAAATACTCAACAGAAATTAAAGTATACGTACGTCACCTTCATGCACTAATGTGTTCAGTCTCTGATCATCCTCCATCGTGTGAATAAAGACAACAGTGACTACAGAGACTGAACACATTAGTGCATGAAGGTGACACTAGCATCATACAACTAGTCTGAACTAGAAGCTGTTGTATAATAGTTATTTTGCCGACTTTTTGCTAGAGTACTCATCTAGCATGATACCATACACTGCAAAATAGGCATTATTTCCTGATGTATTGGTGCTGGATGTTTGTATTTCCTGCTGCAAAGTATTATAGATCCAAATTTTCTGACTTGGGAAATTTTGCTGAAATGTCAGAAATTTGGATCTATACTATACCACCTTGCAGCAGGGAATGTGAAGTGTCTTGACAAATATCCTTTAGTTTATGCATCAGGAAACAGAACTTTATAATTGTCGTGAATTTTACTTATTCATTATTATTAGGTATTGTTTGATCGAGTCCCCGCCCCTAGTAGTGGGCGTGGCTGTTATAATCAAATCACTCTGAACAGACCCAAGGCATTGAATGCGCTCAACAACAATATGGTTCTAATGATACAGAAACACATTAATGTGAGTAGTTATACTAGATACAGCTAGTGTGTCCTCGTCATCATTAGATGGGTTAATAATGTTGTCTTCAACAAATGTATGTTTGTCTCATCAATCATTGTTTGAGTTAGTTTGAACTTTTTGCATCACAATTTGTACTGCAATTTAAATTTCTAGTTTGAACTTCAGCTAATTGCTTGGCGTGCTCATCCGTTGTCAGGGTCATTGAAAGTATACAGTAACTAATGTGTGACAACTTGTGTGAGTACAGACAGATGATCATGATTGGTGACGATGCCTAGTACCTACCTACCTAGTTAGTATGATCATGACTCCTAGTACCTACCTACCTAGTTAGTATGATCATGACTCCTAGTACCTACCTACCTAGTTAGTATGATCATGACTCCTAGTACCTACCTACCTAGTTAGTATGATCATGACTCCTAGTACCTACCTACCTAGTTAGTATGATCATGACTCCTAGTACCTACCTACCTAGTTAGTATGATCATGACTCCTAGTACCTACCTACCTAGTTAGTATGATCATGACTCCTAGTACCTACCTACCTAGCTAGTATGATCATGACTCCTAGTACCTACCTACCTAGTTAGTATGATCATGACTCCTAGTACCTACCTACCTAGCTAGTATGATCATGACTCCTAGTACCTACCTACCTAGTTAGTATGATCATGACTCCTAGTACCTACCTACCTAGTTAGTATGATCATGACTCCTAGTACCTACCTACCTAGTTAGTATGATCATGACTCCTAGTACCTACCTACCTAGTTAGTATGATCATGACTCCTAGTACCTACCTACCTAGCTAGTATGATCATGACTCCTAGTACCTACCTACCTAGTTAGTATGATCATGACTCCTAGTACCTACCTACCTAGTTAGTATGATCATGACTCCTAGTACCTACCTACCTAGTTAGTATGATCATGACTCCTAGTACCTACCTACCTAGTTAGTATGATCATGACTCCTAGTACCTACCTACCTAGCTAGTATGATCATGACTCCTAGTACCTACCTACCTAGTTAGTATGATCATGACTCCTAGTACCTACCTACCTAGCTAGTATGATCATGACTCCTAGTACCTACCTACCTAGCTAGTATGATCATGACTCCTAGTACCTACCTACCTAGCTAGTATGATCATGACTCCTAGTACCTACCTACCTAGTTAGTATGATCATGACTCCTAGTACCTACCTACCTAGTTAGTATGATCATGACTCCTAGTACCTACCTACCTAGTTAGTATGATCATGACTCCTAGTACCTACCTACCTAGCTAGTATGATCATGACTCCTAGTACCTACCTACCTAGTTAGTATGATCATGACTCCTAGTACCTACCTACCTAGTTAGTATGATCATGACTCCTAGTACCTACCTACCTAGTTAGTATGATCATGACTCCTAGTACCTACCTACCTAGTTAGTATGATCATGACTCCTAGTACCTACCTACCTAGTTAGTATGATCATGACTCCTAGTACCTACCTACCTAGCTAGTATGATCATGACTCCTAGTACCTACCTACCTAGCTAGTATGATCATGACTCCTAGTACCTACCTACCTAGTTAGTATGATCATGACTCCTAGTACCTACCTACCTAGTTAGTATGATCATGACTCCTAGTACCTACCTACCTAGTTAGTATGATCATGACTCCTAGTACCTACCTACCTAGTTAGTATGATCATGACTCCTAGTACCTACCTACCTAGCTAGTATGATCATGACTCCTAGTACCTACCTACCTAGTTAGTATGATCATGACTCCTAGTACCTACCTACCTAGTTAGTATGATCATGACTCCTAGTACCTACCTACCTAGTTAGTATGATCATGACTCCTAGTACCTACCTACCTAGTTAGTATGATCATGACTCCTAGTACCTACCTACCTAGTTAGTATGATCATGACTCCTAGTACCTACCTACCTAGCTAGTATGATCATGACTCCTAGTACCTACCTACCTAGCTAGTATGATCATGACTCCTAGTACCTACCTACCTAGCTAGTATGATCATGACTCCTAGTACCTACCTACCTAGTTAGTATGATCATGACTCCTAGTACCTACCTACCTAGTTAGTATGATCATGACTCCTAGTACCTACCTACCTAGTTAGTATGATCATGACTCCTAGTACCTACCTACCTAGCTAGTATGATCATGACTCCTAGTACCTACCTACCTAGTTAGTATGATCATGACTCCTAGTACCTACCTACCTAGTTAGTATGATCATGACTCCTAGTACCTACCTACCTAGTTAGTATGATCATGACTCCTAGTACCTACCTACCTAGTTAGTATGATCATGACTCCTAGTACCTACCTACCTAGTTAGTATGATCATGACTCCTAGTACCTACCTACCTAGCTAGTATGATCATGACTCCTAGTACCTACCTACCTAGTTAGTATGATCATGACTCCTAGTACCTACCTACCTAGTTAGTATGATCATGACTCCTAGTACCTACCTACCTAGTTAGTATGATCATGACTCCTAGTACCTACCTACCTAGTTAGTATGATCATGACTCCTAGTACCTACCTACCTAGTTAGTATGATCATGACTCCTAGTACCTACCTACCTAGCTAGTATGATCATGACTCCTAGTACCTACCTACCTAGTTAGTATGATCATGACTCCTAGTACCTACCTACCTAGCTAGTATGATCATGACTCCTAGTACCTACCTACCTAGTTAGTATGATCATGACTCCTAGTACCTACCTACCTAGTTAGTATGATCATGACTCCTAGTACCTACCTACCTAGTTAGTATGATCATGACTCCTAGTACCTACCTACCTAGCTAGTATGATCATGACTCCTAGTACCTACCTACCTAGTTAGTATGATCATGACTCCTAGTACCTACCTACCTAGCTAGTATGATCATGACTCCTAGTACCTACCTACCTAGCTAGTATGATCATGACTCCTAGTACCTACCTACCTAGCTAGTATGATCATGACTCCTAGTACCTACCTACCTAGTTAGTATGATCATGACTCCTAGTACCTACCTACCTAGTTAGTATGATCATGACTCCTAGTACCTACCTACCTAGTTAGTATGATCATGACTCCTAGTACCTACCTACCTAGCTAGTATGATCATGACTCCTAGTACCTACCTACCTAGTTAGTATGATCATGACTCCTAGTACCTACCTACCTAGTTAGTATGATCATGACTCCTAGTACCTACCTACCTAGTTAGTATGATCATGACTCCTAGTACCTACCTACCTAGTTAGTATGATCATGACTCCTAGTACCTACCTACCTAGTTAGTATGATCATGACTCCTAGTACCTACCTACCTAGCTAGTATGATCATGACTCCTAGTACCTACCTACCTAGCTAGTATGATCATGACTCCTAGTACCTACCTACCTAGTTAGTATGATCATGACTCCTAGTACCTACCTACCTAGTTAGTATGATCATGACTCCTAGTACCTACCTACCTAGTTAGTATGATCATGACTCCTAGTACCTACCTACCTAGTTAGTATGATCATGACTCCTAGTACCTACCTACCTAGCTAGTATGATCATGACTCCTAGTACCTACCTACCTAGTTAGTATGATCATGACTCCTAGTACCTACCTACCTAGTTAGTATGATCATGACTCCTAGTACCTACCTACCTAGTTAGTATGATCATGACTCCTAGTACCTACCTACCTAGCTAGTATGATCATGACTCCTAGTACCTACCTACCTAGTTAGTATGATCATGACTCCTAGTACCTACCTACCTAGTTAGTATGATCATGACTCCTATACCTACCTAGTTAGTATGATCATGACTCCTAGTACCTACCTACCTAGTTAGTATGATCATGACTCCTAGTACCTACCTACCTAGTTAGTATGATCATGACTCCTAGTACCTACCTACCTAGTTAGTATGATCATGACTCCTAGTACCTACCTACCTAGCTAGTATGATCATGACTCCTAGTACCTACCTACCTAGTTAGTATGATCATGACTCCTAGTACCTACCTACCTAGTTAGTATGATCATGACTCCTAGTACCTACCTACCTAGTTAGTATGATCATGACTCCTAGTACCTACCTACCTAGTTAGTATGATCATGACTCCTAGTACCTACCTACCTAGCTAGTATGATCATGACTCCTAGTACCTACCTACCTAGTTAGTATGATCATGACTCCTAGTACCTACCTACCTAGTTAGTATGATCATGACTCCTAGTACCTACCTACCTAGTTAGTATGATCATGACTCCTAGTACCTACCTACCTAGTTAGTATGATCATGACTCCTAGTACCTACCTACCTAGTTAGTATGATCATGACTCCTAGTACCTACCTACCTAGCTAGTATGATCATGACTCCTAGTACCTACCTACCTAGTTAGTATGATCATGACTCCTAGTACCTACCTACCTAGTTAGTATGATCATGACTCCTAGTACCTACCTACCTAGTTAGTATGATCATGACTCCTAGTACCTACCTACCTAGTTAGTATGATCATGACTCCTAGTACCTACCTACCTAGCTAGTATGATCATGACTCCTAGTACCTACCTACCTAGTTAGTATGATCATGACTCCTAGTACCTACCTACCTAGCTAGTATGATCATGACTCCTAGTACCTACCTACCTAGCTAGTATGATCATGACTCCTAGTACCTACCTACCTAGTTAGTATGATCATGACTCCTAGTACCTACCTACCTAGTTAGTATGATCATGACTCCTAGTACCTACCTACCTAGTTAGTATGATCATGACTCCTATACCTACCTAGTTAGTATGATCATGACTCCTAGTACCTACCTACCTAGCTAGTATGATCATGACTCCTAGTACCTACCTACCTAGTTAGTATGATCATGACTCCTAGTACCTACCTACCTAGTTAGTATGATCATGACTCCTAGTACCTACCTACCTAGTTAGTATGATCATGACTCCTAGTACCTACCTACCTAGCTAGTATGATCATGACTCCTAGTACCTACCTACCTAGTTAGTATGATCATGACTCCTAGTACCTACCTACCTAGTTAGTATGATCATGACTCCTAGTACCTACCTACCTAGTTAGTATGATCATGACTCCTAGTACCTACCTACCTAGTTAGTATGATCATGACTCCTAGTACCTACCTACCTAGTTAGTATGATCATGACTCCTAGTACCTACCTACCTAGCTAGTATGATCATGACTCCTAGTACCTACCTACCTAGTTAGTATGATCATGACTCCTAGTACCTACCTACCTAGCTAGTATGATCATGACTCCTAGTACCTACCTACCTAGCTAGTATGATCATGACTCCTAGTACCTACCTACCTAGTTAGTATGATCATGACTCCTAGTACCTACCTACCTAGTTAGTATGATCATGACTCCTAGTACCTACCTACCTAGTTAGTATGATCATGACTCCTAGTACCTACCTACCTAGCTAGTATGATCATGACTCCTAGTACCTACCTACCTAGTTAGTATGATCATGACTCCTAGTACCTACCTACCTAGCTAGTATGATCATGACTCCTAGTACCTACCTACCTAGTTAGTATGATCATGACTCCTAGTACCTACCTACCTAGCTAGTATGATCATGACTCCTAGTACCTACCTACCTAGTTAGTATGATCATGACTCCTAGTACCTACCTACCTAGTTAGTATGATCATGACTCCTAGTACCTACCTACCTAGCTAGTATGATCATGACTCCTAGTACCTACCTACCTAGTTAGTATGATCATGACTCCTAGTACCTACCTACCTAGTTAGTATGATCATGACTCCTAGTACCTACCTACCTAGTTAGTATGATCATGACTCCTAGTACCTACCTACCTAGTTAGTATGATCATGACTCCTAGTACCTACCTACCTAGCTAGTATGATCATGACTCCTAGTACCTACCTACCTAGTTAGTATGATCATGACTCCTAGTACCTACCTACCTAGCTAGTATGATCATGACTCCTAGTACCTACCTACCTAGCTAGTATGATCATGACTCCTAGTACCTACCTACCTAGTTAGTATGATCATGACTCCTAGTACCTACCTACCTAGTTAGTATGATCATGACTCCTAGTACCTACCTACCTAGTTAGTATGATCATGACTCCTAGTACCTACCTACCTAGCTAGTATGATCATGACTCCTAGTACCTACCTACCTAGCTAGTATGATCATGACTCCTAGTACCTACCTACCTAGTTAGTATGATCATGACTCCTAGTACCTACCTACCTAGTTAGTATGATCATGACTCCTAGTACCTACCTACCTAGTTAGTATGATCATGACTCCTAGTACCTACCTACCTAGCTAGTATGATCATGACTCCTAGTACCTACCTACCTAGTTAGTATGATCATGACTCCTAGTACCTACCTACCTAGTTAGTATGATCATGACTCCTAGTACCTACCTACCTAGCTAGTATGATCATGACTCCTAGTACCTACCTACCTAGTTAGTATGATCATGACTCCTAGTACCTACCTACCTAGCTAGTATGATCATGACTCCTAGTACCTACCTACCTACCTAGCTAGTATTACCAGTATTGTGTTTATTGTATGTTTCAGCATAGTTTACTACCACATGCCTATGCTGCTATCTATACAGTAGTGTTGATGTGGTCAATATAATATGGTCCACTCTTTTTGGAAATTTGCTCAATTTAGAAATTATGCTGCGTATTTTGTCAATTGCCAAATTGTGTACCAATTTTCACAATTGAGTAGGCAGTTAGTCAATTGGCCATCAAGACTTCTACACAATTTAGAAATGGAGCAACCGTCGTCCGGTAGTCGTTGCAACAGCGATAACATTTCATCTAATAAACAACTGGTGATCAGGAAGCACCAGCCAGGCTGATGAAGAAGGATCAGTGCACAGTCAGCACTGATGACAAGCCTGGCCGTGTTGCACTTTCACGAGGAGTATTTATCGCGCACAGATGTTGGCGAGACAACGGCTAGCTATACGGTCTGTGGAAGAATACACAGCAATGCACTTTCTGTAAGCTGTTGAAACTGATCGACATTCAGTCATTCCATTGTGCACTTGCTTTGTTTTGTGATAAGTACTTATAAAAACTACTGTTATTAGTATTAGCCTTATTTTGTGACACGAATCAAATAGATTTTTCCTGTAAAAAATGCAATTTAGCAATTGACAAAATGCGCAACACAATTTCGAAATTGCCCAAATTTCCAAAATGATTGCACTCACTAGGTGCTGTGTGATATACACTCACTAGGTGCTGTGTGATATACACTCACTAGGTGCTGTGTGATATACACTCACTAGGTGCTGTGTGATATACACTCACTAGGTGCTGTGTGATATACACTCACTAGGTGCTGTGTGATATACACTCACTAGGTGCTGTGTGATATACACTCACTAGGTGCTGTGTGATATACACTCACTAGGTGCTGTGTGATATACACTCACTAGGTGCTGTGTGATATACACTCACTAGGTGCTGTGTGATATACACTCACTAGGTGCTGTGTGATATACACTCACTAGGTGCTGTGTGATATACACTCACTAGGTGCTGTGTGATATACACTCACTAGGTGCTGTGTGATATACACTCACTAGGTGCTGTGTGATATACACTCACTAGGTGCTGTGTGATATACACTCACTAGGTGCTGTGTGATATACACTCACTAGGTGCTGTGTGATATACACTCACTAGGTGCTGTGTGATATACACTCACTAGGTGCTGTGTGATATACACTCACTAGGTGCTGTGCTCACTAGGTGCTGTGCTCACTAGGTGCTGTGTGATATACACTCACTAGGTGCTGTGTGATATACACTCACTAGGTGCTGTGTGATATACACTCACTAGGTGCTGTGTGATATACACTCACTAGGTGCTGTGTGATATACACTCACTAGGTGCTGTGTGATATACACTCACTAGGTGCTGTGTGATATACGCTCACTAGGTGCTGTGTGATATACGCTCACTAGGTGCTGTGTGATATACACTCACTAGGTGCTGTGTGATATACACTCACTAGGTGCTGTGTGATATACGCTCACTAGGTGCTGTGTGATATACACTCACTAGGTGCTGTGTGATATACACTCACTAGGTGCTGTGTGATATACACTCACTAGGTGCTGTGTGATATACACTCACTAGGTGCTGTGTGATATATGCTCACTAGATGCTGTGTGATGTTATTATCTTGTGTTCTAGTCGGCTGAACACGATGACGCAGTCCAGTGTTATGTGATGAAGGGATCTGGTGACAAGGCATTCTGTGCTGGTGGTGATATAAGAGGTGAGTGCTACCAGGAGCCCTTATGGGCTCCTGGTGCTACCCATTATAGCTATAGACACAGCTATAGACACAGCTATAGACACACAGCTATAGACACAGCTATAGACACAGCTATAGACACACAGCTATAGACACAGCTATAGACACAGCTATAGACACAGCTATAGGTGTATAGCTATAGTCTGCTAAGCACATGTTTTGCTGCAGCACTCAATATACTGGCATTGAAAAAGTGTTTAGGCATATCTCAGGTATAAGTGCATATTCGGGGCATGCGCAAGAGTTACGGTACTTTTGATGTGGAAATAATTATAACTGCATAATTATGTCTAATAATGCGCCAGTACGACAATTACTCTATTGAGCCAAATTACTTTACCGGCTACAGTTGGCAACAGATGATTGCAGCTAGCGACAAAAATTAAATAACTCTCAGATGATAATAATTGGCCTATCTATCAACAAGTAGCCCCTATGTCATGTTTTAAACCATTATCCCCTGTTCATCCTTTCTGTTATAGTGATTATTACTGATTAAATAGTTCCTGTCTAAAGATCACTATCTCTCTCTCTCTCCCTTCTTCCCTCCCTCCCTCCCTCCCTCCCTCCCTCCCTCCCTCCCTCCCTCCCTCCCTCCCTCCCTCCCTCCCTCCCTCCCCCCCTCTCTCTCAGCTGTCACAGATGCTGGCAGGACAGGGGACCCATTAGCTCAAGCGTTCTTCAGAAATGAGTATATACTCAACCATACTATTGGTAACATGCTAGATCATACTCTTAACATTCATTCGAGGATGTGTGCAATGCCTACACTTTTGTGGTGCTTTCTGAATATCCTGTAATACCGTGAATATAATTATAGTAATGGTGTTGTTCTGAGCCTTTATTTGCTGGAATATAATGAAGCACCATAGGTGCAGTGATTTGATTGGTTATAGGTTGCTATACAGCAGCTACTGTGTTTGTTGTCTCAGGTACTCTCACTAAACCTCATATTGCAATCATTGATGGAGTCACCATGGGCGGAGTGAGTGATCCCTCCTCTCATTCACACACACACACACTCATCCTCTCTCTCCCTCCTCTCATTCACACACACACACACACACACACACACACACACACACACACACACACACACACACACTCACATACACACACGCACGCACACACACTCATCCTCTCCTTCCTCTCATCCTCTCTCTCCCTCCTCTCATCCTCTCTCTCCCTCCTCTCATCCTCTCTCTTCCTCCTCTCTTCCTCTCTCCCCCTCTCTCATCTTCCCTCTCTTCCTGTATAGGGTGTTGGTCTGTCTGTTCATGGTCCATTTAGAGTAGCAACTGAGAAAACACTATTTGCTATGCCTGAGACAGCAATAGGTTAGTGTACCTTTAGTGTCGTCATAATAGGTTAGTGTACCTTTAGTGTCATCATAATAGGTTAGTGTACCTTTAGTGTCATCATAATAGGTTAGTGTACCTTTAGTGTCATCATAATAGGTTAGTGCACCTTTAGTGTCGTCATAATAGGTTAGTGCACCTTTAGTGTCGTCATAATAGGTTAGTGCACCTTTAGTGTCATCATAATAGGTTAGTGTACCTTTAGTGTCGTCATAATAGGTTAGTGCACCTTTAGTGTCGTCATAATAGGTTAGTGCACCTTTAGTGTCATCATAATAGGTTAGTGCACCTTTAGTCTCGTCATAATAGGTTAGTGCACCTTTAGTGTCATCATAATAGGTTAGTGCACCTTTAGTCTCGTCATAATAGGTTAGTGCACCTTTAGTGTCATCATAATAGGTTAGTGCACCTTTAGTCTCGTCATAATAGGTTAGTGCACCTTTAGTGTCGTCATATGTTATGTTGTTAACACAACATCAAAATGCTTTTTTGTTTCAATACTCCTATGCCTGGACCTAGGACTAGTGCATTATGATATTGTTATAGCTCTATAGCTCTACATTATGGCAGAGATAATACACTGCATGTGGCTATCTATTGTTGAGCAATGGATTGATGTGCCTCTAGCACTGCATAGCGCCTTTACCTCATATGTACGGAGTGAATTTGCATAATATTGTCCAGATATTTTGTGGCAACTGGTGTGTGAATGCTATCTTTCAGAAGTAGCCATGCTCTGTATGTCTGAGGGCAAGGCACTGCTGTTTAGCTGCAATGCAAGCATGTTGATCATTCGCTCAACAAATCACGCTAGGTATATTATTATATCTGCCATACTCTTGGACAGCATAACTATGAATATTAACGTGACCTGCCACATGGTGTTGATTTTATTAATGATGTTCGTACAGGTCTGTTTCCTGATGTGGGCGGGACGTACTTCTTGCCACGCCTCCAGGGCAGTTTAGGCATGTTCATGGCACTCACTGGTAGGTGGGCGTGGTCAGTATGTGAGTATGCATCATGGTGTGTATTGTACAGGTCATCGTATCAAGGGTCGTGATGTATACCACGCAGGAATAGCTACACATTATATACCACGTGATAAGGTACACCAGTTATATGGAACTAATAGCCTTTGTTCAACTCATGAAAATGCTACTAATTATTACCATGGACACCAGTCCATCATGAGTGTTAGTTACTAGTCTACTATCATAGATTCATGTGCTAGTACTGAGTGTTAGTTACTAGTCTACTATCATAGATTGTGTGCTAGTACTGAGTGTTAGTTACTAGTCTACTATCATAGATTGTGTGCTAGTACTGGGTGTTAGTTACTAGTCTACTATCATAGATTGTGTGCTAGTACTGAGTGTTAGTTACTAGTCTACTATCATAGATTGTGTCCTAGTACTGAGTGTTGGTTACTAGTCTACTATCATAGATTGTGTGCTAGTACTGAGTGTTAGTTACTAGTCTACTATCATAGATTGTGTGCTAGTACTAGTGTTAGTTACTAGTCTACTATCATAGATTGTGTGCTAGTACTGAGTGTTAGTTACTAGTCTACTATCATAGATTGTGTGCTAGTACTGAGTGTTGGTTACTAGTCTACTATCATAGATTGTGTGCTAGTACTGAGTGTTAGTTACTAGTCTACTATCATAGATTGTGTGCTAGTACTAGTGTTAGTTACTAGTCTACTATCATAGATTCATGTGCTAGTACTGAGTGTTAGTTACTAGTCTACTATCATAGATTGTGTGCTAGTACTGAGTGTTAGTTACTAGTCTACTATCATAGATTGTGTGCTAGTACTGGGTGTTAGTTACTAGTCTACTATCATAGATTGTGTGCTAGTACTGGGTGTTAGTTACTAGTCTACTATCATAGATTGTGTGCTAGTACTGGGTGTTAGTTACTAGTCTACTATCATAAATTGTGTGCTAGTACTAGTGTTAGTTACTAGTCTACTATCATAGATTGTGTGCTAGTACTAGTGTTAGTTACTAGTCTACTATCATAGATTGTGTGCTAGTACTGAGTGTTAGTTACTAGTCTACTATCATAGATTGTGTGCTAGTACTGGGTGTTAGTTACTAGTCTACTATCATAGATTGTGTGCTAGTACTGAGTGTCAGTTACTAGTCTACTATCATAGATTGTGTGCTAGTACTGAGTGTTAGTTACTAGTCTACTATCATAGATTGTGTGCTAGTACTGAGTGTTAGTTACTAGTCTACTATCATAGATTGTGTGCTAGTACTGGGTGTTAGTTACTAGTTTACTATCATAGATTGTGTGCTAGTACTAGTGTTAGTTACTAGTCTACTATCATAGATTGTGTGCTAGTACTGAGTGTTAGTTACTAGTCTACTATCATAGATTGTGTGCTAGTACTGGGTGTTAGTTACTAGTCTACTATCATAGATTGTGTGCTAGTACTGAGTGTTAGTTACTAGTCTACTATCATAGATTGTGTGCTAGTACTGAGTGTTAGTTACTAGTCTACTATCATAGATTGTGTGCTAGTACTGAGTGTCAGTTACTAGTCTACTATCATAGATTGTGTGCTAGTACTGAGTGTTAGTTACTAGTCTACTATCATAGATTGTGTGCTAGTACTGGGTGTTAGTTACTAGTCTACTATCATAGATTGTGTGCTAGTACTGAGTGTTAGTTACTAGTCTACTATCATAGATTGTGTGCTAGTACTGAGTGTTAGTTACTAGTCTACTATCATAGATTGTGTGCTAGTACTGGGTGTTAGTTACTAGTCTACTATCATAGATTGTGTGCTAGTACTGGGTGTTAGTTACTAGTCTACTATCATAGATTGTGTGCTAGTACTGAGTGTTAGTTACTAGTCTACTATCATAGATTGTGTGCTAGTACTGGGTGTTAGTTACTAGTCTACTATCATAGATTGTGTGCTAGTACTGGGTGTTAGTTACTAGTCTACTATCATAGATTGTGTGCTAGTACTGAGTGTTAGTTACTAGTCTACTATCATAGATTGTGTGCTAGTACTGGGTGTTAGTTACTAGTCTACTATCATAGATTGTGTGCTAGTACTGAGTGTTAGTTACTAGTCTACTATCATAGATTGTGTGCTAGTACTGAGTGTTAGTTACTAGTCTACTATCATAGATTGTGTGCTAGTACTGGGTGTTAGTTACTAGTCTACTATCATAGATTGTGTGCTAGTACTGAGTGTTAGTTACTAGTCTACTATCATAGATTGTGTGCTAGTACTGGGTGTTAGTTACTAGTCTACTATCACAGATTCATGTGCTAGTCATGTTTAGCTTCCTTGGCAGAGCCTATTTTATTAATTCTACTGTGCATATGCCACCTTTGAGTGTGGTTGGTTTCATCATGTTAGGCTGAGCTATGCATGATCTTGTCCAGGCTTGTCCCTAATTATCTATCTATGATTTCATATGGTACAGGTTTGTAATATGATCACTTTACAATAGTCCTTACTAGGAAGATAATGGTAATTACAGTGATCAGTCTTCATAGAGAGTTATAGCGATAAACATGTATTAATGTGTTCAATCTCATGACAAAACAGAGACTGAACACATTAGTGCATGAAGGTGACACTTCATCATTGCAAGAAAACCAATGTAGTGATACCAGGGCGGTTCGCGGTCAGCTGTTTGAGGTTATCAATGAATTTTGTAGTACATTTTGTGTTGCAATTTTTGTCACCAAAAATAAGCTTTTGGAAAGACAAAGCCGTTTGGTCTCCAAGGTAAAGAACGACCTTTCAGACGGATTGATGAGAGGTTTTTGTGACATCTTGAGCTACACAAGGATGTGTACGTGGATTTGGCATTTGATACGCTATTTTCCACACTTTATAGCTAGTTTATCGCTTCAGGAGAAGGCAAATCTCCCAGTGCTGTCAATCCCTCCATGCTGTTGCTGTGCACCTCCGAGTGCAAAGTTGTCAAGCTGACGATTGTCCAAGAGAGATATTTGGTTAAATGTTTTTTTACTTTGGGCCTTCCATAGCGCACGAACAACAATAGCTAGTTTTTAGTTTTGTTGTGTATTATCTTTATCAGTTGCTCCTGAAGAATTCCAAGTTCTAGTACATAGAGCTAGTTGCTTCATTGCTTGTTGACTGTACAAAAATCACAGGCCACGCCCATCATATCAGTATTCTGTAACCATTGCCATTCTGTGTTCTAGTGACCAGCTGTACAGCCGGCATTATCACACCCCTGGCCACACTGGCCGAGCTGCCAATCTCTCCCATTAGTGTATAGCCAGCTTCTATTAGGCTTCTAATCACCATGGCAACAGCTAGTAAACAATAGTGGCTTCTTTACTACAGTACATTATGATATCACTAATAATGCCTCTTTCCAAGAGTGGTGTAACTATTGTCTGCAACTAATGGATATTGTTGACTTTACAATCATAAAAATAATTTAGATCAACATTCACTGTTTATGATGCGTGATTTCTGCAATGCTAAAGTATGGCACCTTTAAGCATTCAGTCACTGTTGTCTTTATTCACACGATGAATCCTCATCACCATGTATCACTAGCTTATAGTCTGATCTGTTGATTGACGTTCAAACATTTCAATATTATGTAGTCAATGCTATACTATAGTTTAAATTCAATATTAGTAAGCTTCCCTATATCCTAATGTATAAGATTGTATATTAACAGGACATGATTACATGTTAGCTTGTTGCTGACTACACATTGCTGTACTTCATGTGTGTCACTACATGAAGCCTTTGAAATAATATGCACCATGTCAGTGTTCGTCTTTATAAACATTGAGCTTTTTGACTTAGTCACTACACAGCTACTAATGTATCTCAACATTGAGCTTGGTCACAGCTACTAATGTATCTCAACATTGAGCTTGGTCACAGCTACTAATGTATCTCAACATTGAGCTTGGTCACAGCTACTAATGTATCTCAACATTGAGCTTGGTCACAGCTACTAATGTATCTCAACATTGAGCTTGGTCACAGCTACGAATGTATCTATAGCTTCCAGAGCTAGAGAGACGATTGTCTGAAGTGTGCGGTGAGCTGTGTGAGGCTAAGAAGGTGGGCAGGGTCAGAGAGGGTGTGGTCAGACGCTTACTGGATCAGTTCCACGAAGAGGTATACAAGCAATGCTATAGTAATGATAGCCATCTTGTGGACCTACTATCATCTCTCTCTCTTCCATAGTCTCTCCATCTTGAACCCAATGAGTTCTCACTGTCTCCCTACATCTCTACCATTAACAGGTGCCAGAATTCATTAAATACATCTGTATCTCTACATATCTCATCCTGTAACAACGTGTGTGTGTGATAGGTACCATGTAAACCATACTATAGTACTGTCTCTCACTCCACTGTGAAGTGATGTATAGCTGGATTAGCTAATGAATGCAGGGGGCCAGCAGCAAGCAACTTGCAATGCACACTAACAACATAACAAGATTCCAGCATCTATGATTATCGAGAGCCATCTAGCTTTAGTTTACAACACATACGCTATCTTGTGAAAGTACAGAGTATCCAGCTGCACCATCTCTGTTGGAGTCTGTCTCACATTAAGCACAACTCATGTATCAAGAGTTGTTCAAGCTCCTAAGCCATTGATCAAGCTCCTGATACCAGTGAGCTGTTGATGCTGTCGCGTGTAGTAACGAGTGTCACCAGTGAGCTGAGCATGTGTTATTTATTAAAATAATAGGCATGATCTACCGTATAGTGGGAAATTTTCGCGGGAGAAAATGTTCGCGAATGCGCGAGATAGAGCATTTTACGAATAATATTTTAGCGAATCAGTGCTATTGTCCTATCTTTGTCAACAAAAAACAAGACATTTGCGGATAATAATTTCGCTAATAGCCTGTAATTCGCGAAAAATTTCTCCCGCGAAAATTTCCCACTATACGGTAATTCTCAGGAACATTGGACCGACAGTGCACCCATGACGGATGGATAGATAGATACACAATTTCTTCACATGTTTTCACGATCTCGCTCAGGCTCACCCCAATTATTAGCTTTAGGTACATTATGCGACAGATCACAGTCATCAAATAATAGCTTTCACACTTATTTTTAGGATCACCAATAATTTTTGTTATAATAATTGGGTATGTGTTCATTAGAACTCTATTTGTGTTGGATTCATTATAATACCTTAGTGTAACTGCTTTATATAATTACTACATGACAATAATATGTGTTGAAGCATGTATCAATATAACTAGATTACAATGTTGTGTTATGTAATAGTGAGCGTGATATGGTGTGTAGTGATACATTAACACAATGTACATTGATCAGGTGCTATACAATCTATCTCTCTCGCCATCTCTCTGATGTTATGTCTGTCTCTCTCGCCATCTCTCTGATGTTATGTCTGTCTCTCTCGCCATCTCTCTGATGTTATGTTCATTCTATTATGGGGTTACGTAACTATGTGCATGACTTCACAAATTAATAACAATAATTATTAGGTGACAGACAATAGAGAGTTGTCTCAACAAAATACTAAAT
This sequence comes from Haliclona indistincta, assembly GCA_964017065.1. Taxonomy (NCBI): domain Eukaryota; kingdom Metazoa; phylum Porifera; class Demospongiae; order Haplosclerida; family Chalinidae; genus Haliclona; species Haliclona indistincta. The sequence goes on from OZ024788.1 coordinate 14,181,229, forward strand.
TAAGAGATCTATGCACAGAAGTTATGGCGGTTTGGTCAGTGAGCCTCTCTCTGTAACAGACTAGTTCCTTACTGTCTGTTACATGGACATTGAATCTGTATTGTTATTTACATTGTCCATTATATGGAAGTGTCCCTTATTAGGAATGTCCGTTAAAATGCATGTAGGTCCTGTATACACACGTTATCTCTCTCTCTCTCTCTCTCTCTCTCTCTCTCTCTCTCTCTCTCTCTCTCTCTCTCTCTCTCTGTCTCTCTTTCTCTCTCTCTCTCTCTCTCTCTCTCTCTCTCTCTCTCTCTCTCTCTCACTCTCTCTCTCTCCTCTCTCTCTCTCTCTCTCTCTCTCTCTCTCTCTCTCTCTCTCTCTCTCTCTCTCTCTCACACACTCTCTCTCTCTCTCTCTAGGTGTTTCAGTCAGCCGTCTCTTGAGGGTATTCTCGATGCTCTAACCTCTGATGGTAGCGACTGGGCTATGGCTCAACATGAGGTCACTGATTAATACACCAATAAAATATAATGAGGTGTCAGACACTTGCTTATCATAATTATGACATGACTGAGATGGTGGGCATTAGTGTGTGTGGTGGGCATTAGTGATCAATGACTGAGATCTAGTGTGTGTGGTGGGCATTAGTGATCAATGACTGAGATCTAGTGTGTGTGGTGGGCATTAGTGATCAATGACTGAGATCTAGTGTGTGTGGTGGGCATTAGTGATCAATGACTGAGATCTAGTGTGTGTGGTGGGCATTAGTGATCAATGACTGAGATCTAGTGTGTGTGGTGGGCATTAGTGATCAATGACTGAGATCTAGTGTGTGTGGTGGGCATTAGTGATCAATGACTGAGATCTAGTGTGTGTGGTGGGCATTAGTGATCAATGACTGAGATCTAGTGTGTGTGGTGGGCATTAGTGATCAATGACTGAGATCTAGTGTGTGTGGTGGGCATTAGTGATCAATGACTGAGATCTAGTGTGTGTGGTGGGCATTAGTGATCAATGACTGAGATCTAGTGTGTGTGGTGGGCATTAGTGATCAATGACTGAGATCTAGTGTGTGTGGTGGGCATTAGTGATCAATGACTGAGATCTAGTGTGTGTGGTGGGCATTAGTGATCAATGACTGAGATCTAGTGTGTGTGGTGGGCATTAGTGATCAATGACTGAGATCTAGTGTGTGTGGTGGGCATTAGTGATCAATGACTGAGTAACTATGATGCAATATTACATAACATGGTATTTGTATCACGTTGTGTCATTTCTATGTAACTTAGTGCCTGTTCTAGTAGCTGTCACTATTAGCATTGCTGTAATTAAACTTTCTTTCTCTCTATTTTTCAGAAACTACAAGGAATGGTGAGTGCCACACCCACATCATAGGTAATGTGCCACACCCACATCATGATAATGTGTTTATTGTATGAGTTACAATGTGTTCAAATAACACATGAATTGAAGACCATCAACGTTTATCATAGCACGTTACATTAATGTACACTATGGCAGTAATTGACAAGTGATTAGTGATTCAGTACCAGTGTAACTTGGGTTGTTTGTCATAATTCAATTTGTCTCTCTAATTGTTCTGTAGTTCAATAATTGTTTGTTTTGTGGTCGTCATGGTTGATAGTAGAACAAGATCTTTATTTCATTTGCTTCTAGCACTAAGTGTACCGGGACTAGTAATCATATTATAGAATAGAGAATGCATTGGTATGGCTACTAATATGCTAGGCACCTTGATGCACTAGTGGTTTGTTGTGTACAGATCATGCAGTGTATCCACTTTGTGTTAAACAGTCAATGTTTAATTTTTACCTTGCCATGCCATTAGCAATGACTATTATTGGAGGAATGGCTTCTATTGTATTAGGTATTGATTCCAGGAATAGTTTGGCAACACCTAAGCCACTCCTAGTGTTATACAATGAATTATTATTCCTTCCCTACCTTCCCTGGCTTCTCATGCTTCCATTAGGTAGCTGGGTTTGTATGGACAACACACTCACACTCACACCCTCACTAATTCACACACCCACTCACACACCCACTCACACCCTCACTAATTCACTCACACACTCACTCACACACACTCACTAATTCACACACTCACTCACACACACTCACTAATTCACTCACTCACTCACTCGCTCACTCACACACTCACTCACACTCACTCACTCATTATAATGGATTTTCACTGCATCTTCAGAAACCGTCAGTTTGCATGGTGACCTGCGCTTGTACTCAATTTTTTTCCTTTGCTCATCGACTATTTTTCCCACCCACTCATACTCTTCCTCCCTCTCTCTCTCCGTCCCACCTACCCACCTTCTCCCTCTCCAGTCTCCCACGTCCATGATGGTCACTCATCGCCAGCTCTCTCAGGGGAAATCTCTATCGTTTAAGGAGTGCTTCATGATGGAATATCGTATGAGCCAGGGCTGCATTGTGAGCTGTATTATGGATTCTGTTTAATTTCAAAACAAGCAAATCTCAAATCATAATTCATAGTTTATACAATGACAGACTGTATAGTGTTAGTGGCTAGCTAATGGCACTTGTAGTGGTCAACATTTGGTCAATGTGGGTCATAGCTGTGTGACTGGAGGTATTAGTAAGCTGGACAATTCAGAGTGACCTCCTATAGTATGCAAGTACCTCATTGCATGTACTACTCTCTGCTGATTGTGCACATTATTTTACATTGACCGGCTTGGTTTGTCTTTTTTTGCAGAATGGGAAAGATTTTTATGAGGGAGTTCGAGCAGGTGAATACAGTATTGGACTATTGTACTGTCATGTGTATGTTGATGACAGTTGCAACATGCATGTATTATGAATAACATGCACATGGCTCTTGATGAATGCATGACATTATGTTGTAATGCAGAACACTTGTTCTATGAGGCCTTTCCCAGTAAAACAATCTGAGTATGTTAGTTGTGTAGTAGATTAGTGGAATAGCTGTGGTGTGTGCCTAGAATGTCGCTATCAACCATGTGTGACTGACTGAGAATGATCGAGTTGTCTGCAGCCTAGCTATCACTATTGATCATAATTTAATTGCTCTTCAAAACGGCGTGAAATATTAATAGAGCATGTAGAAATTATTGTCGATATTGTTAGTAGTGTCCATATTGTTAGTAGTGTCCATATTGTTAGTAGTGTCCATATTGTTAGTAGTGTCCATATTAATTGTTAGTAGTGTCCATATTGTTAGTAGTGTCCATATTGTTAGTAGTGTCCATATTGTTAGTAGCGTCCATATTGTTAGTAGTGTCCATATTGTTAGTAGTGTCCATATTGTTAGTAGTGTCCATATTGTTAGTAGTGTCCATATTGTGTCACAGTGCATAGTTACAGCCCAATCATGACTCATGGATTATGTCTACCATAAGTTAATTCTGTTATCTTTTGCAGTTATAGTCGATAAAGACAATGCCCCTAAATGGGACCCGCCCACTCTAGCTGAAATAACCGATGAGATCGTAGACCGCCACTTCCAGCCGCCTAAAGACGGGGACCTGATTGTATAACCACCTGATGGAATTTAGAATCAAAACTGTCTATTTATATTTGTGTATATTTATAATAACTTGTTATCTTATTAACACTTGTTAGGAATGCTTTATAATTGATTTTTGCGGTGGCTAGTCCAATTTTAAATATTCATAGCTCGTGTAACCAGTCCAGTGTGCAAACGGTGTTCACAAACACGACACGCTGTCTTTCCTCTTGGCTACCGCTCTATCATAACCCCAGCC
>OZ024788.1:14185195-14187695 GCA_964017065.1 Haliclona indistincta
ACTATGATGCAATATATTACATAACACGGTATCGTGTTTGCGTCTTTTCTATGTAACTTGGTGCTATCGCCTGTTCTAGTAGCTGTCACTATTAGCATTGCTGTAATTAAAAATTTCTTTCTCTCTATTTTTCAGAAACTACAAGGAATGGTGAGTACCACACACACGTCATGATAATGTGGTTATTGTATGTGTTGCAATGTGTTCAAATGACACATGAACTGAAGACTATCAATGTTTATCATAGCACGTTACATTAATGTACGCTATGGCAGTAATTGAGTAGTGGATTAATGATTCTGGACTAGTGTAACATGGGTTTGTTTGTCATAATTCAATTTGTCTCTCTAATTGTTCTGTACTTCAATAATTGTTTGTTTTGTGGTTGTCATAGTTGATAGTAGAACAAGATCTTTATTTCATTTGCTTCTAGCGCTAAGTGTACCGGGTCTAGTAATCATATTATCAGAATAGATCCCTGAGAATGTAACTGGTATGGCTACTAAGATACTAGGCAGGCACCTTGATGCACTAGGCACCTGGATGCACTAGGCACCTGGATGCACTAGGCACCTGGATGCACTAGGCACCTGGATGCACTAGGCACCTGGATGCACTAGGCACCTGGATGCACTAGGCACCTGGATGCACTAGGCACCTGGATGCACTAGGCACCTGGATGCACTAGGCACCTGGATGCACTAGGCACCTGGATGCACTAGGCACCTGGATGCACTAGGCACCTGGATGCACTAGGCACCTGGATGCACTAGGCACCTGGATGCACTAGGCACCTGGATGCACTAGGCACCTGGATGCACTAGGCACCTGGATGCACTAGGCACCTGGATGCACTAGGCACCTGGATGCACTAGGCACCTGGATGCACTAGGCACCTGGATGCACTAGGCACCTCGATGCACTAGGCACCTTGATGCACTAGTAACTCAGTGGTTTGTTGTGTACAGACCATGCTTGTATCCACTTTGTATTAAACAGTCAATGTTTAATTTTTACCTCACCATGCCATTAGCAATGACTATTATTGGAGGATTGGCTTCTATTGTATTATTGGAAGGTATTGATTCCAGGAATAGTTTGGCAACACCTAAGCCACTCCTTGTGTTATACAATGAATTATTATTCCTTCCCTACCTTCCCTGGCTTCTTTTCCATTAGGTAGCTGGGTTTGTTTGGACAACACACTCACACCCTCACTCCCTCACTCACTCACACACTCACTCACTCACTCACTCACTCACACCCTCACTCACTCACTCACACCCTCACTCACACCCTCACTCACACCCTCACTCACTCACTCTCTCACTCGCTCGCTCGCTCACTCACTCACATCCTCACTCACTCACTCACTCACTAATTCACACACTCACTCGCTCACTCACTCACTCACTAATTCACTCACTCACTCACTCACTCACTCACTCACTCACTCACTCACTCACTCACTCACTCACTCACTCACTCACTCACTCACTCATGCAGCCTCATTGTAAAGGAGTAAGTGTTTTCACTGCATCCTCAGAAGCCGTCAGTTTGCATGGAGACCTGACTCTATTAGCGCTTGTCTTCAATTTTTTTTCTTGCTCATCGACTAAGTTTCCCACCCACTCATGCTCTTCCTCCCTTCCTTCCTCCCCCTTTCTCTCTCCCTCCGTCCCACCCACCTTCTCCCTCTCCAGTCTCCCACTTCCATGATGGTTACTCATCGCCAGCTCTCTCAAGGGAAATCTCTATCGTTTAAGGAGTGCTTCATGATGGAATATCGTATGAGCCAGGGCTGCATTGTGAGCTGTATTATGGATTCTGTTTAATTTCAAAACAAGCACATTTCCAACTCATAATTCATAGTTTATACAATGACAGACTGTATAAGTGTTAGTGGCTAGCTAATGGCACTTGTAGTGGTTAGCATTTGAGTATGGATTGGTCAATGTGGGTTAGCTGTGTGACTAGAGGTGCTTGACAATACAGTAGTAGGTGGTGGTGGCCATGTTTTTTACACTCACCCACTATAGTACGCAAGTTTAAATACCTCATTGCATGTACTACTCTTTGCTGTGCACATTATTTACATTGACCGGCTTGGTTTATCTTTTTTGCAGAATGGGAAAGATTTTTATGAGGGAGTTAGAGCAGGTGAGTACGGTATTGGACTATAATCAGTACTGTCTTGTCATAATTATCATGTGTATGTTGAGGACAGTTGCAACATGCATAACATGCGCATGGTACTTGATCAATGCATGACATTATGTTGTAATGCAGAACACTTGTTCTATGAGGCCTTTCCCAGTAACACATCTGAGTATGTTAGTTGAGTAGTACATTAGTGGAATAGCTGTGGTGTGTGCCTAGAATGTCACTAAATAATCAACCATGTGTGACTGACTGAGAATGATCGAGTTGTCTGCAGCCTAACTATCACTGTTGTTGATTATAATGTAATTGCTCTTCAAAACGGCGTGAAATATTTATA
>OZ024788.1:14192695-14291190 GCA_964017065.1 Haliclona indistincta
ACACGTCGATCATGGACCGCGTCTCTCCGTTTTCTTGCAACTGGGGCAAGCCAGCCCGTTAAATTTCATGATACGAGAACACTCACCTGCTATACTGCTAATATCGCTCTGTCTGCTGCTTTAGTTTTCCAGAAACACTGACCATACGAACGCGCAGCATGCATGATTATGTTTAAAAATTACATGTTATTCATGAGTCCAGTAGTCCAGTCCAGTAGTCCAGTCCAGTGGTCCAGTCCAGCGATTGGAGACACCCATGAAATGTAGTGTATTATTTCACCAAATTGATGGTCCATAGAATAAAAGGGCAGAGAATTAATATTTAATGCTATTAGCATTCTTGCAATACTGATAAGTATAGATGGTCACCCTCTCATGCAGCAATGTGTGTGTCCAGTCACTTACCAGCTCGTTCTATAGCAGCACTGTTGGGGGAGAGACCACTAGCCGTGTGTCTGTGTTGTTACTGCTCTCAAGTGCTTTGAATATGATAATCACATTCATGAGACAAGAAAATGGGTGGTAAAAAGAGGTCTTCTCTGTGGCTAGTTAAAATGCTTTCATATCAACCAACACATGTGTACTGGCTGTGTCTCACTGACCACTAGAGGTTCAGGTGGGACCCACATGCAGTGGGAGGCACAGTCAGTACTCCTGTGAGCTACTAGCCCATCTTACAGCATATCAGGTGTTCTATGGTTTAGGCTAGTTGGGTGAAGTGTTTAATCATATTTATGGTTTTATTTTATTTTACAGGAGTTGAGAACACAAAAGAGCTGTCCCTCGCTTTTCCACCGAGTGAAAAGGTGATTATAACCACCACACACATGTGTAACACACACAGCAATAATCCAGTAAAATGATGATGTCTATTTCTCTCTCTCTCTCTCTCTCTCTCTCTCTCTCTCTCTCTCTCTCTTTTAGTCAACTGCTATTGCAGCCAGCAGTAAGTACTACACACATGTTATACAACACACACCACAGACTCTCTCTCTCTGCATGACACTAGCCACACACCATAGACTCTCTCTCTACATGACACTAGCCACACAATAACATGTTGACCACACTAATATTAGTCACAAATCATTAATTTAATTCAGGGGGTTCCAGTACTAAAAGTTTCAGACCCGAAGCCAAAAAAAAGGGTGGGTGGGTAAAGACCATTTTGGAAAAAAAGTCAATTTATTGAAAAAATAGTACAGGCATTTTTAGGAGTTTTATATCTATTTCTGACCAGTTATGTGCATAATTTCTACTAACATGCCCAGTTTAATTATTATTACAATCATTGCTCATGTTGATTACACTAGTAAATACGTCCCATAGTATTAACAGTGTTCAGCAGGTGCTCAGTAAGTAATATTTATACAAAATAAGAATTTCCATATTGAGGAGATACGTCAATCAATGTCGGATATCAGGTAAGTTAAACTGAAGAATTAAACAGAAACATGCATACACAAAAAACAAGCTGGCACTCAGCTAGTTAGCTATTCTTGCTCTACTAGCAGCGCACAAGGACACAACTGTTGTGCAACTAGAGCTGAGAAATCAAGAGCTGCAGCCTTGGAAACGGTACTAGGTGACCAGGTGTTGCATTTGTTTGCTGTCATGGCTTGCCGCCTAAGTCGCTGGCTCTTTTGTGTTCTGGTGTGTGGTAGTCACTGAGGGCTGTTGTTTCAAAACCACAGCCACAGTAACAGCGCTTTCTTCTGCTGCTGTATTTCCATAGCTAGTCATCGTTCGCGTAGCCGCGATCGATACATGAATATTAAGTATGTGGTATTGCGTGAATATAATTAACACCATGAATAATCAAGCGTTGATTATGAATATCATTATAATGATGCAAAATGACGTAGTGGGTGGTGGGCAATGGGGGCAAACTGAAAAACCGGGTTCGGGTCTGGAATTTCCGACGCTGGAACCCCCCGATTTAATGTGTAAATAAACTCTAAAATCATATTACTATTTCATGAGTATAGTTATTGTGCTCAATGTTCTTGCAATTGAAGAATGTCCTCTTTATATCTTAGTCATGTTAGCAAAACTAGCTTTGTGATTATTGTTACTATTAGCTGTTTGTTGTCATTGTGCTGTTGCTAAGTGATTATGAATAACATTATTGGCATCCTCTGGAATTTTCAACGGTAGCATTGTAAACTATTTATAGCTTTGACCTATTTATATATCAAATATCTTATGGTACTAACTCGTAATGTTGCATATTATTATAATGCACAATAGTCGATTAACAGTTCACTCGTTAGATGAGGTTGTATTTGAGCTGTTTTCGACACGGTTCTTGTGTTATATAGTAAACTGGATGGATCCTAGTAAGTCACTCAATGCTCAAGGTGTGCAAGATGGAGACACACTGCTACTGAGGTAAGAGAGAGAGATTGACAGACAATGAGTCATGAATGCATGTGGCTTTCTGAAATTACTTGCTGTTTGATGTTTAGGAAAAAGTTCTTCTTGTTCAATGAGGATATTCGTGAGGCAGAACGTAACCCATTGCTGAGGGAGCTCCTCTACAGCCAGGTATAATGTATCATTTGCTGCTGTGTGATCTGATCTATGTCTACAGCTTCAGCACTTGCAGAATCAGAGACCAACTAATGTATGTTCTGTTGCTAGTAACGATAATCAATAATAATATGTTTTCACAGAACGGCCCAACTGAGTCAACACCACTATCTGTTAGTATGGTGTCAGAAAAGGAAAGGTGAGCGAGCGAGCGAGTGAGTGAGTGGGTGAGTGAGTGAGTGAGGGTGTGAGTGAGTGAGTGAGTGAGTGAGTGGGCGAGCGAGCGAGTGAGTGAGTGAGTGGGTGAGTGAATGAGTGAGTGAGTGAGGGTGTGAGTGAGTGAGTGAACTCTATTTTCCTGTTACTTGCAGTGATGAAAGTGGTCTTGGACTAATGGATGAAGTCATGAGGGTAAGCTAGTTACTATAATCTCTCATTGCTAGCTACTAAATACCTTTAATACCTTTGTTCTCTTCTAGGCTCTTGGAGGTGGACCTAGTAGTGATGCTGAGGATGACAAGGTGAAAGCTATCAAGGAGTTGTCCAGGTCACAATACCTGTTCAGTGACTTCTTCCCTGTCAAGGTTAGTGTGTGTGTAAGCTGGCGAGAGAGCTCCAGCTAGAGAGAGAGAGAGAGTGTGGGCGACTGAGCGAGTGAATTAATGTGTATTAAACTGCATGTTAGCTACTCCTACTGAGACTCTCTCACTCTCTCACTCTCACTCACTCACTCTCACTCTCTCTCTCTCTCTCTCTCTCTCTCTCTCTCTCTCTCTCTCTCTCTCTCTCTTCCCCTCTCTCCAGCTTGCTGAGGATGGAACTCAGTGTTTCCTGTGTGTCCAGTCCAGAGCTATCTGTCTCACACCAGAGGCTCAATACAACGAACAAACTGAGGTTGGTAGTTTTATAAATTTGCTAATACAGTTATGTTACTGGGATATGTACACTCTCCAGCTTGTTAAGCATTGGGATATGGAGGACGTCTGTTCTTATGAGAGCTTTGAGAATGGGCTGAACCTCGTTGTTAAGGACAGCACTCATGTTCTATTCTCAGAGTATTCATCAGAAATCATCAGCTACTTGAGTCACATCCGGTCATTAATAGCACCACAAGGTTTGTATAATTGTTCGTCTGTTTGACAATAAGTATGTTAATTTATTTTAAATTACTAGTAGTCTGTCTCTGTTTCATATAAAGTACCAATTAATGTTCATTCCTGACTCTAGTTTATAAACAGACAAGAATCTTGAAATGAATGACATTTCTCACTACATGTTGTAATGTCTATGATCCATGTAAGACCAGACAGTCTGCCTCTGAGAGCGTGCCAATCTTGTACATGAACATGTCATCATGTAACATACTATCTATGATCAAAGCATTGTCAGAATGTGTTAATTGATTGAACATTAGTGTCATATGTTTCATTACTATCAGACAAACATCCACTCAAAAGTCACTTGTACAACCATTCTGTCATCGTGTGATATGTAGAGCACCACCAATGTGTTCACACGATGTCAGAGACTGAACACATTAGTGCATGCGGCACCTTTTCTTTAGCAATGCGAGATGTCATGAGATTTTATAAAGAAATAACTTGTACTTTGTTTATCATCATCAGGTCCTTCACCGACTGATTCTGTATCACCAGTTGGTGACATTGCTCCTCTTGTGATCAACAGTACATCACCTTGTGATGAAGACACACCTGAACCAGTGGAGGAAGAGACTCCTGAACCAGTGGAGGAAGAGATTACTGAAGAGACACCTGAACCAGAGATTGTGGCTGTGAAACCAGAAGTAGATCAGCAAGAAGAAGAACAGATTGAGGAGAATGGACAAGCAACAGCAGATGAGATTGAGGAGAATGGACAAGCAACAGCAGATGAGATTGTCTCTGATAATAGAAATGAAGAGAAGAGGAAAGATGTGGTCATTGAGGAACCTGTGGAGATAGAGGAGGAGGAGTCTACTCAGCCATTGCATGCTGAGCCACCAGTTGAAGAACCACCAGCACAGAATACTAGTGAGTGAGAGAGAACAGAATACTAGTGAGTGAGAGAGAACAGAATACTAGTGAGTGAGAGTGAACAGTATACTAGTGAGTGAGAGAGAACAGAATACTAGTGAGTGAGAGAGAACAGAATACTAGTGAGTGAGAGAGAACAGAATACTAGTGAGTGAGAGAGAACAGAATACTAGTGAGTGAGAGAGAACAGAATACTAGTGAGTGAGAGTGAACAGAATACTAGTGAGTGAGAGAGAACAGAATACTAGTGAGTGAGAGAGAACAGAATACTAGTGAGTGAGAGAGAACAGAATACTAGTGAGTGAGGGAGCAAGCGTGAGTGCTACATTGTAGGTGTGTGTGTAAGGGAATATGTGAGTGAGTGAGTGATCATATAGCTTGATGTGTGTCACTTGATGTGTGTCAGTGTTGAGCTGTTTCTCTCTTCATTAGGGAAGTCAGTGAGCTTGTCTATACCTAGTTCAGTTGAGCTGGAGATATTGGAATCATCTGATCCTAGCAACTCACAGGAACAGGCCAGAGGTAAGTGTCACTGTTATTAGACTGGTTGTGTACACTAAAGGTCTCATTTTTGAGCCTCGACTGACAATTTTTACTGTATCGTTTCTTTTCTAGTGCCTCTTGTTTAGTGTATGTGTGTATCCATTCAGATCCTCCATTTGACGAGGCGGGCACATTTGGTGCCAGTGGGGCTGTACCAGCTGATAACATGATGATGCCAGCAATGCCGTCACCACCTCCAGACTATGATACACTCACAATGAAGAAGAAGAGAGAGAGAAAAACCAGCATCTTTCAACCAGCTTACTTTGGACTGGTAAGAGTCAAAAACAGACAGACAGACGGACGGACGGACAGACAGACAGACAGACACTTTAAATACCCCAAATTAATATGAAGGAACAAAAGGCAGACTAATAGATAGGTTTATTTTCTCACAGGATTACAAGCAGTTGTTAAAGACATATCGATTGTTGTACTTTGTGATTCTGGACATGGACATCAGACCACTAGTGGTGAGCTAGAGAGAGAGAGAGAGAGAGAGAGAGAGAGAGATGTACTGATAGCTGTTTATCATGCTCCATTGCATTAGCTCATGGTAATGACATGCTTTCTCTCTCTTCAGATCAATATGAGGAAGACAGTCAGTGACATAGTGAAGGAGGTCTGTGAGAGCTTCTGTGAGTACTCATTCAGTAATAATGCTATTGTTAGTATATCTCTTGATCAGGTATTGAGTACCCTGAGGAACACTTCCTGAGGCTGTCACCAGCTCTGGTAGAGATTGTGAACAGATACGGTGGAAAACCAGTGAGAATGGAGTTAATAGTTAACATTGAACTTTGTTGTTTTTCTATTTTAGAGAGTACAGAATGGACGATTCTTGAGAAAATCAATCGTCTCTACAAATATCAGTTAGTTTAGTATAATTACTGTGTTGTGGTGTCATTGATTGTTATTACAGCTGCTGAACTGCAACAAGACAAGTCACTATATGATCAGATTGACTTTGAGATACAGCCATATGTACTAGTGCTGAAGTAAATAAAAAAACACCAGACTATGAGCCAGTTGACTTTTGGTCATTTTAAAAATTATTATTCATCTCGTTCCTTTTTTCCAGGCGGCAAAGGTTTGAGGATGTAGATGCTGTAGACCAGTACAATCTTGATATAGGAGAGGAGTGGCCTGATAGTGAGGATGGAGGCATCGCTCAGTATCGCAGATTCTTTCAGGTGAGAACAAATTTTGATACCATGATACCATGATCAAATACCTTCTATAGAGCTGGATCGGTGTGGTTCAAGGTGCCTGTCCAGTGTCCAAGAAGACAGCCGTCAAGCTAGCTGGTCTACTGGTTCAGGTCTACTATGGTGACCGGGCCACAGCCGCAGTATGGCCGCCTCCTGATCTAGAGTGAGTGACTACACTAACACTCAACCTACGATGTCTTGTCTCTTGTGTAGTTGCCGATACTTTCTTCCCGAGTGTTACGCTGATGATATTGGAATAGAGAAAGATATACTCAACGTAAGCATCAATACAGAGTGTAAGATACTGTCTCATCTCTCTTTCTTTGTCAGGCTCATAAAACACATCAGAACAAGTCCTTGCTTGATGTAATACAAGAGGTCATTGATCTATGCATTGATTATCAAGCTAATGGAATGTACTTTGATGTTAAGGTAATGAGAGTCTAGGAAAGACACACTGACTCCTCGATCTCTCTCTCTCCCTCCCTCTCTCTCTCTCCCTCTCTCTCTTCCTCCCTCTCTCTCTCTCTCTCTCTCTCCCTCCCTCCCATCCCCCTCCCTCAGGTACCAATGCATGATAAGATCATGAACATGATTCCTCGTAAGAAGATGGAATGGAGAAAGTTTGGTTTATTCCCAGACAGATTGGTGTGTGGAAACCAAGCTATGAATAAGGTGTGTAAGCAACAGCATGTTGGTGTGTGAGAGTTCCATATTGACATCATGTGTCTCCCTGACCACAGTCAGTACTTCTGTGAGTTCCAAGCCTTGGGCTCCAGGAGTTAAATTGCATGGCTTGTACATATCTGTATGTTTACCAGTACGTGTCCCTCTGTGAAGCAGCTAGACAATTATTATTTCATGTGTCTTTAACCACCTCTCAGTGTGATCTGGAGCAGCAGTTGTCAACTATTTCTTATTTTGAGACCAACAACACAACATTTCGACTAGTGAGATTACATGTAGCACATTATTATAGAAGCTAATGCCTCTCTCTCTCAGAAATTTATGCCTGAAACTGCAGTGGAAGACTACCAAACATTCACATATCAGGCGAAACAGATTGAAGAGATGGTTAATGTCTACTTCAGAAGAGCTTACTGGAGGAAACGTGTTGATCCTGAGAAGAAAGAGGTGTGTCCACTATGATGTAATAATGGCACCATCTCATTGTTATCTACAGGAGGTTACTGATGTCTAACACACACTACTACTAAAGACTATGCATCTAATGTCACTATCATCAATAACCGATATCTATAATAAATCACACTTCATAATATGTCATTGATATGGATTTATCATTAGTTAGATTGTTTGTATTATTGTTCTAATTACTATAATTATTGATGTGCAAAATTTCTATACATGCAGCTATCAATTGTCACATGCATGATAGCGAATTGCAGATACAAACAGGGAGTGTACATATTAGAGGAAGGAGCGTATATTAACTAGAAACGGTTTGAACTAATGATCAGAATGAGTTAAGTGTTGCATGTGGTCAAGTGATATGTTATATAGCACAATGTTGTGTTTTGCATTGGAATGAATATCAATTAGAATCGCTGTTGTTTTCCATGTAGAACCGTAGGCCGCTCAACATCTTAGTAAAGTAGTTTAGACAATAGATTATGCATAGTAGAGTGGAACAAATCTGCTTTTTGAAGTGTTGAGTCACTCAACAAAATTCTACGCCAGTTTGAATACTGTATTGCAAATTGCATTGGCAGTTAGAAGCACTGTTGCTTTCCATGTAGAACCGTGGGCCGCTCAACATCTTAGCAAAGTAGTTTAGACAGTAACAAATCCTCTTTTCGAAGTGTTTAGTCACTCAACAAAATTCAATGCACAACATGCTATTATTATATACACTAGCTAAGTGTGTGACTGATACGTGTAGAACTAGTCATCATGCACAAGTTACGCTTGAGGTATCAATGTTTCAACAGTGCGAATAAAGTCTTCTGCAATTTTCTGAGCATCTTCAGCCTCTTTAACTTTAAAATGATTAGCAGGTGAGCTGTCATACCACTGATTTGGAAATCTTGTCTTGAGATAGTAGTTTCCTTGTCTAAGTACACGTAAATGCTCTACCAATGCAGGACAAGACTTTTCATCTGACAGTCTGTCAGCTATATTATTGTAGATGGGTTCAATGCGATGATCAATTAGATATGCATCTGTGTGTCGTCCACAAACTGCATACATTCCTGCCTTCAGTGCTTTCTCTGCTACTTCATGAGCCATAAAGCAGACATGACCGAACAGCTTATTGGTTTTGTTTGCTGCATTCAATAGAACATCTAAGGCTGCTTTATCAACTTTAGCTTGCTCTAACCAGCATCGAGCCTCGGGATAATCTGGAACCGGCCTGTTTGTTGTGCCCCAAGGAAATGTAGATGAAGGTGATGGTGATTGAGGATAGGGAGACCAACTGTGATGATCAGTTGCTGGAAATGATGATCTGTGATGAGGGTATTGCGGGGGAGGAGGTGACTGATACCGAGAGGGTCTACGATAGTCATGTTGCCTGCTATGAGTAGGGTAACGTGGTGGAGGAGATGGAAGTTGTCTCCGGTATCGTAACTTGTGATGACCATGATGGTATGGAGATTGTGACCTACGACGATCATGTGGTGGAGATGGGGACATGTGTTGGGCCTGAGAAAGATAATGACAGTTTTGAAATCGACGTGACGCCTTTTGGCGTCATAATTAGTATCACCCACATTGGACATCATAAACAGTGTGTAGAGCGCCTCAGAAAGCTCAAATTAACCCTTTAAGCCCCAATGACGCCATTTTGGCGTCATACATACTTCAGACAGCATAACTTTATGAAAAATTTATGTGCTAAAATGTCCCAAAATTAAGCCAAATTGAAGAATACAAATAACCGCAAAAAATGACCGGTTTTCGGCGCGCCCTGCACTCAACGCATTGGCATCGGCATTTCTATGGCTTCAGTGCAAATTTCACAGCTTTTTAGGAAAAACAAAATGGCAGCCAAGAAAATTTGGACATTTTATGGCTTCGGGTGCTCGGAAAACACATTTTTGCGCATTCTCTATGATCTGGGCTAAAACCCTGCTATTTATATGTACTTTTCAGTAGCCAGCCCCAAAGTACTAACTTTGAGTAAAATTTGATGAGGTCGCTGCACTTTATCGGCTTCACTTTCGAAGTGCGAGGGGCATATCGACCGACTTGAGTGGGGGCAATTGCGGCTACTCACTGGCGTAAAAGGACGCAAATTTGAGACCAGTAGCACAAAAGACACACGAGATATTCACGATAGAAGTGGTCAGCATTCACGAGGTTAAAATTTCAGCAAGACAATTTAGTAATTAAAGGGTTAAGCCAAAGTGTAGAATGGGAATTTTCCTAAAAAAACAAAATTGTTTCTCACGCTTATTCAACTAAAACATTACTGTGACCGAAGATTGACGTAGGTTTGTTTCCCGTAGGGCGGGACCGAAAAGCGCTAAGCGCTGTGGCAATTTTTTTGCATATTTGTGGCTTCAGGGTGCCCGGAAACGCACTCTTTGCATTGATTATGGTCTAAACTGTCGTGTTTGCTCACCTGGACACCACCAGGTTTTTGTACCATTCACCATGGCTAGACGAAGACCAAAATCAGCTAAAAAATGACGAGGCCACAACACTTAAGTGGCTTCAGTTCTGAAGTGGGAGTGGCCAACTTGGAGTTTAGCACATGGTCGTAAAATTTGATATGCCAGGAGAAAAGGGTGCTAGTTTGGAACAGCTAGCGTACGGGATGGTGGAGAAAATTGCAAGACAAACTACCAGTTTAGAGCAGGTCAAAATTTGGACGAAATAATTTAGCAATTAAAGGGTTATGGGACAACTTGTGATCACAGGTCTTGTGTGTTGGGCACCGTGCTTTGCCTTGTCCACGCATGCATGCCTAGAGGATTACAGTCAGGAAATTCACACATTTTAAGCTTACTTTCTCCTGGTAGTCTGTTATTCTACCAGATTCGCTCCTGATGGGGGTACCACAACCAGCATGACCGAATGGATAATAATCTTCAACTGTCTTGTTTCTCTTCTCTCTCATCAGTCTTTCCTTCCGTATTTGTTTCTCCTGGACCTGTGCAGCAATGACATCGAGCCGTTCTTCATGAGCGGTGCCTGTGAAAATAACAAAACGCGTGTCTCTTTTTTGCTCATGCCCACACTCGTTACTCACGCCGATTAGCCTCTCTGGTTGAAGCAGTACTTGGCTTGCTAACAGAACTTCTGTTCAGCTATTTGAGGATAGAAACTGGTAATAGCGCGTTTAATAGATATCTGGTCGTTTTACCTTGTTATAAAAGTTGACCACTCTGGATCGGCCCTCTTGCAGACGTTTCATGCCTGTAGGTAACCGTAGGTAACAAATCTAACTACCCACGTGGTTGCACGTGAGCCCCTCCCAGAAATAACAATTGACCGTATATTATTCCGTAAATCAACGCTGGCGAATTGTAAGACGAGCATTGAGAAGCTGGTGTTGAAAATGCAGCGCCTGAAGCTACCGAACGACAGGATTCCTTAGTTAGACGGTGATTCACAGTCTACTGTACCTTAGGCAACTAATCATGACTGTTACTAAGCGCTCACACGCAATTGTAGTTGTGTTTAGCTATACCAAATCGGGTAGCCATTTCTTTTGATTCAACTAGGGTCAAAGGTCATCGCGCGCGTACAGAATTACTATAAAGGCTTGTTTGTAGCACTAAGTTTAACATACAGCTAAACCCCAAACCCTAAAAACCTAAAAACCTTCTCCTAACTGCGCAAATTTGGGAGGGTCGTCCTAAACCTGGCCTTCGGCCCTTGGAACACCTAAGGATCGTCGGGAGGGTCGTCCTAAACCGGGCCTTCGGCCCTTAGTAAGCCTAAGGATCGTCGGGAGAGTCGTCATAAATATGCCTCACTATAGTCAGGTGGCTTAGTGAAATTATTGTTAAGAAGTGGATAAAAGTGCCATTTTTGGCATGAAGATTGCTTATGATGTAATAGTTGTCGATAGTTAGAAAGACTTTATTAGAAAGGCAGCAATAGAAGAATAGAATAGAGTAAAATCGAATAATCGAATAATACAAATGAGTAAGACACGAGTCTTTTACATTCACTCATTGAGTTAGTAATAGTGGGACTATAACGCATTAGTTAGCACTTATTAATGTAACCTAACACCACATCTCCTTATCTAAAAGTCATTGTCCAATGAGAGGAGCGAAGTGCTGTCTAGGGGCAGGGATGCGGTTACTCCGACGAGGTTGTGGAGGTGTTTGCGGATTAGAGATTGGTGATTTGTCCTGTTCCCCTTCGGTCTGAGTATCCTGTTCTTCAGTCTGAGTTTCTCGTTCTTCAATATGAGTTTCCTGTTCTTCAACTCTGGTTTGTGGAAGTTTGATGATATCTTTCCTGTTCCTTCTAAGTTCTGATCCATCTTCAGTTGTAACGACTAGTGATCTTGGTGCTACTCCTGATTGAATGGTTCCTTCCTTCTGCCTTGTTGGGATCCATACTCTGTCTCCTGATTTCAAGACTGGTAGAGTTCTGGCTCCATGATGACTGTCAAAGTTCTTCTTCTGTCTTTGCTTCATCTTCTGGTCTCTGGTTCGGACTTCTTCTCGGTCTGGCACTCGGGGAAGTCTTTGTGTTCTTGTAGTAGGGATAGTTGTCCTCAATGTCCGGCTCATGAGTAGTTCTGAGGGGCTATATCTTCCTCCTTGGATTGGGGTTGAGTGGTAGTTCAGTAGTGCAAGATGGGGATCTTGTTTCTTCACTAGCAATTCCTTGACTGTACGTACGGCTCTCTCTGCTTCTCCGTTTGCTTGAGGATAGTAAGGACTGCTGGTCTTGTGCTCGAATTGGTAGTCCTGGGAGAACTTCTCGTATTCTTCAGCTGAGTATTGAGGTCCGTTGTCAGAGAAAACAACTTCAGGGATGCCGTGTCTTGCGAAGATTGTTTTCGTCCTATTGATGACTTCAGTTGCAGTTGTTCTGTTTAGCTTGACGACTTCAATAAATCGAGAATAGTAGTCCACAATGAGTAGGTAGTTGTTGTTCTTCCATTCAAAGAGATCGGTACCAACTTTCTGCCACGGTAGTTCCGGTAGCTCAGATGGTATGAGTGATTCAGCTCTCTGGTGCTGCTCTTTGCAACAGATCTCACAGTTCTTGACAAGTTCCTCTAGTTGAGTCGACAGACCTGGCCACCATACTGACTGTCTAGCCCTGTCGCGGCATTTGGTGATTCCTTGGTGTGCAATGTGAATCTTGGTCAATATTTCTTGTTGTAGAGACTGGGGAATAACGATATGACATCCTCTCATCAACAGTCCATCTTCAACAGAGAACTCTTCTGCAAGGGGTATGTATGGCTTCACCGAACCTGGTGCTGACTTCTTGTCGGGCCATGCCGAGGAGAGGCAATAGCTGGTGACTAACTTGCATGTCTCATCTTGTTGTTGGCAATCTCTGATCTGCTTGATCCTGTTCTCTGTGGCTGGCAGGCTCTGCATTACCATTTGAACGAAGGCATCTGCTTCTTGATGTAGGAGATCGCTATCTGGATCTGTAGAATCCTGGGATGGAGATCAGATCGGGAGAGTGCATCCGCTATGATCAGTTCCTTTCCTGGCCTGTGAGCAATAGTGAATGAGAAGCGCATCATTCGAAGACGATAACGCTGTACTCGAATAGGGATCTGTTCCAGCTCCTTGGTACTGAACAGTGGTACAAGAGGTTTGTGATCGGTCCAAATGTGAAATGGTAGTCCGATCAAGTAGTCAGAGAGACGTTCGCATGCCCAGGTGAAGGCCAACGCTTCTTTCTCAATTTGCGCGTATCTCTGCTCTGTTGGGGTCAGTGATCTGGAGATGTACGCCACTGGTTTGTACTCTCCATCTGAATTCTTTTGTTTCAGGACAGCGCCGAGACCAAAAGAGGATGCATCTGCTGAGACCGCAGTCTCGAGGTTAGGGTCAAAGAGAGTGAGTACCGGGCTGAGAGTGAGTAGCTGTTTTGTTTTGTCGAAGGCAGTCTGCTGGTTCTCAGTCCACGTCCACAGTCTGTTCTTCACAAGTAGCTCTCTTAACGGTTGAGTAGTCTCTGCAAGATTCGGAACAAACTTAGCGAGATGGTTTACCATTCCTAGGTATCTCCTGACATCTCCAGTGTTTGTCGGTTGAGGGAACTCGGTGATTGCTTTGACTTTCTCTGGGTCTGGGCTGATTCCTGATCTTCCTACCACATGGCCTAAGAATGTTAGTGATGACTTGGCGAACTGGCATTTCTTTTCATTCAGGGTCATTCCTGCTGTTTGAAGACGGTTGAGCACATCTCGTAGGCGAGCATCATGTTCTTCTCGTGTAGATCCATGTACCAGCACATCGTCCATCATACACACTACTCCTGGTAAGCCTGTTAGAATTTCAGACATTCTTCTTTGAAAATGTTCAGGAGCGGAAGAGATTCCGAAGGGTAGGCGGTTGAAACAATATCGACCAAAGGGAGTGATGAATGTCGTCAGCTTGGCTGAGTCAGGTGAGAGAGGGATCTGCCAGAATCCAGAGTTGGCGTCTAGTTTGCTCAGGACAGTAACGTACACTTTGGTTGAGTCTGGTTAGGTCTACACAGATTCGTACTTTGCCATCAGATTTTGGGACTACCACCATTCCAGAACACCAGTCAGTTGGTTCTTGGATTTTCGAGATCACTCTTAGAGTCTCCATTCGTTCCAGCTCTTGCTTGACTGCTCCCATGAGTGGTACTGCAACACGTCTCGGAGTTGACAAGGCAAATGGTTTGGCTCCAGGATCCAGCTGAATAGTGTACTCTCCTTCCAGCTTCCCTAGTCCTGTGAACAGCTTCGGGAACTCAGTGGTTGGATCTAGAGTGGGTAGCTCACTGACGGCGGCAACACGAGAAACAAGGTTTAGCTGCTCTATGGCTGGTCGACCCAAGAGTGATTTGGTCAAGCCTCTCACCACGTACACGCTTTCTTGTGCTTGTTGAGTTTGGCTCTCCAGCTTCGCCTTCAACATTCCTTTGACTGAGAGTGAGTGTGTGTCTGGGCACTTCAGGTTTCGGTTGGAAGGAAGTAGACGTGGCTTGCCAATGTCTTTCCAGACTCGTTCAGGAATTGCAGTGACATCAGCTCCGGTGTCGATGCAGAATAGAACAGGGTGATCGTTGAGTTGTAGTGTCACGTTCCATCGATCTCTACTGGTGTCTGTCAGGGCTCCTAGAAAACCATCTTCTTTAGGCTCTTTTTCTTCGACAGTAGCAACTTGTGCAGTAGAACGGCATACAGTTTGGTAGTGTCCTTTCTTCTTACACTTTCTGCAGTTAGCTTCTCTTGCTGGACAGTGCTGTCGATCATGTTTAGGTGATTTGCCACACCATGGACACTGTGTAGGTTGACGAGGTCCCTTGGAGTCTTGCTGTGACTTGCCCGTAGTGATCTTCTGTCCTCTGGGTAGGTGTTTTCCTTTGTGTACTGCTGAGACGCTGCTGTCTTTTGTTGCACCTCTTAAACTAGCTTGCTGCTTTCTAACAGTTTCATCTTGTCTGGCTTGTGTGACTGCTGAGTCCAGTGTGAGTTTCCGGTCCAGTTGAAGTTTCTCTGATAACTTGGCATTGGCGAGACCCACGACGATTCTGTCACGTACCATCTGATCACGGAGATCTCCATAGTCGCAATACTCGACGAGTGTGTGTAACGCTGTTATGAATTCTTCCACTGGTTCTCCTGGTTCCTGCTTTCTTGAATTGAAGAGAGCTCGTTCGTAGATGACGTTTCTTTGAGGAATGAAATAGTCGTCTAGCTTCTTCTTGACAGTGGCGTAGTCTTCTCTTTCTCCCTCAGCATATTTGAATGACTGGAGGATGTCATCAGCTCTGTCGCCCATACAGTATAAGAGCATGTTTAGTTGCGCGTTGTCTTCCTCCCCGTTCAGTTTGGAAGCAATCCGAAACCTCTCGAACCGTCTTATCCATCTTGACCACTCTTCTGGTTTACTAAATGGAAATGGTTCCGGTGGAGTAACTCCTACTTTTGCTGCCATCCTTCAGTGTAGTAGAGTAACTGTCTTAGAGTAGAGAGGTAGGGCTTCGCCGTCCCGCAGTGGAGGAGTAGAACTTCGGCTCTTCGCAGTGGAGAGAGAGAGAGCTTCGCCGTCCCGCAGTAGAGGGGTAGAACTTCGGCTCTTCGCAGTGGAGAGAGAGAGAGCTTCGCCGTCCCGCAGTAGAGAGGGTAGAACTTCGGCGTCTTGCAGCAGAGAGATAGAGCTTCGCCGTCAGAGAGATTGCTCCGGGTGAGCCGAGAGCACTAGGAGAACTTCGCTGCCGTGGAATAGATTTGCTCCGGGTGAGCCGAGAGCACCGCTGCCACCATGTAGCGTTCGGGGGTTCGATAGTTAGAAAGACTTTATTAGAAAGGCAGCAATAGAAGAATAGAATAGAGTAAAATCGAATAATCGAATAATACAAATGAGTAAGACACGAGTCCTTTTACATTCACTCATTGAGTTAGTAATAGTGGGACTATAACGCATTAGTTAGCACTTATTAATGTAACCTAACACCACAATAGTGAATATTAGCCGAGGAACCCTTGAAAATTTTTTTTAATGATTATAAAATTTCAATGTGGCCGCTGATATCGGGCTAACAATATCCATAGTGTTAAAAAGTGTGTGTAATTTGTTCAATTTGATTTTGAGATAATGTAATGAGGGTAAACTATGAGTCCAAGTCAGGATTAGCATTGCACTTGCATCCACAGAGTGGTGAACACCTAAGGTTGTTCTTGACACACTTGCATCTTGTACAAATTCGTTTGCAGGAACATTTAATCAGCTCACTGCATGCTCTTGAAACCTCTGGAATAGTGATCCACACTGGAATCCAATGACCTGACTCCTTAGTCCAACCAAATTGTTCTGGAGAAGGAATTGTTGGCTGTGCTTGAGTGCAAGTTGTCCATATTCAAGCTTGATATAGTGCTCGATGATTGTGCTGTAGCAGGGCATCTGGTGTGGGTGGTATTTTGTCCATCGATTGTTTTTTTGGCAGAAATTTCTCTCCTTGCTTCACTAACAGAGGTAAGATGGCTTGTCCTGTCGTACATAATGACAATCAGTCGCTCTATCTTCATGAAGTGACTACTGTTCAGCAAGGTACACTAAAGTATCAGCGATCTGTTCATAGGCTTGCCAAACTTGCCAAGCTGACTTCTTGCCTATTCCTTCAAAAGCTGAAACAGTGTCACAACCAGTCATGGCATGGAATATGGGTAGGGCTCTTGATTTAGCTTTGCCAAGGCTGGAACAGACAGCATTGATGCTGTAATAGCGAAAACTTTTGCCTGTACCAAAAGCAACCCAAATATCAAGGTCTGGTTGTGTCTTAACTAGGCTGAAGTATGCCCCCACAAGAATAGTGACAACATTATGGTGTCTACTGTGCGTACTTGGATGATTTTCATGCCTTGCTCCAGAGCATGCAGAATGTGCTCAACAATTCTTGTATCAGCTTCCTCGTGGTTGCATTTTGACATTTGACCTCTTCTTTCACCACTGGATTTAACAGATTCACCTGATGTAGTGTATATGCTCTTCTCGGATGAACACTCAAACTCGACAACTCTTGATGTTAGAAATGAAAACAATTCCACTTTGTTCATTTTTTTTTAACTTTTCAACATGAAAATAGCAAAAGCTAATACAAGTCATGTTCTAAAAGAAATTTAACTAAATTATATTTAAAAGAAGAGATAGAAATAGTCGATTGGAGAGAAAAAGGGAGTGAATTCCAAAGAACAACAGAATTAGGAACAAAGGAGTGTAAGAAATAATTTGTACGTACAATAGGTTTAATAAGATTTAAATTACGGTTACTAATATAAGGTGAGTTATTAAAGTTAAATATATTTACAGGAAAGTAAGAGTAATTGTACAAGATACCATGTAAAGTGGTTAATTTTAAATATTGTCTACGTAACTTTAATGGAGGTAAGTCAAGTTCAATTAGCATGTCTGTATAACTCATATCCCATCTCTTTAGGCATACCTTACAAGCAAATTTCTGTACTGATTCAAGAGATTGTATTTGAGAGGCTGTCTGGGGGTCCCATAGTTGACAGGCATATTCTAGATGTGGCCGAATTGAAGTCAAGTAAATAGTCTTTAAATTGCTCTTGTCTGCCCACCCATAGAATTGTCTGTACAGCTTGCCTATTAGTTTCCTAGCCTTCTTACAGATGTTTGATATATGATCATTCCATGACAATCTTTCAGTGACAAGTACACCCAGATAACGGTACTGCCGTACCCTTTCTAGCACTTCATTATTTAAGTGTAATCCAGATGGTGGCAGCGTTGGAGATGATTTTTTCGAGCAGACAAGATACTTGCACTTTTCAGGGTTCAAAGTTAAAGATCTCGCAGAGATGCAATTGTAGATACTGTTTATGTCTGTCTGTAGTTTACCATAATCGTGAGCACAGGTGATCGGTTTGTACATCATAATATCGTCAGCATACAGAGTGACACTAGTACCCTCAGAAAGTTTAAGCTGTGAAACCTCGTCTATATAAATCAAAAAGAGCAAAGGACCAAGAACTGACCCTTGAGGGACTCCAGATGTAACAGTTGTTGCACCAGAGAACACACCATCAACAGCCACAACCTGTCGTCTGTTGAACAAATAAGAGGAAAGCCACTGCAGAATGATAGGATGAAGATTAATTTGTTTTAACTTGTTTAGAAGAGGTAGATGTGGCACGCTATCAAAGGCCTTTTTAATATCAAAAAATAAGATGGAGACGTCAAGGCCCTTATCTAAGTAGCTGAGAACCTGGTGGAAAGTTGCCACCAGAGCTGTTGTGGTAGATTTTCCAGGAGAAAACCCCCGTTGAGAGTCAGTGGTTAGACCATTAATGACAAGATGATCATAGATGACATTATACATATGTGAGCGGATTTGAGAAAAGGGGTCACTTTGCGCATGTAATTTTCGAACTAACGCATGTTTTCAACTTGCTGGTATTCATCCAAATTTGGTCCCATGGCTCTAAAATTTGATGTACAGTAAGCAGAATGATCAAATAATTATTATATACAAAAAATTTCATTGACTTTCAACAATATTTGACAGACTAACAGCCATTTGAAAACAGGCATGCGTTCAAAAATTACATGGGCGAAGTGACCCCTTTTCTCAAATCCGCTCACATTATGTCTCTCTAAGACTTTGCTGACAATAGACAACTTTAGTATAACCAGAAATATGTTAATTGAACGTGACGTCACTTCCGGAGTACTTTCTTCCGTGATTTTGGAATACTTTGCCATTGCTGGTGGTTACAAGAACAGCGGGTAGTTCACTACATGCGCCTGCTCTATGAAGATTATAAACTTCAAAAACGGTAGTAAAAAGCATGCCGATTCACATGATAGTGTCTATTGTTAGCGCTGTTAGCGAAGAGCCATCCACTAGCTGAAAGTTTAGTTGCTAGCGAACGGGAGCGCCATGCAAATGGCTGACAAAGACGACGAGGCCGTTGAAACTACTGTGCCAACTCTAGTTTTAGTGATATTAGTAGAAGATGACATTCCTTGTACTACTCTGGGCGAGCTCTTAGAAGCAAGAAACAATGCTGCCCTACACTGACAGCGTGAAGATCAAGGTCTCGTAACAGCAACGCCTGCCTAATTGATCCGCTCGCCACAGCTAGTCTGGCTTTTAGGGAACCAAAGAGCGTTCTAAGGGTGATGTCTGGGGTGTGCCTAGTATCTGGAATAGGAAATGCCGACTACATACTAGGTGGTAGTCCCTTGAGCAGGCTTTCTCTCCAGTCCAAGTGCGTTCGTCTATCTTTCTCTTCGTTCTGTCAACAGATTTCTTGGAATACGACGCTTCGAAACACTGCTACCATTTTCACGGTTGTTACTAAAGTCAATGCACACACGTCCAGGCATCTTGGCTATTTACAGCAGGCACATGTGGCAGTTTTGGCGTCTCCATTCTTCTAGTTTTCTTCACTCGATGTACTCCGGAAGTGAGTTTACGTTCAAAAATTAATTATTAATTTAATTTAAATTCCTGAGCCGTTACAGTGCTAGAGGAGCCACTTTTTATTCCCAGAGTTTTGTGTGTAGTTAGTCCACACAACTTTCTACATAGCCCTTTCCATTGCATTAATGCAGATTGCAACTATAAGCATGAAAAAATGCAGGACACACGATGCTCTACAGCTCTCTCCCATTGAAGCTAATACAATAGCGCCATGTTTGTGACATCACCGTTATTAGTAAGACGTCACGACGAACCACACCTACGACACAGCAGCCACAGTCTAGCGCCACAACGAGGCTTGGCGGTTACTCTTCCTCGAGCTTAGCTAATATCTATGCTGTAGAAGCACGCTTAAGAACGGGCAAGCGAAAAACACAGCTTTTGATTGGCGCCATTCTTGCCGCTCGACAGTGAGCGGCGCAGCGCACGCAGAAACACGTAATCGATAAACGCTCATATTGGATGAATATCATTATAACACGACAGAGAATCGAAGTCACAGCTAAAGTTGGTGTTCTCGCTGACCGCGTTTGCGCATGGATGAACGTATCGCACTAGTTTAAAAACTAGTGAAAACTACAAGTATCTGGCTATCCAGAGATCAAGTGGTTTTTCTTAACTCGCAAAGATGTCCAGATTTCAGCCTTAACACTTTTATCACCAAAAATCGCCAATTTCTGGTACATTTAGGGCTCATAATTAATTCACTATGCTTGAAAGTTAAGCTCTCTAACTTGCTGAGATTAAAACTGAATAGTCATTCAAGCACACTGCAAAGGGAATTTTCTTAACTCAGCCCCATACTATTTTCCTGCTCTTAACACATTTTTTCATAATTGCAAACCAATGCCTGGTACACAAGCAGCAACAACTTTACTGTCAACTGGCATAATCAATCCAGATTTTCTACACACACTACGGAATGATGTGTGAACACTCATAGCAAATTTCAGTCCAATAGCAACTATAGTTACTTTTTATGAACACAAAACATACTTGTTAACCACAAAACACAAAAGTGGCTCCTCTAGATTAAAAGCACTGTATAATAAAGTTGTCTATTGAGAGAAGGGATATTGGTCGATACTTAATTAGCTGGATTGTCAGTATTTGCAGTCTTCGGGACTGGTATAATGGAAGATAATTTCCAACCTTCAGGAACTTTACCAGCCGCTATGGATTTATTAAATAAGTCTGTTAAAATGGGAGAGATGGAAAGCGCTGTTCCTTTGAGCATAGAGCCAGATATTTGATCTATACATGGTGCCTTATTACTATCAATGGCCATCAGCAGTTCAAAAACTTCTTCCTCAGAGCATAAAACATCGTCACACGATACCACAGACGGGTCAATGGAGAATGCTTCACAATCATGCATTGACAATGGTCGAACAGCGTCGTTAAAATTTTTAGCGAGTACATTATTTAACAAAGCTGCTTTATCAACATCAGAAGATGCAACAATATTATCCCATTTCAAAGTAGGAAGCTTGCTAGATGTCTTGTTCATTTTCTTAATAGCCCTCCAGAATTGTTTACTTCCCATTGTAGACATCTTCTTCAGATAGTTTTTCTTAGAGATTCTCAGCTGAATTACAATTTCATTCCTCAAAGAACGATACTGTGTCCAGTCTGTTGGTTGCCCACTGGATTTTGCTCTTTTGAATAGGCTGTTACGTCGTTTAATTCTGGCCTTGATCGGTTTAGATATCCAAGGTACGTTTGGCTTACGCAGGACAGAAACTCGAGGAATACACTCTTCAATAATTTGCATATATTTGTTTTCCCACGATAGCCATGCTGAATCAATATCAGGAGCATTGAGTACTGAGGACCAGTCTTCTTTTTCAATTAAGTCATTTGCTTTTTCTGCCTGCTCATATTTCCAGATTGTGCGTCTAACAGGCTTCAAAGAAGAATGAGGACGGTGAGACCATGCTAGTATTAGTTCAATGCCATTGTGGTCTGAATTTACAAGTGGAGCATGCAATAACATTACATGAAACAAGGAGTGAAGGATTTGACAAAAGTACAAGATCTATCATGGTGGAAGTGTAACATTGTGACAATAAATATTATCGCATTGTCTTAGATTACACTTTAGTATGTTAACTGTGTTTGTGCTGTATCATCATTCCATTAGTCTTTGTATATAAGTAGCTCTCTGTTTCTTGTGAAAGATATCATTTCTCTTGTTCGATACTGAACATTACCTACGTTACATTTGGTGTCAGAGGTGGCTGGATAGCTCACTATGAGTTCATTCGAGATACCCCTACCAGAGATAACTGAAGAAAACTTCACAAGAGCATGGACTCGATTTGAACTGGTTTCTGCTGCTAAAGAATGGCAAGCAGACAAGCAAGCAGCAATCTTGCCAACACTACTGCGAGGAAAGTTGGTGGACCTCTATGTGGACTTTGATGATGATACCAAGAAGGACTTGAAGAAGCTAAAGAAGACACTAATGGAGAAGGCATGCAGGACTTGCACAAGACCCACTTACAGCTGGAAAACTGTTCATGACACGCAGTCAAAGACAAGCTGAGAAAGTCACAGACTTTGTATCAGACCTCAAGAACCAGTTCACTGGATTCTTTACCTAGTGTTATTGTACATTCATCTACTTTGTCATACTTTAAGACTCAAATCATAAACTATCTTACTTCTGTTTAATTTTTTTCTTTGTTTTGTCGCTATTATTATTATTATTGTTTTTTTTGTTTTGTTTTTTCTTTATTTTTTTCTTTTAGGTGTCCCTTTATATTAGCTCTAGCTATTGGGATTACCTCACTGTAACTTTCAGTGTAAATTAAAAAAAAAAAAAAAAAGAAACTGTTCAAGCGAGCATTCCCTGACGATGACCTGACCTCTTGCGTTCTACTTCAGCGCTTCATGACAGGATTAGCACCACGGATAAGCCAACAAGTGTTGCTGCAAGGGAAACCAACTAGTTCGGAAAAGGCGATCGAGAGTGCTGAAGCCATAGAATATGCCTTCAACTTCGAACAAAAATCGATCGAGCCAGCAGCACAAACCGACAAAATCAACACCGTTGGTAAGCAGGAAGATCCAAAGCTGGTCGCCCAGTTACAGCAGACCCTAGAACAGATGACAAAGCGCTTGGAGTCACTTGAGACGAAACTGCAATCGAATCGTGACAACAACCCACCACGTAACTTTCGCCGCCGTGGACCAAGCGACCGTTCTCAAGGAAGGAGCCAGGATCGTCGAAGAATTAGCTGTTGGTCTTGTGGCGAACTCGGACACCTTCAGCGTGACTGTCCTTTAAACTACTATGGGCCAGCCCAACCGGTGATGGGCTGCTGGCCAAGGAAGTAACTCCACCGCAGCAGCCTGAACTCGACAGAACTCAAGACAGAGTTACCGCGATATTCTATGTAGACGGCGTGGTCGGAAGGGTACCAACAAAAATTTTGTTGGATACTGGAGCTACTGTGTCCGTTACACGGTACGAATTCTTGCAAAAGGAATACCAACAAGGACTAACCGCATCACCAGGAGCTGTAGCTTCCAATGGTATACCACTAGATGTGCTTGGAAAGGTGAAACTTCCAGTGACACTGGGATCGTTCAGCGCTGAGGAGGAATTCACAGTTACTCGAAACCTGACCATTGACTGTTTGCTGGGAGCTGACTTCTTGAAGAAGTATGGAGCTGTCATGGATTGCCGAAGCAGCAACCTCTCAATTGGCACTGTCTCACGACATGATGTTCCAATGTTCTTGGGCCAGCAGCAGCCAGAGGAAGATACCAGTGTGACCATTGTGGCAGCGGCTAAGATGGACATACCGGGACGCACCGTTCAGCTCATACATGGAAAACTGAAAGGAGAACCAAACCAGTTCAGTGAAGCATTGGTGGAGCCAAGCAATAGTACTTTGCCCAAGAATTTGTGCATTGCACGTTCTCTTAGTCAAGTGCTCCCTGGAAAGGAAATAGTAATACAGTTGATGAATATCAGTCCCACACCAGTAACTGTTTACAAGGGTATGAGGCTAGGAGAGGCAGTTCCAAGGCACAGTGTTTTGTTAGTTGATAATATGCAACCTGGAGTTCAAGCTCAGACTGATCATCCTGCGCCAGATTTCAATCTCGATGATAGCAATTTTTCACCCTTGGAGAAGACACAGCTCGCCAACTTGCTAAAGAAATTCGCTAATCTATTTACACCTAAAGGAGGACAAGTGGGTAGGACGCAAATAGTGAAACACTCAATCACAACAGAAGGACTACCTGTACGACAACCAGTCAGAAGAGTTCCCCAAGCACTGAAGGAAGTGATTGATACAGAGGTGTCAAAGATGCTTGAACAAGGAGTAGTGAAACCGAGTAGCAGTCCATGGTCATCACCTGTCGTCTTGGTAAAGAAAAAAGATGGATCATGGCGGTTCTGTGTGGATTACAGGAAAGTCAATGCAGCAACTCATTGCGATGCATATCCTCTCCCAAGGATAGATGCAACTCTGGATTCTCTTGCTGGTTCTACTTACTTCACCACTCTAGATCTCGCGTCAGGATATTGGCAAGTAGAGATTGAGGAGCAAGACAAAGAGAAGACCGCATTCTCAACACCCAACGGCCATTTCGAATTCAATGTCATGCCTTTCGGTTTAACTAACGCACCAGCAACGTTTCAGAGATTGATGGAATGTGTTCTTGCCGGGCTGACAGGGAGCCAATGTCTAATCTACCTTGATGACATTGTCATTTTCAGCAAAGATTTTACAGAGCATATAGAGCGATTGGAAAAAGTGTTTCAAGCGTTAAATGAAGCTGGATTGACATTGAGACCAAGCAAGTGCCATTTTGCTCAAAGAGAAGTCAATTACCTGGGTCACATCGTATCAGCTACAGGTGTCAAACCTGACCCTTGCAAGACTGAGGCTGTTTCATCCTACCCCGTCCCCAAGAATGCTAAAGAGTTGAGACAGTTTTTAGGACTGGCAAATTACTATCGTCAGGAGCACATGAACAGAAGGAGCGTGCAACTTCAGTGCCAGCACTTTAATAATTAATGACGTACTTCCGCTTTACCTAGGTATGAACGTACGTCATATCTATTTAACACGCATTACTTGGTAAGTCACGAAAGCGAGCGCGCCTGGTGTTGCTCAGCTTGAATACGGTCATCTCAGCTTTCATTGCGCTCCTCACGGGCAAGTTCTTCACTTTTTGTAAACGAATCCGCCGGGGAGACAGCATGATCAGCTTTCTCTTGGAGCTGGCCTGACTAAGACGTCGAGGGCGACTCGAGGGGTTCGCACCATCCTCTCTTGCCGCACTTAGATCTATTATGTATCACGTGCACAGAACGTACGTCACGCATATTTAATGAAGCACAAAAACTTCCAAATATGGAAGTTCTGAGCACACATCTGTGAATCTAATTATACACTGCTGGCACTAACGCGCGGTTTACAGTTGCACGCTCCTTCTGTTCATGTGCTCCTGCTATCGTCGATTCATTGCGAACTATGCCAGGATTGCAGGGCCTCTCCACAAGCTCTTGACTAAGGAAAACAACTTTCAATGGGATTTAAAATGCCAACATGCCTTTGAAGATCTGAAACATCACCTTGTCAGTCCTCCCATCCTTGCATTCCCTGATTTTGAACAAGAGTTCATACTTCACACTGACGCATCTGACTCTGCTATTGGTGGAGTGTTGAGTCAAAACCAAGAAGGTAAAGAACGAGTCATAGCATACTGGAGCAGACAACTGCAGAAAGCCGAGAGAAATTATTCAACCATTGAAAAAGAAGCGCTCGCAGCAGTGGCAGCAACCAAAGAGTTCTATCCTTATCTGTATGGTTTTCACTTCAAGCTGGTCACTGATCACAACCCTTTAACATCACTGCGTGGTTTGAAAGACATCGGCGGCCGTCTTTCCAGATGGACAATTTTTCTCCAACAATTCCATTTTGAGTTTGTGTACAAGCCAGGCACACAAACTCAAAATGTCAACCCATGGGAATGCTGACACAATGTCAAGAAGGCCTCCTACAGATGACACAGTTGCAGTAATACATCAGCTGGAAACTGAGTCAGAAGATCTCAGCAAAGCTCAACGTGCAGACGAGGTGCTGATACCAATTATCAAGGCACTCGAAGATGGGAAACCGTTGACACAAGGTGTACCTCCAGGACTTCGCAAAGCATTCATTCAGAAGGGACTGTTATGTCGACACTATCAATCTTCAACTGCCTCATGTGCTCACACGCAGCTAGTGATTCCTACCAGTATGATAACAACCATATTGCAGCAGCTTCATGACAATTCAGGACACCTTGGGATAAAGAAAACAACCGAAGGTGTGAAACAAAGATTCTACTGGCCAGGATATGAGCTTGATATCAAGAAATGGATACAAGAATGTCAACAATGTCAACAACGCAACATCCCACAACCAAAACCTCTTGCCCCTTTAGGAACAATCAAGGCTAATTACCCATTTGAGAAGATATCTTGGGACATTATGGGTCCACTACCTGTCTCCTCCAAAGGAAAGAAGTACATTTTGGTTGTCACTGACATTTTCAGCAAGTGGGTCGAGGCGTTTGCACTTCGATCAACTGATGCAGAAACCCTGGCTACAGTCTTAGTCGATGAAGTTGTGTGTCGTTATGGAATCCCTTCATTCATTCATAGTGATCAAGGAGCTAATCTCACAGGTCAAGTTGTATCCTCTCTTTGTAGTCGTCTTGGAATCAAGCGCACACAGACCTCTGCCTACCACCCACAAGGAAACGGACAAGTGGAACGTTTCAACAGAACCTTGGAGGCAATGTTAGCAAAGATGGTGAAAGAGAACCAGAGAGACTGGGATGTCCACATTCCAAAAGCACTGTTTGCATATCGAACTGCTCTACATGAGTCTTCTGGGTACTCACCCTACAGAATCAATTTTGGGCGATCGCCGAATCTTGCAGTGGACATAATGCTAGGGAGAGACCTACCATCAACAGAAGAAGGAGAGAAAGAAATACCAGAGTTTAATTGTGGAGGAAGTCAGTCGCTCACTCAAGGAGGCATATGAAGACGTACGACAAAAGTTGGATGAAGCACACAAGAAGAACAAAGAAATTTATGACAAAGGTGTCAAAGGTAGTATTCTCACCATTGGAGACAGAGTCTGGCTGTACATTCCAGCAGTGAAACCAGGAAGAACAAGAAAACTGTCATCATTATGGCGTGGACCATATACTATCATAGACAGAGTAGGTGACCTTGACTACCACATCCAGCTGATTGGTTCTTCAAAGACACTCATCGTTCACAGGAACAGGTTGAAGCTATGTTATGGTGAACCAGGTCACATCAGACAAGATAAAAGAAATACTCAGCAGAAAGAGCCTGCGACACAGAACAATCGATTACCTCCTGAAAAACCTACATATGCTGATGTTGTCTCAAATCGCTTAGCTACAGTCCCAGGTGGTTACACTTCTTCGTCGGATGAATTACCAAGAGCAAGACCAGACCCTCAACCTGTTCAGCAAGGACAAGCCATAGACCCTCAACCTGTTCAGCAAGGACAATCCATTGGAACTACACGACCACAACGAAACCGTCAAGCACCATCCCGCTATGGACAATGGATCAATCACTAACTATGCGTTCTGTGAGGACACAAAACTAGACCCGGCTGAAGTCAACACCACATTCGCCAGCACCACATTCACTATAAACCACAAGAATGTACTTGTTGAACATGTGTTGTATACATGTACATCTAGTGCGCTTTGTGTGCGCATTTACTAAATGGGCGTGCACGACGCATATGTAACACATCTAGAGACAGAAACGTCAGATCGCGCCAGAGTTACTGCCAACGTACGCCTTAACTCTCAAATCATGGAGCGCTGATTGTGAGTCAGTACTACAGACTAACTTTACAGTCTATAATGATATTACATAAGGAAATGATAATTCACAGTCTGCATAATTATTTTTCAACAATACTAGTTACATATTTACAAATGATATAATAGCTGAACGGTAGGACATTTTGTTTAAAATTAACTATAATATTATGAGTTATAATTTTAACTCATTTTCTTTCATTCTAGATGCCGCCAAAAATAAGATTTTGAATGTTGCTCCGCCTTATTGCTGAGTGTGGCACTATCCAAGTTTTGCATGTGAGTTTCTTGTTGATCTCATTTCCACTCTCAACACACTCCAATCCACCCAGGAATAACATTGGTTAACTCCTCCCACTTCCTGTTTTCCAACCCAAATACGTCAAATGCGATGTTCATCAATTTCTTGCACATTTTCAATTTGGGCTAGACTCCTGGACATTCAACAGACAAACTGATGCCATTTCCACTCTCAACACACTCCAATCTACCCAGGAATAACATTGGTTAACTCCTCCCACTTCCTGTTTTCCAACCCAAATACGTCAAATGCAATGTTCATCAATTTCTTGCACATTTTCCATTTGGGCTAGACTCCTGGACATTCAGCAGACAAACTGATGCCATTTCCACTCTCAACACACTCCAATCTACCCAGGAATAACATTGGTTAACTCCTCCCACTTCCTGTTTTCCAACCCAAATACGTCAAATGCAATGTTCATCAATTTCTTGCACATTTTCCATTTGGGCTAGACTCCTGGACATTCAGCAGACAAACTGATGCCATTTCCACTCTCAACACACTCCAATCCACCCAGGAATAACATTGGTTAACTCCTCCCACTTCCTGTTTTCCAACCCAAATACGTCAAATGCGATGTTCATCAATTTCTTGCACATTTTCCATTTGGGCTAGACTCCTGGACATTCAGCAGACAAACTGATGCCATTTCCACTCTCAACACACTCCAATCTACCCAGGAATAACATTGGTTAACTCCTCCCACTTCCTGTTTTCCAACCCAAATACGTCAAATGCGATGTTCATCAATTTCTTGCACATTTTCAATTTGGGCTAGACTCCTGGACATTCAACAGACAAACTGATGCCATTTCCACTCTCAACACACTCCAATCTACCCAGGAATAACATTGGTTAACTCCTCCCACTTCCTGTTTTCCAACCCAAATACGTCAAATGCGATGTTCATCAATTTCTTGCACATTCAGCAGACAAACTGATGCCATTTCCACTCTCAACACACTCCAATCTACCCAGGAATAACATTGGTTAACTCCTCCCACTTCCTGTTTTCCAACCCAAATACGTCAAATGCAATGTTCATCAATTTCTTGCACATTTTCAATTTGGGCTAGACTCCTGGACATTCAGCAAACAAACTGATGCCATTTCCACTCTCAACACACTCCAATCTACCCAGTGTTTCCACTCTCATGATTATTACTATTATTGTACTATGTTATAAACTCAACCTATAGCTAAATTTTAACTTTTTCCTTGTTTTTTGTAGTGTTCTTGTTTTATTGTTATTTATGAATGTTCAACAGACATATTGATGCCATTTCTGCTTTCTCTGTTCTGGACAAAGCAATAAGTGTTTGAATGTGATTAATTCCAACTGATAAACATGCTCCGTTTTATTGCTGGGCATGCATGTGGCACTAACTGTTGTGAATTTCTTGTTGAGGTACATATGCTGATTGTAAATCTTATTTTCTTTTCGTGTTTCTAAACCCAATTTCAAGAATGAGTTTGAATGTTTTGCAGTATAATTTTATTATGTATGTAATTCTTTGCAACTGCAGACAGACAATATTTATCTGTTTCGGACTTTTTGGTTCTCATAAATAATTCATGTATCCATAATGTGTTCATCATTATTATTATAGCTACTTGCCTACAGTAATGATGATGGCTTCACATGACAGGGTCTGCGTACATACCTATGATCACTGATCTCACTACCATACCAGGGTGCATATGACTATTATACTAATAAAAACTTGCATAAGGTAATAGTAGAATGAGATTGACTAGTCAAATCCATATATATTGAAGTTTCAGTGCATTTGGATTATAGACTTGAAGCGAGATTCCAGCTCAAAACCTAAACATTATTATGGCCACAATTAAATACCCATGCATTGGAAGTATGTGATGTGCTATTTATGCCTGCCTGTTATATACATTTATTACAACGGTGCATTGTGCATGCATGCAATTATTGTACATAAACAAAAATTAGAGAATTTATTGTTAAGCTATTCTGTCTGTCTTGCTCACACCTGTGGTAGTGTCTATGAAAAGTGAAAGAAGAAAATGTTAATAATTGTATAACGAATAATAGTGTATCTATTTAAATTTTAGAACCTTAGTAAGAAATGACTTTGCTGCCTCCTCGTATCTGATATTAAATTTATTTCCTATTAGAACTGTCATGGCCTATTACGAAATCAAAAGCATTTTATTATTCTTCATTTTATCATACCTCAGGGAAGAGCACTTGATATACCATATCACCAGCGATATGGCGGTGTCTTTGTTCTACGTCACCCACTATGCCACTTAAAAAGTAAATCACTTCCTCAAACTGCATTGGGTGATTTGCATGCATTTTGTTATTGACATTATGCTTGTATGCATACTTCATGTGTAACATGCATGTGCACTAGTTTATACCATATCATTTGATTCTAATGGCCACATGTTATATTTGTCTATGCCTTTCCTCCTACTTTCTCTCATGGCAAAGACACTGTCAAATTCTCCTGTGCAGGCAGACCTCAGTGTTGGCTATTATGATGCCAGTAATTGTAATAATTAAACAATTGGAAAAGTCTCTTGCCTCTGCAGTCTTCAATACTGCTCTTATAAATAGTCGTGTAAACAACCAATGCCTATATGAATAGAGTTACATAATCAAAACTTAATGGATTAGTTTATGTCTAACTCGTCTGATGGTCTTTCTAGCCTGGGAAATCCAGCAATCCACATATCCCTCCTAGACCTACTCTTAAAGATGTCATCTGCATCTACTACATCACAATTTCCACTAAATTGTGGTCTCAAAATGTATTTAGGTAATGTAGTTTCATCTGCAGTACATAATTGATTATTGTAATAAGTAAATAATTATGTGCATGCACAAAGGTACCGTAACAATCTAGTAGCTGAATAACCACATCTTCATTTTTTTCACTTGCATCTGTGTGTACTGATGAGGCACATTCTGAATGTTCATGATTAAATGTAATATGTAGCTAATTATTGGTGTGCCTGAATATAATCATCATACCTTGACCAACAATGCCAAGCTGCTTTTTTACTCTTTCTGCAATTTCCTCATCACAATTGACGGTGTCCAACTTGTCAATGCTGCATGGATTATGCAGCAGTTTACGGAGATTTATTAATTAATTTTATGCATTAATTTTTGCTGTTTTAAACACATACCTTTCACAAAAAGATATTTCAACAAAAAAAGTTAATAAACACATACCTTCTACATAATTCCTTTACTAGCCACATCTTGTCATCCTGTAAAATATTTCCATTGATGATTCATATTAGCCAAGCATCTTACATTTAAATTTTTGCCATGGTCTACTAACTGTGAACACGAGCAATTACTCCAAAGGAGGTCATGAATAAACTGCATGATAGTGAATGATAGTTATACATGTATATGTACATGCACGCAATATTAATGATGATTACCTTGCAAAGTGTGACAACGCTGCTATTTGGTGAAATGAATGTTGTCACCTTATATAATATAGTATTTGCAGTAAAAATTAAGTATAATGAGTGATGCATACTTTTATGCTGGTAATAGTCCAGTCATTGTATTGTCGCCTTCTTGACTCTGTCAGAGAATGCCATGTTCCCACCACCCTCCTATGTTATAAAAAGGTGATAATGCCTTTTAGATTTATGCATACTTATACTATGTTCGCATCCATCACTATACATGTATGACATTCATGAATTCTATATCCATGCATGCATTACCGAAACAGCTCTACTTCCTTTAGATGTTGCTTATGATGATCATTAACAGGATCATAGGAGTAGACAATTTTCTTTCTAAAATCAGCAACCTATATTGTATTAGTTATTTAATAGTTTGCATGACTGCATGTATAGTATTGTTAACTTACGCATATAAAAGAATGCCTCAAAAAGAAAGGGCAGATCAGATATTTAATATCACATGGGCTTCTCTGTAAATCAACAGTAAATCATGAAGCTTTTTCCACTTGTGAATGTACCTGGATGTGTCTGCATGGATTCAATTTGTCAAAATCTGTGGCATTGAGCTTTCGACACTTCTGTATGTCAATGCCATGAATAATTTCAATGCTGAGTTGATCTTGCCTCTCATATGCATCCATCTGATGATGCATTCAATGCGGAACAACTTTAATTCTGTTTTCATGCAAGATGCATTAACCTGTAATTGAAATTTCTCCAGCATCTTTACCCATACATGCAAGCAAAAATACAGAACCTACATAATATAGTGTGTATATAGAAACACATAATAATTAATTTGTTTGATGCATTCACAGACTTACAGTAATGCACGTTGATCGATCTTCACATAGAACATTTAATACATCTTCCACATACAATGTGCATAGTCCATCATCCAAAATATTGGTCTTTGATTGTAGTCTGCAATGATGGCTGCATGACATAGCAAGTTTTATTCATATCAACACAATTATAATGTGCAAAGTGGCAATTATATCACCTGTACTTGGATACGTCATAGACTTCTGGAAAAAAAATCGTGTTAGAATGTATATAGCTATAATAATGTCATACATCATTGTATACAACTTTGTCAGTACTCTTGCACATCGTAGACTTCTGCAAAAAAGTATATAGTCAGAGTACATGGATATGATTGAATGCATGAATATTATATAATTGTAGTGCATATACACAGTGTACGGTATTAACAAAGGTATTATACTTTTTCTGCAATTAGCTTGAAGTTGACAGAGGGGAAGGTATCATTATCACTGTCATCACCACCATCTGTATCATCTGAATCCTAATAAGCCCAGCATTATGCATACACAACTGCAAGAGTTAATTATTGCCTGAATAGTGACTGCTTTTGTCTTCATTTCCATGACTGTCTTGGCTATCTCAAGTCTAGCTTTAATTGCGTCCATCTATAATCGAAAAAGGTAATGATGATTTAATTTGTATTGAATACATGTACCTGTGTGTATGACAATTTGCATCCCAGCATAATGCATTTTGCTGCCTGCTCTAACAATCAAAACTATGTTACCAATACGAATAATACATTACCATACAAATGAATACACCACAGTCATACATGTTCTTCTACTTAGGGGCAAATGGAGTCTTCATAAAAATAATATTAGCTATATTATTGTAAACATTACATTACATTACAAACCATGTCACAAAATTTCCATTGCCGACGGTCAAGACCACATTTCCTGGCAAGAAAGTACCTGTGTGTATGGCTATAATGATACTGGACAAAAATGCCCAAATTGAAAATGTGCAAGAAATTGATGAACATCGCATTTGACGTATTTGGGTTGGAAAACAGGAAGTGGGAGGAGTTAACCAATGTTATTCTTGGGTGGATTGGAGTGTGCTGAGAGTGGAAATGGCATCAGTTTGTCTGTTGAATGTCCAGGAGTCTAGCCCAAATTGAAAATGTGCAAGAAATTGATGAACATCGCATTTGACGTATTTGGGTTGGAAAACAGGAAGTGGGAGGAGTTAACCAATGTTATTCCTGGGTGGATTGGAGTGTGCTGAGAGTGGAAATGGCATCAGTTTGTCTGCTGAATGTCCAGGAGTCTAGCCCAAATGGAAAATGTGCAAGAAATTGATGAACATCGCATTTGACGTATTTGGGTTGGAAAACAGGAAGTGGGAGGAGTTAACCAATGTTATTCCTGGGTGGATTGGAGTGTGTTGAGAGTGAAAAAGAGATCAGCTTGTCTGTTGAATGTCCAGGAGTCTAGCCCAAATTGAGATTTGAAACAAGCACATGCACATCAAGAAGAAACTCACATGTACAAGTTGATCAGTTAGTACCACACCCAGCAATAAGGCAGAGCGTGTTAGTATCGGTAGATTTCAACGTTCAAGCTCTTATTGCTGGGTCCAGGAGACATCTAGAATGAAAGAAAATGAGATTTGAAACAAGCACATGCACCTGAAGAAGAAACTCACATGTAGAAGTTGGTCAGTTAAAGCCACACCCAGCAATAAAGCGGAGCGTGTTGGCATCGGTAGATTTCGATGTTCAAAGTCTTATTGCTGGGTCCAGGAGACATCTAGAATGAAAGAAAATGAGATTTGAAACAAACACATGCACCTGAAGAAGAAACTCACATGTAGAAGTTGGTCAGTTAAAGCCACACCCAGCAATAAGGCGGAGCGTGTTGGTATCGGTAGATTTCGATGTTCAAAGTCTTATTGCTGGGTCCAGGAGACATCTAGAATGAAAGAAAATGAGATTTGAAACAAACACATGCACCTGA
This sequence comes from Haliclona indistincta, assembly GCA_964017065.1. Classification (NCBI taxonomy): domain Eukaryota; kingdom Metazoa; phylum Porifera; class Demospongiae; order Haplosclerida; family Chalinidae; genus Haliclona; species Haliclona indistincta. Next base: position 14,226,573 of record OZ024788.1, read on the forward strand.
AGAAGAAACTCACATGTAGAAGTTGGTCAGTTAAAGCCACACCCAGCAATAAGGCGGAGCGTGTTGGTATCGGTAGATTTCGATGTTCAAAGTCTTATTGCTGGGTCCAGGAGACATCTAGAATGAAGGAAAATGAGATTTGAAACAAGCACATGCACATAAAGAAGAAAGTCACATGGATAAGTTGGTCAGTTAGTGCCACACCCAGCAATATAATAAGGCGCGTGCCATGCACATGCTTCGTATTGGTAAATCAACATTCAAACTCTTAATTGCTGAGTTCAGGAAACAAAAAATGATATTTGAAACGAGATACTTTGCTGGGCTCATTCAACAACTAGAAACAAACAACTCGATCATCAATCAACTTTAATGTACTAAATTTAATTATAAATATAATCACGCCCCCTAGCAAAACTGCATTTGAGAAGCCTTTTCTCCCTCCCAGCTATCTAGTATGAATGACTTACTGCCAGTGATCGTTGTACTCATGTTCCTGCCCTAGCTGCCTCTCTCATGCCGTACAGTACTACTGAATAGTAACGAGACCACGCGTGTACATAAGCGCACTCTATTATGGTGATATTGTCAAGCGCGCACAGCAGCTATTATTATAGGCACAATGCCCAAACCACAAAAATGTAGTTTTATGGTTTCTATGAATGTGGTGCTGGCGAATGTGGTGCTGACTTCAGCCGGGTCAAAACTAGAGAGGGAGTGATGTAACATTGTGACAATAAATATTATCGCATTCAGTGGCGTATCTAGGGGGGGGGTGCTCAGGGTACTCCAGCACCCCCCTTAAACTAGACATATTAATATTCATAAAGTAGCAGGCTACTGGCTAACCTAACCTCATGCTCTAAGCTCTATAGCTTCATCGAAGAATCCATGATCGAGTGCCGTTCAGTTCTAAATAACGCACACTGTACCAATTATTTCACGCAAATAAACGAAAAATTAATTGATCATGAATAATTAATTAGCGAAAATTTTCGCGCGCACATATTCAGCACCCCCTTCTACCAAATCCTAGATACGCCACTGGCATTGTCTTAGATTACACTTTAGTATGTTAACTGTGTTTGTGCTGTATCATCATTCCATTGGTCTTCGTATATAAGTAGCTCTCTGTTTCTTGTGAAAGATATCATTTCTCTTGTTCGATGCTGAATATTACCTACATTACAGAAGTGCCAGAGTGACTACAATGAGTACATTGCGTTACGACCTGCGTTAATAAAAAACTAGATAATATATCAGATAATGAGTTAAAAAGTGGATGATGGGGGTTACAAAAATTGATGTTAAAGTCGCCAATGAGTACAAAATTAGAAAAAATACGTGGATCTAAACTTTCAAAAACTAGATGCAGGTTATTTATATCAGTAGATTTATTTGGTGGTCGGTACCATACCATTGAATCACGCAAGAAATCCATCCAGTTGGTAGGCAATTTAGTAAGAGCTGATACTTTCCTACGTACACCCTTCCCCCTTTTGTCACGAGTAGACTCCTTCAGACTATCAGGAAAGTAGGAATCCCACACTACATCCAGCCTATTAGCAACACGTAGTTGCTTAGATAAGTAAGGGATGAAAATTTTATTGGCATATTCAATGAAAGTTTTGGCACCTGCAGTTGAGAGAGTGTGGACAGTCGCGGCACCATCCAGTATTATGCAATCATATGTTGAGGGTGATCCAGTCTGCTGAGAAACTAAAGTTTCTTGCCTCAGGATAAAGTCCCAGTACATGAAAGTAGGGCTTTGTTTACACATGGTTTCTACCCACACCTGCGATTCTATAGTAGATAATGACAAAATGCCTCATGCTTAAGCTTTTTAAGAGCCAAAAGAGTAATTTGATGGGCATGCCTGGTTCTAGTAAGATGTGTTGCCTTCAAAAACGAGGAAACGATACCAGAAATTGCTACTTCTGCCTCAGTTAAGGCAGTAGTCCATCCAGAGTTTTCTAGGACATCTCCCTATGTGTTCCATAAGGCCATTTCTGTGTGCAGTCCACCAAGCATGACAACATATTTCTGCTCACCATATGTGTCTGGCCATTTCCACTGGACAAATTTTGTGAGAGCAAACAGAGGTTGATCAAAGGTTGTAACAGGAATCTGTCCTGGATTAAGGTATTCTATCGCTTGCTTCTGCACAGCCATGCCATGCTTCACCATTGCTGGAGTAGCAGATTTCTATAAAACAGAGGAAGCAGTGCACATAAGGCTGGGGTCTACAGTCGGAGGCTGACGTGAAGCATGGTAAGCAGCCCAGCAGCCCATGCAATGGCATTTTTAGTGACTACCTTCTCCTCTACCAGTGGTAAAGCATGGTTGAACCAAGTAATTTCCTCAACTAAGGCTTCATCTAGGCAAGCTCGTGATGGTTCTGCTTCTGAGTACACAGAACTGGGAATGACAATAGCAGAAGTTGTCATGGAGACAGCAGGAACACATGCATAGTAATCTGGGAGAGACTGCTTGTTTCCAGAGGGTGGTATGGGTAAATGTTGCCTGCTCTCACCTGGGCAATCCCTAGATGGAAATTGAAAGAGACTAATTCCAGTCCCATGGAAAGAATCGACTGATGTAGTTGAACTAGGGTTGTGATCAATGCTGTCTAAAGCACCAACAGTAAATAAAGCACCAAAGGTGCAGATGCCTCGGTGCAGTAGCATGTATGCTAGCCTGCAATTAGCAGATGCATATGACAGCAGCACGTATGCATGCAGTAGATCAATGGAAGCATCAAACAGTTCCATGGAAGCATGCGATGTGCACTGAAGCTGCAGTAGAAGTGACCAGCAGATCCATGGTACATTCAGGCAAGCAGCTGCAGATCATAGCAACAGTGCCATGGAAGCACAGGCTAGTGACAGCTATCCAGCAGCATCAGATCATAGCAACAGTGCTATGGAAGCACAGGCTATAGTGGCAGCTATCCAGCAGCAGCAGATCTTAGCAACAGTGCCATGGAAGCACAGGCTAGTGACAGCTATCCAGCAGCAGCAGATCATATAGCAACAGTGCTATGGAAATGCAGGCTAGTAGCAGCTATCCAGCAACTGTACAAGCTGTTGTACAAAAGTTGTATTGAAGCCAAACAGAATAATGCTCAAGTGTAGCTGGGCGTGACTGTAACCGCTCTGCTCGCTCCGGCTCACCTGTCGAGCAGCTAAGTGAACTCAAACACGCTTTCGCTCGCTAGTTTCACTGCTGCCAATGGAGTCGCGCGAGCTGTACTATCACAGATCAAGCCTTCAAGTTGCACTGTAGCCATCTGTAGACAGTTTTAATTGTCTATGAAGTAGGCCCGAGCGCTCAAGATGGCTGTTTAGGTTAGCAAATCACGCCATAACTTCAAAACAAAGGCTTTAATAGGAAATCTGTCAAATTTGATTTTCATAAACTATCGAGATCTACCTGTATTGCAAGTTTCAGCGCTTAGTAGCAAGCGGTTGCTGAGATACGCATTGCGAACACACACAAACACAAACGAACAGACTACTGTATGCCTCGTGGCTCCGCCCACACCTCGGCATAATAACCCCTTTTGAAGACAAGTAGGAGCAACAACACCTTCTTTCTCGAATTGTTCACAAACAGCAGTGGCAATCCATTCTTCTAACTCCAGAACCCTATCATATGAAATGCATATTCCAATTTGATAAAGCTGCTGGATGAGTTTCTTGCTTCGGGTCACCTGATGCATATTCAGACCAAGATACTCAGGAAGAGGCGGCTCTCGTTGCAGAGAATGTCTTGGTTTCACATCCGTTTTGGAGGGACGTTTCTTGACATTGTAGAGAATAAGTTGGCTAATAGTAAGACTAGCCTGTGATTCTTGCCTGTCTTGATCTTGCAAATTGAGGCCATTTAGTACAAGTGAGACCAGAGACTTAAGACTGGAAGGGAGAGAATGCTCCTGCCATTTTGGTGGAGAACTACCAGTGAATGTGAAGTGATCATGATTGAAAATGTCATTTCGAATTATGGCAGCTGCCTTAGCAAGAATAGCAACATCTTCAGAAAAGTCGCGCTTTTTGAGAGCTTTCTTCTGCATATTCTTCATTCCTTCCTCAAAAAAATTGATAGTGTTTTTACCATCATGCTGTTCCTGATCCTCTGGAAACTTCTCCAATACATTAGCCTTTAGTCTGGTTTTGTTGATTTGCTTTTTGATACCGAGATCTTTAAGGCGGTTAACATACGTGGAGTGTATGTCAGAAAGCTGGAAAAAGAGGGTTCCAGTATCTAAAAAAGCTTTAATAAAAAAACTGAAAAGTGTAGGGATGACTCTTAAAAAAGGAAAGGAACAAGATTGGATGATGCTTGCAAAAGTAAAGGAACAAGATGGAATAACGATAAGCTTGCAAATGTAAAAGTCCCAAGTATCCCTACATCAGCGGCTTGCTGCGACGACGTGCAACTGACAAAATGCGGAATCCTTTTCCTATACCTTTACAACCGTCAATTACTTCATCGGACTGCGTCCTCCAAACACAGCTACCTGCAGCATATTTACAACTGTCAACTACTTCATCGGACTGCGTCCTCCTAAACACAGATACCTCTAGTTATTTACAACCGTCAATTACTCCATCGGACTGCGTCCTCCAAACACAGATACCTCTAGTTATTTACAACCAACAATTACTCCATCGGACTGCGTCCTCCTTCAAGCCGCTGATGTAGGGATACTTGGGACTTTTACATTTGCAAGCTTATCGTTATTCCATCTTGTTCCTTTACTTTTGCAAGCATCATCCAATCTTGTTCCTTTCCTTTTTTAAGAGTCATCCCTACACTTTTCAGTTTTTTTATTAAAGCTTTTTTACTTTACTTGTTCCTGTTACTTTTTTGATCACTACCAGTTTGAAGTTATTAGTTGTATTCTATGTATAAGATGTTATTTCATTTTGACAACTCTGTGAGCAGCAGTTACTAGTCTAGCAGATGTGAACGTGCACAGGGTCTTGAGAGTAAGGAGTGTGGTTTAAAATAATGTTTAATATTACCAATGAAAGGTTTAAAATAGTTAAAGAGGTTGAGGACGCAGACAGCAAAATATCAAGTCCAGGTATGATTTGACAACATGATACTTGTTAGTACAGTAATGGATGAAGGAAGAGAGGCCGTATACTGACAACTCATGATGCTGCAAGCCTAATAGTAGGAGCACGCCTTAGTAGAACCTTGTTAATGTCAATATCACACTCACAGAGGCTTCTAGTCCTTTACAACTTACGCTGCGTGGTGTAGGAAGTAGGAACCTTACTGTTCTTAGAATCTTGCTGCCGGTAAGCTAGAATCATTGTTCATGACTGGGTATTTCAGTTTTAACCCGCCATCTGAAGCTTTAACGAACAGATCAGTGTTACTTAGGCTATAGTACTGCTCTAGACAAATTTCATACCACTGGCTTGCGCGCTGAAGCGTCCAGAGCAGAGACAAAACGCAGTATCGATCGAGATAGCTAGCTGCAAAACTGGTGTGGGCGGAGTTAATGATACGAGTGACAAGAGGGTTAATTATTTAATGGCGTCTTCAGTCTAAAACGGCCCAAAAACCATGTTTTTCAAGGATTACTCGCTTCTGGTAGTGTTTAATGCCTATCTAAGAAGTAAGTGCACTATTCCAGATATATACACGTGCAATTGTGCAGGTTTGGTAGTGATTCGTTCACTCAGGACAGCGCTAGGCTCGTTCAAAGAAGAAAGAAAGAAAGAAAGAAAGAAAGAAGAAGAAGAAAGAAGATGAACAATTCGCGTGGGCGGCGATTTTAGTTTACCACTTTAGAAACGTCTGTCAGCTTCGCCAAAGGTATTTCCATGCTCAGAACAATCGTCTGATCAATCCTAGATGTCTGGAATCTCAAGAAACGCTAAAACAGCGAAGATCTGCAACGGCTCCCAGAGAGTCGCCATCTTGATTTTCGTCGTCAAGCAAGCAGTCCCGGCGACTTTCATAGACTTCCTACAAGCGCTTACACTTCAGATTCACTTAGAGATAGTTAAAATGCAGTAGAAATGTATAACAATAGAGATATGTGCGAAAACTCATTTTCACACATGAGTAGCCGCCATCTTAATTCGAGGTCATCCCTACATATCATTGCCGATCGGCAATGATAATAGATTTCTCAATATAGCTTGCAAGTTCTACCAATGCCCTGGACTCATTTAGTTTCGCATCTTTATCTCCGGCTAGTTGGCTAGACTTTCTTACATGACTTCTGTATCGGTTTCTAAGATTAACCAAACATTTCAAGTGGTATTTGCTACCCTAGCTATTAGATCGCCAACATCACTTATTCTAGCAAGAATATTGGTATCTTGTAGTACTGTTACTATGGCACGAATATTGCTATCTGCATCAAAGGTCAAAACTTGATGAAGACTACCTTCGTCACACCCCCTTTCACAAAATATACATTCATCTACTGAAATTGCTTGACGCTTGCTACGCTTTTAGTCAGGCGGGTTAGACTCACTTGCTGAGGCACTCCTTTTCTTTACTTTGGTGAGCTTTGAGGTATTGTATTTTAAATAGCAAGATTTATGCCAAGATGCGCTGTGCATCACAAAGGTAGTTGCACTTTCATTGGGTACAAAGAAAATAGGTGTTGGAAGTGCATTCATCATTCAAAACTGATTGACGTTAGCCAAGAATGATTCATATGGTCTATTTTGATCACCTTTGGTAATTAGGGAGACACGGTAGTGTCTCCCTATGTAGGGTCGAACGAGAAAACAAGATGGCGGCTACATACAATGTATTAGCATTCAAACGCTGATATTTCGCCTGGTGATGAATTTTATACGTCCAAAGACACTTAAATCTGCTCTCTGGCGTTGCCCCATCTTACAATAGCAAGGATGTCGCTCGAAATTGTTGCTAAAGTGACGAACCTGGAAACGGTGAAAATCGAGTTTCGTCATCTTCGTCTTCTTCTTTCTTCTTTCTTCAGCGCGCCTAGCGCCTTTACGCGAGCAGTGCCGAGACCAAAACACCCACGAAAAGTCGTGAAATTCTCCTGGCAGGTGCCTTTTGAACTTTGTATTTAGCGCAACGGCGATATAAATTCCGCGATTTCTCGATCGTGATCCATAGTCAGCTAAGTGTTAGACGCCATTATTGTGATTGCGCAATACGCACGTGACCAAGCAGTGGTCAGCGCACGTGACCAAGCACTAGCTTTAGTATCGCCGCGCCGACGCGCCGTATGGTACACGGAGAACACATAAATTGTCTGGAGTCTTCGAAGAACGGTAAGCTCGTATAGGATCACCATTCTGCACTTGCCAGATAATTATAACCGCCGTACAGGTCTACAAACAAGTGTGGGCGGGGCTCGTATGCACTGCATGCATGCATTCATGCATGCATAGGCGACCTGATACATTTGTATGTACAGCATAACAATTATTTTTAGTTACAAGTTTAAAGCCATCAACAACAGGAAAACTAAACCAATGGTGGAAACAAAGACGGCTCGGTACTTGCATGATATTGAACTGCACATTACTGAAAAAGAAAAATGGACACAAACAAGAAAATTAAAAAGATTTCTATCGAAATCAATAGGATGTAGGGTTGTGAAATCTACCACTGGTCCACAATGTAAACTAACAAGGAACAAGCATGGAATAGTAACACGATTGACTTGCTAACAGACCATAGAACTTAGTTTTTAGCTAAACGGCGATATAAATTCCGCGACTTCTCGATCGTGATCCATTGTCAGCTAAGTGTTAGACGCCATTAATAATTATAGTGATTGTGCAATACGCATACGCGCGTGACCAAGCTGTGGTTAGCTTGAGTATCGCCACGCCGTATAGATCACGGAGAACACATAGTTGTCTGGCGAGTCTTCGAAGAACGGTAAGCTAGCAAGCGCAGAATCACCATTCTGCCTTGCCAGATAATTATAACCGCCGTAAACAAGTGTGGGCGGGGCTCGTATGCACTGTATTCATGCATGCGTAGGCGAGCTGATATCTACAGCATAAGAATTATTTAGCTACAAGTTTAAAATTGTTAATAATAAAGAAAAGCCATCAACAACAGGAAAACCAAACCAATGGTGGAGACAAAGATGGCACAGCAATTGCATGATATTGAACTGCACTTCACTGAAAAAGAAAAAAGGACACAAACAAGAAAATTAAAAAGATTTCTATCGAAATCAAAAGGATATAGGGTTGTGAAATCTACCACTGGTCAACAATGTAAACTAACAAGGAACAAGCATGGAATGGCAACACGATTGACTTGCTAACAGACCATAGATCCCTACATCAGTGGCTGTACATAAGCTGTCACAAGCTGAATGCACGTCAGGTGTCAGTCAACAGCAACAAGCTGAACTAGCTATAGTCAACTACAGCAGCCACTGATGTAGGGATCTATGGTCTGTTAGCAAGTCAATCGTGTTGCCATTCCATGCTTGTTCCTTGTTAGTTTACATTGTTGACCAGTGGTAGATTTCACAACCCTATATCCTTTTGATTTCGATAGAAATCTTTTTAATTTTCTTTTGGATTATGCAATGGGCACCTTAAGGATTCAGCTGTACTTTCTTGGCAAATAATGCACAAATTCCAGTCTATATCCATGATGGTATACACTATATAGAGTATAATAATATAATGTTTATTTAACTGGGCAAACAGTATAGACCATTTTAGGCGCTAATAGGTGCGAATGTTTGGACCGCCATATTGACGGTATTGTGCTGCTGGTAAAACACAAGATATTCGTTTCTTTGCGTGCTTGGCAGGATACTTTCCACTTGCAAGCGATAGAATTTTACATTGCAAGCTTAAGAGTTTACAAACCAACATTACTGCCACAATCTCGGTCAAGAAAGCGAAGTTAACAAGCAGTTGACTGCAAGAAACTGGTCAAGTTTTGCTGCTGTTCTGTATCAGCCAAGCTATTATCGATTGGACTATTTGATCAAGGCCGCTACCAGTATTGTTTGCCTCCATGATGTAGTTGCTCGTAGGCACAGTGTGCCAGTAAAACCGAACAAAATGTCAGTAGTTTCGTTCCATATTTCCCGCTTTGCTGGCTGTTCGAGAGAGAGAAACGCACGTTTTCAAGCTCTAGTTATAAGCAATATACTTTCGCTTGTGTGTGCAAAGTACCTAGCTAAGCACGCAAAAAGACGAAACCTTGTGTTTTGCCTGCAGCACAATACCGACAAAATGGTGGCGTCGACACGGTCATGTCCGGTGTTGTACGGGCGCGTGCGGGAAAATGATTAGCGACTAAAATGGTCTATACTTACCTGACCGGATACTCTTATCAGCTGGCCAGGTAACCGGCCATGTGGTCTACAATCCTATTTAATACCCATTTTGATAATGTAATTCATGTGAACTAGCTATAATTATGGAGGATTATGTGTAAATGCACTTAAAATTTTTTTGCCATTTTTCGTATTAATGCAGCTGCCATTTCGTTTGCGCAAGGATTTGGTAAGGGCTCCTCGGACCAAATTACTTATTTTGACCTAAATAATAGCTGTAAGAAATTTGGTGCTTTTATCCGCTCTGTAACAATAATGCCAAAAATTTACGCTAAGCCACCAGACTACTAAGGATGGAGCTAAAAACTTAAAATTAATGCCATTTATACGGAGAATAAATGGAGTTAATGAACCGGGCACTCCCCCAGGGTATTGGGAGGCGTCCTGTAGGCGTGGCTAGTGTGTGCTCGTGCTGAGCTCATTTCACCCTCGTCGTGTCTCCCTTTGCTATCCATCTCAATCGTCGTCAATACCAGTTCGATGGCTCAACTCAAGGCAGGCGTTTGAGAGCCCGCGGGTCTCGGGCAGTGGCGATACCAAGATCGTCGGCCGCGCCGTACAGCACGCGCTCGCGAGGCGCCCCATCTAACACTAGGGTGACGGTACTCTCCATCACACCGACTACGGGAGCCGGTACCTCTGCAACCCTTACACCTGCTCCAGTGTCACAATAGTGACATTTAGTTACACCGATTTTGAGCAAACGCGTAACGAGTCACGTGCGCGTGCAAGCACCACCGTGACCACCCATTACACGTTGATTCCACTCGTTCTGGACGTGTGTACAGGCAGCTCCATGCGGTCACTCTCTCCTGGTGGTTTCCTCTGGTCAGTTTGCGCCCGACTTCACGTCTGGTGAGAATAAAACTATCCGTTTGTGGTTGTTCTTAATTTTTGCCATGTTAAATAGTCGCTTGCTCATTGTTCTTGTCTTCAACAGTCCTGTTTCTGCTACTATTTCAATACAATGCCTCAGTTTCGTTGGCCAGATGTAGAAAACGATATTTTTCTAGCAAGAGAGGTCGTTGGACGCCGTCCAACCAAGGCAGCTGACTGGGAAGTGATTGCAAGCACACTCAACGCAGCTTTCAGTACACCAACCAGAATTGTGCAACTTAAAGGGAGGGGATGTAGAGAGAGGTTAGAGAGGCTTCTTGGTAAATTTCGTTCAGAGGAGAGCCAGTCTTTGAAAAGGCTAGTTAACTGTTATTTTATAGTAATGTGATAGCTTAAGTTCAACTGTTATAGGTCTGGTACAGAGGAAGAATATAGCGAACTTGTACAGTTGCTTGAAGACATCTCTACATATCAAAGAGATATGCATGATGCTATTGTGCAGCAAAAAGAGATAAAGAAGCAAAAGGAGATGAGTGACAAAAGCATTGGTGAAGAGATGAGAAAAGCAGCCATGGAAAGTTTATCTCATAAGTTTATACTTACATGTGCATGAACTGAATAATTATAATGGCACTTAATATTTCAGAACGAAAGCGAAGAAGAGAGCTAGAGGAAGAAAAGGAGAACATATCTATCATGGAAGATGAGAATTATGATGATCTTGAGGATGTAGATGAACTCAGTTCACACTTAGCGAAAGGTTTGAACAGCAGTCACGTATTATACTTATTACGTATTTTTTGTTTGTCCAGATTACACAAAAAATCCCAAGAGGGCTTCAAAGCTATCTGCAATGCAGTTGTTGGAAAAGAAACTGGAAAAAAGCTGATCTTAAGAAAATGGAGTTAGATCTAAAAAGAAAGGAACTTGAGCTAAAGGAAATACAAATGGAAAGAGAACATGAGGAGCGACAGAAGAGAGAAGAGGACATCAGACAGAAAAGAACGCAACTGGAACTCATGGAAAGAAAAACCATGCTGGAGTTACTTGTGAAATTAACCTCTAAGTAGGGTTCAGTTGGAACATTCCGTTTCACGGTCATGCAACATGTCACTTAATCATTCAGTTGTACAAGATACAAGAACAATTACATGTTTGATAAATATCTTTCTAACGAAGGAAAATTGACATTGAAAAATGAACTCATAAGTGAACCATAAAGGCATGTATGGCAGTTGGTCAGCAATGCAGCGACTGTGTAGTATTTACCAACAGGTTGTAGAAGTACTTTACTGTTCCTCTTAAAATCCACATAAGTGCAATACTGCGTAATTTTTCCAAACGTCCACTCCACACTAACACGCACTTTGCTCATTGATTTGTTGAAATCATGTTGTTGAGGTGTTAATTGTGCTCTGCGAAAAGGCGCTTGGATATTTCTGGTTATACCATATGCAGGATCACCATAGATGACATAAGGTTGCCCATTTGGTTGGTTGAACCGAGCAAGCTTTGGAGACAGGCCACTTTCAGCTAGCATAAATGCATCGTGCCTCTTCCCTTCAATAGGGCCATAGAGATGAGCTATCAATCCATTTAGAGTGACCACCGACTATACAAGGACATAAAGTACGTAATTAGAATCAATACAACAAAAGAGGAACGAACCTGAAATTTTATACAATGAACTCTCTTATGTCCACTAAACATTATATTTTGATTCTTGCTTGGTCGAGCAATAGGACGCACTGTACCATCAATGAATCCCCAACAGTTGTTTAGGGCAGCTCCTTGACAAAGAACAGCATGAGAGAATTGTGCTGGATCAAACCAAATATGAAGGTGTGTAAAAATCAAGTAACAACAATAATGTAACTGTAATTAAAAATTACCCTACCGTGTTAAAAATTAGACTCAGCTCAGATTCTGTTCGTCCAAATAAAGGACAGAGGTCAAACCACCGATTAGGGTAGCTTAACCTACGTAAAAAGATTAGGAGTGCTTTTATCCCAGTTGATCTTGTCCCTTGACTGCACTAATAAAACTCTGGAATGTTCAGAGCAGCAAAGAGTCGATGCACATCACCCTTTTCAAATCTATACAAACATTCACATTCTCTAACTGAAATTAATTCTAAACATAACTCACCGAAACAATCATTCGCATTCACATTCATCCATATCATCGATGCACACACGGGTCCTATAGACACGTTCTCTTGGTGGGAAAACGGTATGAAAAAGCATTGTCACCATATCTTCGTCATCCGAGCTGGAAGAATCACTGCTTACAGAAAAGTCTGAGCAAGCTCTCCCAACTTGCGTCTAAAATACAAGATATTCCTTCAATAAAAGGCGAGAAACTTGCTGTAAAATACGCACCTTTGTGTGGCATCCATTTTGTCTGTGCACGTGATTCAGCGAGCTAACGCGTAACTAAATTACAAATTTAATTACGCCTAACGCGTAACTCCGGTTACGCGTTAGGCGTAATAATGGGCGTAATAATGGGCTTTCTGAGGAGTCGACTGAGTTTCGCTCTACTGCGCTCCACCCTTATGTGCTTGCGAGGAACCAGGTCCGCAAAATCTAAGCCCTTTAACCTAAAGACAGATACTCTAACTTTAGCCATTGCAGAGGGCAATGGATCTGGTTAAACTGTTTTAATATTTTTCTCTACAAAATCTGAATTGGTCCTACTTAAATTTTATTTTTTATTTTAATTTTTACCTGCTCGTTACATCATGTACCTGTCTTAATAACATTTTGGTCATGTTACACGATAAGCGTTACACGTAAACGTGTAACTACAGTAAATTGCAGGTCCGTTGAAAATGCGTGATCCCGGAGTGCGTATTCCGTCCAAGGATTCCGTCGTTCGCTGTCATGTCTGCTGAGCGTAACAGAAGAAAGCCGTATGGTACTGACCTCAGATGGCGTGTTGTATACCAGAGAATCGGAATGAACTTGCCACTTAAGGATATCGCCGCCAACTTGATGATTTCGATCAGCACAGTTTGCCGCGTCTGTGCCCATTTTGAGCGAACTGGAAGTGTTCAGGTTGGTAGTATTAACCGTCAGAAACGGAGGTATGATATCAGGCGTCTTGATGAGCAGAGTGAACTATTTGTTGTGGGCTTAGTTATTGACAGTCCAACTTTGTATTTGGCAGAGACGTGTAAGAAGGTGTTTGAGGTCTACAATGTTCGTGTGTCGGCGGCTACTATCTGTCGTTTGCTAAGGTCATATGGGTTTACTCGTAAGAGGATTAGAAATGTCGCTCTTCAAAGAAGCTATTCACTTAGAGGAGCTTTCATGTCACAGTGCTTTATGTTTAATGTCAATCAGTTTGTATGGATAGATGAAACTGGTTCAGATGCTCGCGATCAATCCAGGAAGTATGGTTATTCCCTAAGAGGGCAAGCACCAGTTGTACATCGATTTCTTTCTAGAGGGAAAAGAGTAAATGCAATAGCTGCCATTAGTACATCAGGGCTTGTGAGTTTAGATCTTTTTACTAGAACAGTTAATGGAGAAGTATTCTTTGATATTGTTCGCAGTTGCCTCATACCTAATATGATGCCATTTAATGGTGTCAATCATAGGTCTATTGCCATACTGGACAATTGCTCTGTACACCATGTCAATGAGGTTTTGGATCTATTTCATCAAGCTGGAATACTTGTACTGTTTCTACCACCTTACAGCCCAGATTTAAACTCGTGTGAGGAGGCATTCAGTTTTATCAAGTCATATTTAAGGAGACATGACGAACTATTACAAGTACTTCCCAGCCCCTTAGATGTCATCAAGTCAGCTTTCAATAACATTACTGAAGATTTGTGCAGATCTTGGATTAGCCATAGTGGATACAATTGATTGTATATACTATAATAATTCATGACAATTGAATGAATTGAATTGATTGTACTATTAGGGAGGCACGGTAGTGCCTCCCTATGTAGGGTTGAACGAGAAAAAAAGATGGCGGCTACATACATGTATTAGCGTTCAAACGCTGATATTTCGCTTGGTGATGAATTTTATACATCAAAAGACACTTAAATCTGCTATCTGGCGTTGCCCCATCGTACAGTAGCAAGGAGATTGCTCGAAATTGTTACTAAAGTGACGAACCTGAAAACGGTGAAAATCGACTTTCGTCATCTTCGTTTTCTTCTTTCTTTCTTTCCACTCGTCTAGCGCCTTAACACAAATACTGTGCTTGGCTAAACACCCACGAATAGTCTTGAAATTCTTCTTGCATGTGCCTTTTGAACTTAGTTTTTAGCGAAATGAAAGTTTTATTCTAGCGGACTTCACGATCACGAGCTGTAGCTAGCAATGTGTATGACGCCATTTAAAATACGCACGTGATGTAACGTGAGCTCGCACATGTTGTCTTTGAGTGGCTTCTACTTTTGCTGTCCGCTCTTGTGTTTCTGCTGCTCTACCTGTCCGTCAGAGTCCGTCCATTTCAGAAGATTGCGACTGTTGATTCTACTTTTGCCTCACCGAAGTTTGGATTTGGTTTTGGGTTCGTCGTCTCGTGTCTCGATCTGTCACTGAAGAGAGTTGTAAGTTCAATAATTGTTTTGGAAAGGTTAGTTCTTGTATAGTAATCATGCCTAGTAAAACACGTAGAAAACACACATATGATCAGCAACGTTATGGAGAGAATAGATATAAAATACTAGCAGCATCTAAAATTGCTTCGAAGAAGGCCTATGACAAGAATCCTCAGCTTAAGAAATTGGTGTCAAAGATTGCTGCAAAGCAGGCATATGACAAAAACCCGGAGACTAAAAAACTGGCGTCAAAGATTGCTGCAAAGCAAGCTTATCACAAAAACCCGGAGACTAAAAAACTGGCTGCAAAGCAGGCTTATTTGAAAGATTCAACTGCCAAGAAGGTTGCTGCTTTGTCCAGGTACCATAGTAAATCAGATAAAATCAAAGCACAACGTAGGGCAAAGTACCGTAATAGTTCGCATCAGAAGAAAGTGTCATCACGTGTTTGGTATCTCAAAAACACGAAGGTTAAGACACAAGCTTGTATGGCGTACTATGCTAAACATAAAGAAATCATTTCCCACACTAGGAGAAACAAATACTATTTGTCTCCTCCAAAATCTAGTGTAAAGGAAATGTACATCAATGAAGTAATGAGGGAATTACTAGCAAATCGTAAAGCAAGAACCGAGGTTATGAAAGCTTTTAAAGAGCAGCCTATAGCAAAGCGATTGGCTACTAAAATCTCTTATCGTGTTGCATGTAGAATAGCAGCTCGTAGGCTGGTTCATGAAGCCTTAAAGAAGCGTAAGGAATATGCTGCTGAATTGATCAAATCTGCTAAAAGTATCAATGCGAAGAGTATCAAAAGCAGAGATGACTTTGGTGAAGGCATTCATCACAAAAACTCATGTGATCCATACTTCTATGAAGCATCGTATGTAAAGGATGATGACGATTCAGATGTGCCTGATCGTATTGATCCGTCCAGCCAGCCTCGTGATGAATGTCCGTGTACCAGTGATTGTAAGCCAATCACTGATGATGAAGTCAATGCAATTGTTAGACTAAAGAATGCCTTTACTCTTCCAATGCATGAGTTACGACAAGCATTACAGTCATGCGATGACTGCCCAAATGAACGCCAAATGATGGGTCATTCTTTGGCATGTCATCAAACTGGTAGTATGTGTAATAGTGAGCTTCGTATTTTACGAGCAGCTTCAGCACATCATAAAGTACTGAGAACGTTTATGCGTGGAGTATATCGTGCAAAGGCAAGTCACGAATCCCTTGCTGGCATTGATCGTGCCCTAGGCGAAGGTGATTTCAACCATTTACTTTATGCAACTGGAAAGAGCTTTGACGATTTGCTAACAACTAATGATTTTGTTGGTGACGAAGGCTCCTCAATAAACAACTCGTTTTTTAGAGTGCTCAACTTAGAAACCACCTTGCAGTTACAGCATGCTCTAGTCATATCCAAACTTGAGAAAGAGTGGAATGACGATGCTGAAAATGTGTGTTGTAGCTGTCGATGTTTGTTTCAGAGAAAATCTGTCACAAAAGCCAACTTCTCAAAGCATTTTGATTCGGACATTGGGTCAGAGCTAGTAGACTATATACTGAAGCACACTCCTCCAGGCGAGGATGAAACTCTCTATATGTGTAGCTACTGTAAACCCAAAATCAAAGCCGATGTATTGCCACCACGATGTGTTTTAAATGGTTTGGAAACTGTACCCATTCCATCTGAGCTTGATAAACTCGATGCCCTTAGCAAACAGTTCATTCAGCTTGCTAAATGCTTTCAGACAGTAGTTAGATTAGGCACATACACCTGCAAAGTGCCTGTGTACAACTCATTGAAAGCTTGCAAGGGTAGTGTGTTTTTTCTGCCTTTACCATTCAATAAAACGTGTGAAACGCTGTCCAATGTTGAAGGATCAGCAAAGTCTGGTGTTGCATCACCAGAATTGTACATACTAGTGAATGGTAAACCCACAAAAGCTAATGTTGTTTGGAGATCTCTGGTCAATATAGACCGTGTGAAAGCAGCTATAAGAAAGCTGAAAGAGATTCACAAACTTTATAAGTCAGTAGAAGCAGACAGCCTCGATGAAACTACACAAAAAGTAATCGAAGTGGCTAACAATGCAACCACTAGGATGCTAGATAAGGCTACTGCTGACGATATAGCTGGTTATCAGTCCTATACTACTAGGTATTTAGATAATCAGATTCCAACTGTTTCTGACATAGACCAATACAAGTTGGTTAATGTTACAGAAGCACCTATTCACAGTAGATTGAAAGACTTGGATGTTATGTGCTTTCCTGTACTCTACCCAAACGGGCAATTTGGTGAGAATCATCCTCGCAACAAAGAAATCACATTGACCTTTAGCGAGTTTGTCAAACAACGATTGCATAACAAAGACTCGCGATTTCGCAAAGATGCTTCATATGTTTTTTATCTACTGAATCAAAAAACCCTACGTGAAGTAGGTAACGGCGTCTACAATGTCCTTCATTCCTCACGAGGAGTTGCTATGTCTGTTAAGCAGCTACTAGCTAAGGTTGAAGCCTCTGATGAACGGTTAGAAGCAAGCCTCTTCACAATGCTTCAGTCAGTACGCGGTAGCAAACAGTACTGGTGGCAGCGTAAGAGTGATCTCAAGTGCATGGTGCGTAACTGGGGATCACCAACATTGTTTCTCACATTCAGTTGTGCTGAATATGAGTGGAGTGACATGGCTCGTTACCTCAGGAAGGTAAACAATGTCCCTCCAAGTTACGATATAGGAAGACTTTGCACAGAAGATCCTATATCAGTTTCTCGAAAATTTTCTGAGAAATTTCATGCCTTCTTTCGCACTGTCATATGTAAAGGTCAGATATTGGGTGAAGTAGAGCACTTCTACTGGAAGAAGGAGTATCAAGCCAGAGGTGCACCTCATTACCACGTCCTGTTGTGGATAAAAGACGCACCTGTTATTGGCTGTGATGACTCAGCTATTGTATTGAAATGGATCCAGGAAAGGGTTACTTGTCACATACCTGACAAGAAAACCAGTCCTGAATTGCATGAGCTCGTCACAAGATATCAAATGCATAAGTGTAGTGCATATTGCAAGCGCAGACGAAAGGTGGGCAGTACGTTCATAACTTACTGTAAGTTTGGCTTTCCTCGTCCGGCTTGTGAAACAGGTATTGTGCACTCTGTAGAAGACTCTCTTAAAACTCGTAAGAAAATCTACGAACTTCCACGGACAGAGTCAGAGGTTAGAGTGAATGACTATAATCCTCTGATTCTGTTATTGTGGAAAGCTAACATTGACATACAGTTTGTGTCAGAGTCTTCTCTTGCATTAGCACATTACGTTAGTGGGTATGTCACTAAAGCAGAAAGAAGCAACATGCAAGACATTTGGAGAGAAATCCAAGACAGTAAGAGCATTTATAGCAAGCTCTACAAATTTGGAATGAAAGCTTTGAGCTCACGAGAGTGTGGTTTGTATGAGGCTGCTGATTTGTTGTTGGGTGACCACTTGACTGAAAAATCGGAAGCAATACAGTTTGTAAATGTATCTATGCCTCACAAACGAAATCGACGACTCAAAAGTCACGCAGCTTTGACGGAGCTTTCAAAGTCAGATCCTGATAGTGAGGATTTATTTGAGTCGAATCTTGTAGACACATACTATCCCGATCGTCCCGATAAGCTTGAGGACGTGTGTCTTTACGACATTGTCGCTAATTACACTTGGTATCACACTATTGTCAAAGGTGTCAAACAAACTGAATTCAAAAGGCGCGGCAAACCTGTGTTACCCAATCACAAGTTGTCTGATTTGAGAAATGAAAATCAGAAAGAAGATTATTACTATTCTCTAATCATGCTTTTTGTGCCTTTCCGAAATGAGAGTGAGCTTTTACTAGAAGACGAAACTGCTGAAGAAGCATTTAATCGTCATTTTCCTGACACTGGTGAAAACCGTTGCTTGACTCACCACACTCGATTACAGCAGATGCTTGAATGTAATCGTAGTGTTAAACTAATCAATGAAGCCAGACAATCTGATTGTCCAGAGCAAAAGGTTGATAGTGAGCCACAGCTAATCTGTGAAGCAGTTGCTGCAATGCAGGATGCTGTAAGCATGGTCACTAAGTGTGAAGACACACTTAGTCTTTCCGATAGGACCAACATGTTGAATGCAGATCAGAGGCGAATATTTGACAAAGTCAAAGAGCATATGATTCACGTGCAACAACATGAAACAAATGATTGTTCTTGTGACTTACCTCCATTGTGCATGTTTGTCACAGGTGTCGCTGGAACAGGTAAATCATTTCTTATCGAGACAATAAAAGCATTTGTAGCTCAATTGTGGCCTAGTACTGATTGCTCATGTGCCATAACTGCACCAACAGGCTTAGCTGCTTTTAATGTTGGTGGCATGACTATCCACCGGTTATTTCAGCTACCTGTCCAGCACGGGGGTAGGTCAGCCGTTCATTGGTCTTTACCAAAAGCTGCACACAAAGTAATGAAAACAGCTCTGCGTAATGTGAAATTATTCATTGTAGATGAAATTTCTATGGTCAGTAGCCTCAATCTAGCATACATTCATCTACGTTTGAATGAGCTATATGGAGGTGTTGACTACTTTGGAGCACGAAATATGATTGTTTTCGGTGATTTGCTTCAACTTGAGCCTGTTGGTGGTCAACCAGTATTTTCAGCTGTACCTGACACTGTAGTCAAGTACAGAATAGGCAGTGCAACCGCTCCCAATATATGGGAAGAAACTGTTGTATACGATGAGCTAACCATCAATGAGCGTCAGAAAGGTGATAAAGACTATGCAACGCTGCTTAATGGTATTAGAATTGGTGAAGTTACAAGCTCCACCATAAGCACTCTCCAATCAAGAGTGTTTACTTGCTCGTTGACTGAGAAAATTGCTGAGTTGCAACAACAAGGGATAATGGTAGTAACATTTTTCCCTACACGCAAGCAATGTGATGAGCTAAACAATAAAATGCTCAAATCTCTTCATGGTAAATCATTTGAGCTAGAATGTACTGATGATGTTGACGAAACTGTCAGTAAACTAAAGTGGACAAAAACCGCTAACAAACAACTCCATAAATTAAACCATGATTGCAACATGACTGGAGGACTGCAAAGTATTCTAGTGTTAGCTATTGGAGCACGTGTTATGTTACGCCGTAACATTGACACAAAGAAAGGTCTTGTCAATGGTTCGTTAGGTACAGTTACTGCAATAACTAAACAATTTGTAACTGTACAATTTGATCACTTGACTAACCCATATCAGGTTGAAAGGGTCAAGAGCAGATTCGTCGTTATGAAAAACTACTATGTTCGTCGAGAACAATTTCCGTTGATTTTGGCATATGCTGTTACTATACACAAGTCACAGGGATTGTCCCTGGACCATGCCATTATTGATCTGTCGGATAAAGTTTTTTGTGCTGCAATGGCTTATGTTGCTTTGTCTAGAGTAAGATCACTCACAGGCTTGCATCTCCTCTCATTTGATCCAAAGTCCATTATAGTCAGCAATCGATCTTTAGAGGAGTATAATCGTCTACGTAAAATGTATAGACCTGATCTTCCTCTGTACACCATTCCTGTTCAACAGGCTTCTAAACGTAAGCTTGTTGGAAAACCTGATACTGACCAAGTAGATACTGTGGTTGTTCCCAGCAAGAAAATAAAATGCTCACAAACCACTACCAAGCAACAAACAATACCTGTTAGCACCCTGGGCACTCAGCGTAAACGAATTAGCACTGCCCCTGTTCAAACTGCTAAACCAGCCAAAAGAGCTTGTAATAGTAGTGCTCCTAACAAGCAACTTCACACTACTGCCAGTACACAAAATGATGATTGCTTAATTGCAGGGTCATTTGATCCAGCACATACACAAAGATGGCCGTACAACTACTATCCTGTAGACTTAGATTGGCAACAAAACGCTTGCGCTACTCTTGGTCTAGAACACCATCATCCACCACCCAGACACAGAGGTGGTGGTGCTAGTGTGCCTCTCACTCCACCTGATCACAACCATACTAAAGACATAGTTGGTGACGGGAACTGTATGTTCCGTTCCTTTTCATATGTGATCACTGGTTCACAAGCTCAGCACATGGCAGTACGCCAAGCTATATTAGATCATATGGTAGCAATCTCCCATCTGTTGTATGCTCACCAGTATGATTTGTTTGCAGGTTACTCAAGTGTACAACAGTACATAGAGCACACTAAAATGAATCAAAATGAAACTTGGGGCTCTGACATTGAGATAATAACCTTATCTCATCTCATCAACACTTGCATTTTTACCTACAGTACTCAAGATCAAAATTGGTACAGGTTTAGTCCACATTCTGTTGATAGAACCTTGCCCGATGACAGAACACAAAGAGCAATGTATTTGAGATATCTCCCTGGGCATTGTGATGTTGTCCTTAGAACATTATCTCCAACTGTATAGTCATGTTCTACATTACCATGTAAAGTGAAATGTATTGAGCTCTATACAGAGTGACGGATGAGCATGTTAAAATTTTCTGTTCTCCATCAATCATGCATTTGAATTGGTCGACCACTGGTGGTTCACCCCTATAGAGCACCATAGTATGTGGAGTTATTGGGGTGACATGTTCGCTGTGAGGTGTTAATACCGGGTATCAGTATTGATAAATGACCAGTGCTCCTCTGCTATAACTCCACCTTGTCCTCCAACCAATGATCAGCTGAGCTTGAGTGTGTTCATAAAAAAAGAGGTTGTCATGTTCCCAGTATGCATGTGCATAATTGTGTGCACATGAATGTACACACTCGCCCAGTGGACACCATTCAATTAAATTTTTGAGAGCCAATCCTTGTCAACAACATGTGAAGTATAGTGTAGTCTGTATGCTTCGCCATCTGTGCACATGATTATTACATTATTGTCTCTTACAGATGGGTCAATCGCACTAGTATATGTGCGTGGTCTTTATAAGACCAAATAATTTTTCCACTCTGTGAGACTGCACCTTGTCGTTGGTAGAGTGGCTAAGTATCCATTGTGGCTGCTGGTTTAAAATACCTAACGTCACATTTGGAGAAACTGAGACAGTCTCATAGTTTTTCCAAAGATGAACTAAAGGTACTAGAATAACTACAATTTGCAATTGATTGACTGACTTATTTTTTTATTGTTGCAGGTGATGATACCAATGACATTGATTGATCCAACACAATAGCTTCTTAACTTAATGTTTATGATAATCTTTTTAATAATAATAAATTATTTTATAATAAATTATTTTAACTGACAATCATCAAGGTTTCGGTCACTTTAGTTACTGCATCTCAGTCTCTCCATAAGAAAATTTCAGAATCGATATATGAATGTGGCTGTTTTTTTTTTTCCGATTTGTCGGAGCGAGACCGTTATCGACGCGCTTCAAACGCTAAAATTAAATGGACCAGTCTTCACTCTTTGCGGCCCACAAACGTACAGAACATTTTTGCACAATGCACTCTGCAACGGTTTTCCTGGATGCTGATTTGCCACATGATTAGTAGGCTAGCACAATGAGTCAATGACATCGTCCATGGCGATCGATCTTACCTCAGAACAGCAATTGCTATTTTAACGGACAGGAAAAATTGTACCTCACGTGACTGAAGACCGCTCCCATATATCCATGGCAACAAGACTCACAAGATGAAATCCAATGAACTTGGAATAATGACAAGCTATTAAACTTGAGTATGAAGTCGGATAATGAAAGTGATTATGAGGTTGACTTATAGTCCCCGCCCAGTCAATAAACTTATTGATTAAGCCAGATTTCTCATAAGCTATGATACTACGAACTACGGCTGGAGCCTGTAGTCACGGCTGAGCGGTGCTGTGCGGCACGATGTGCATGCACTGATGCATGCAGTAATTGATGAACCAACATCTTCTTAGCTTATAATAGAAACATGTTAACAATAAAATTATTTTTCTTAATAAGAAACTTTGATAATAAATAATTTTAATATTAATTATAGAAAAAAAATAATCCGTGAATAAATGAATTTTAAGAAAAAAGGACACAAACAAGAAAGAAAAAAGATTTCTTACGAAATCAGAAGGATGTAGGGATGGAGATGCAATGAAGAAATCTGCCACTGGTCCACAATGTAAACCAACAAGCATGCTATAGATAACAAGGAATGCATGCATGGTAACACATATACGATTGACTGGATCATAATAGACCATCATCCCTACATCAGTGGCTGTAAAAATTATAAGATAATCAGCCATCATGCAAACTTGATTCATCACAAAAAATAATAAAGACTAATTTAATGCAAGCCATGCATGCATGTGTTCTTCAACAGCCGGCTATATAGCTATAACTAACTTGAACTGCAGCCACTGATGTAGGGATGATGGTCTATTATGATCCAGTCAATCGTATATGTGTTACCATGCATGCATTCCTTGTTATCTATAGCATGCTTGTTGGTTTACATTGTGGACCAGTGGCAGATTTCTTCATTGCATCTCCATCCCTACATCCTTCTGATTTCGTAAGAAATCTTTTTTCTTTCTTGTAAGAATATTGATTTCATGATTATGATAATTGAGTCCAAGCTAACCTAAAAGTTCCCCTTAATGTCCTCTAGAATTGTACACTTGAGATCTTCGTACTGCTCTTTGGTGATTCCACCATTGTCTAATAAAGAGTGCCATAACTCTAGCTGCTTAATGCATTCCGTCTGCAGTGATACACGTTTTGATGGAGATATACATGTGGCACTGGTACTGGAACTAGAAGGTTGACTGGCAGAAGAGACATGTGCAGATTGCTTAGCTTTAGTAGCTTTAAAATACGGTAGATCTGGTGGGTTTTCAAGTGAGCCATGCTTATTTGTTTGATACATATGGGCCCAGCAATTCATCTGTTCGACAGTGTACAAACTACCATGTATCTTCTTTAATTGGTCAATAGTTTCTTCAACCTCAGAGATGCTTGCTTTATAGTGAGGTGAGTCCTTAGCTTTCTTGTCTCTTGGCCTTTGTTCCTTAGGATCTGCGGTAGCAGCACGCTTCTTTCCGGGTTGGTTGTCATCCTTCAGACACCATAGAAGAATATCACGACTACGTTTCCCTGTGTGCATAGCATACATTGAAGACAAATCATTGTCGTCTCGTAGCCACTGTGTCTTTCCTTTCAAGCCATGACCTGGCTCTATGAAACCCAGCTGTGTATAGCTGCAAGGTAGAACCCGGGTCAATTCAGCTCTCATACCATCGACACTTGAGAATGTATTAGCCTTTAACTTGTGCATTGTGTATTCGCTCTTACGCCCTGGGTTCATAAGTTTAATAGAGTAGGTTCGCTGTCGCAGAGTAGATTGCTGATGGTTCTGCTTGGTAGGTGATATTACTATTGTCACGGCACTTTCAAGGTCACACTAAATGGAAAGGACCGGTTTGTTATTGGAAGTCAGTTTTATACGCAGTAGTAGTAATACCTGAACTTTTTCTGGCGAGTTCTCTACATGCTGTGGACTATCTGAATAGTCTATATCCACAGCGGTAGCACTGACTAGTTCCCTCTCATCATCTTCGTCATCATAATCATCTGGAAATCGGCCGGGTTGCAAGTTTAACCATTTCTCGATAGCATCCATGGCACAGAGAGAAAGAATGCACGTGGCTCTGTTGTGATTCTCGAACTTTAGAAAGATCTAGACGAGTTAACTACTCCACGTGCGCAAGTTATGCGCATGCGCTACCACAAAATTCTTGGACGGAATACGCACTCCGGGATCACGCATTTTCAACGGACCTGCAATTTACTGTAAAGGTCCTTAATGCATCGGCAATACGACCCTGGACGCCCTTCTTGCTGTCGTCAGGGCCGCTGTTAGTGACCAGATGAGTTCAGCTGTCCACCATCCGACTAGCAGCGCACAGTCCTCTCTCCACGGCCACTGACCCCCCTGCTCACTCATCTACGGTGACGTGGTCATCCCAGTCTCCCCTGCTGCCAATATCTGTCGGTTATTTCTCCTTTAGTTGTCCCATCATCTGCAGGTATATGTGTCTAGTTTGTGGCGGTATAATATTATATGTCTCAGCATAGTACGTGTATGTGTTAGTATTGCGTGACCAATTTGTCAGTCTCGTCACGGTGTTGTCTTTTGTTGTTATCACGGTGTTGTCATTTGTTATTGTCATGCCTGGTGTGTGTTAAGTGTACTGACTCAGTGTCCACAGTGTACTTTGGGAGGGATGTTTCTCTGGCATCTATGTATTTGTGGTGATCGGACTTTGCTGATCCGAGGGGGAACCCTACGCCGTGGGTGTTAGCGCGGAGTATAGTGTGTTCAGTTTGCGACTTGCTGTCGCCTGTTCATCCTGCTTGTTGGTGGTGCCGACTGCTCTCTTGTGTGTTGCATGAAGTGATTGTACATCTATGTTAGGCCATGGGGAGTTAGAGTGATGTGCATGCATGTGGCATTTGAAACGGTAGAGGATTCACGGTAACTGTGTCGCACATAGATCAGTGTCATTTATACGGCGTTCTTATAATCCATCAGAGAGTACTGCATCTTTGCGCGCTCGCGTCTCGAGCAATACTTCGTAGTGTTTGCCATCCGGCCCCAATTGTTACCCCACTGCCTAGGGTGGTACTTGAATGTGCCCTTTGACAAGTTTCACCTAGCTGTTATCCTCGTCATAGGTCCTAGCTCATTGGGGTCCATGCCTCCTCCAGGATCAATTGGCTCAGTTCACCTTTCTACCACACCTCCTGGACCAGCTGTCGCTGGCGTTCCCATGTCTGGTGCTCCAGTCACCTCACAGCAGCTATTCAGGAACCTCCTAGGCCCCGACTAGTTACTCCCAGCTATAGCGACGTCAGGCGCCACTAGCTTGGCAATGTCAGTGCGGCCGGTACTGGCGCGGCTGGTGCAGCAGATCCGGGCAGGGAGATTCATAGAGATGAGAGATATCCTGTGTGACAACGCTGCAGTCAGGTCCCATTTTGAAGACCTATACATGGTGGATATGGGGTTCACTTGCTACCAGTGTCATCAAGGCCGAGGGTCCGCGAGGTCCCTTCGCTACCCTCCTGGGTTTGCTGCTTCCTTAAATATCTGGCTGTGTTCACTACAGATCAAGCGACACGCGAGAGGGCTACATACGGTCTGTTGGTTGTCAGGGAAGCGATGCGACATGGAGGACAAGTCTGGCTTGACTATGATCGCTTGTTTAGGCAACAGACGGCCATTAATCCCAGCATGCAGTGGAATGCTCTCCACCCAGAGCTGCAGGCAGCGACCATCCTTAGTCAGCACACATCTGGAGACCTTTTGTATGGTTTGTCAGGAATGTGACCACAATGCATCCCAGGGTGCGATGGCCCAACTCCAACCATCAGCTATCCGTACTTCCACTCCCATGTCACGACAGCCTGGGCGTAGCATGGGCAGGATATGCACCTTCTGGAACAAAGGTGCGTGTACCTATCCTGGAAGCTGTTCCTTCCGTCATGTTTGCTCCAAGTGTTATCAGCAGTCCCATCGTGCTAAGGATTGCCACGCCCCAGCCAGACCCAGACCAAGCAGTCCTAGCGGAGCCAGAGTGTCGCAGAGCTCATCTTAACCACTCCCCTCTACACCTGGCACGAGCACCTACGGATGTACCCACCACATTTATCGCTTGAAGCATTCCAAATCTCAGCTTATTAACCACTGAGCGACTCAGTATCTATCACTTGTGAACCGCCTTATACTGTTATTCTCCGTTTTATATTATTCAATGGGCGGCTCAATAGTATCTTTTATTCATTATCTGTACAACATGATTTTCTCCTTTTATCACTATGTGCTGTGTGGGAAAGGTGTATTTAATATCATCGATGTGTCAAGAAGTACGAACGTTATCGTCAACTGGGGCGAATGTCCGGGTCACCCGTGATGAGGGCACAGTCAGTCCAAGCCTACCAGTGTGGTGTCTAGTATGGGATGCCTGGGTAACCGTGCGTAGTTGCAGTGGTCTGTTGTAGCAAGCGCTCCTACTTGGTTGTGTGTATACTGTCTCTATATCTGTAGATTCATCAGTTGGACCACTCTCCCAGTTGACACGGTACTTGTTGGGAGTCAGGACCAGTGGATACGTGCGGATGGCCAACCCCTTCACCGCCTCTCCCACCCTCCACACCCAACCTCCACGCAATCATCTTAGCTGGTCAACCTGTGCCTCTCCAATTCGTACTCCCATGTTAGCTGGGCGGTCAACAATCACTAGACTGGACTGGTGGACTGGACTACTGGACTGACCTTTGGTGCAGGAAACAGGAAACCGCGCCCATAATTACTACTAAACCCTACCCTAAAACCTTCGCCTAACAGCGCACAGATGGACCTAAGGGTATGGCTAAGTTCACCCATCCTGATGCCGGAAGTAAAATATTCACGTGACTAAAGGGGGAGTGTCTGCATCCGATCTGGCGGGCAACGTGCGAAACTTTGAACTTTACTACAGCAGGAGCCCATAACGAGAAGGAGCGTCCAACACTAATACATTTCTACGGTGGCCCTGGAGGTCGCTCTTATGGTCGTCGCGTCAGGTGGAGTCACGTATCACGTATGGCGGTAGTCACGTATCACGTTGATCTTAACTTAGTCACGATCACGTATCACGTGCACGTAGGCCGACCGCGCCCACCCGTAATGGTAAACCCCTCGATGCGCTTCATTTAGAATTTGACTCGTTCATGTCTGGATATGACCAACTGGCAAAAACTTTCCTTGTGGCTGCTACCGCTTTTACTTGTTAGTTTTTTTGAGCCCTGTTGTGGTCTATCGAAAGATGATCCAATTGTGGATGGTGAGCTTACATAGATTGTGCATCATTATGCATGACCGGACTTGTGGATGGTGTTGTTGTTATATATACAATTATAATCAAGGTCTCATAAAGAAGTATTGGGTCCAACACAAGAAATATGCTGTCATTTTAGCATACTTAAAGATTGTGCATCGTATTTCCTGTGGGTAAGAATGTTTGAATTTATAACGTACTTGAACGCATTGAACAAGTTTTTAATTTGTAGCATGACCTGGCTTAAAAAGAAGATCAAGTGTTTAAATTTACACAGAAGAGGGAATGGTGTTGTCTACACACCAGTTGCTACTGTTGCACAGGCAATTACGGTATTAAATTTTGATCAATTTTTAAAACATGAATTAATTATAATCATAGCAAGAGCTAAGAGGAGTCAATTGTAGTGTTGGATATCGTCAGATGTGGCGTATAATGCAGGACAAGTATAAGTTTGTAGTTAAAAGGTAAAATTATATTATTATTATTATTGCTTGTTGCATTCATGGCAGGTCCACCGTAATGATGCTTTTAAAATTACTGGACCCAGAAGGGAGTGAGCAGAGACGCAGGCATAGATTGCGACGTAGAGTCTATCAAAACAAGGTTTAGTTGTATAATAATAATATATTATTATTGATTTGTGTTCTGTGGTTTGTATTATAGGGACCGAACTTTGTTTGGCATCTTGATGGATATGACAAATTAACTCCTTTTGGTTTTCCGATACATGCTTGTATTGATGGGTATTTTAATCATTATAATTATCATTATCATTATTTTTTGTATAATTATAGCTATTCGAGAAAAATATTGTGGCTCAAAGTTGCAACATCCAACAAAGATTCATCTGTAATTATTTTGCTGCATTATCTATTGGCTGTGTTTGTAAATAAAGGTAATGTTGGAAATATTATTTTTGGTATCGCTTTTGTATACACATAGGAGTGCCAATGATTGTAAGAAGTGATTGTGGGACCGAGAATGCTTCACTAGCTTCATGTCACATGCTCCTTCGACATTATCACACTGACTCATTCAGCAAAGATAAAAGTTACAGATATGGTTCATCAACAACAAACACTGTTAGTGTATTGGCTTATTAATATTCACACATGGTGACATGCTTTATACTCAGAGAATTGAAAGTTGGTGGGCGCAGTTACGAAAATCAGTATCTGATTTTTGGATCAACTTGTTTAAGGTGTGTGATGCATGTACATGCCTTGGTCAATGATTATTTTCTTTACATTATAGTATTTTATTGGGCAAGGAATTTATAACCCAAATGTACCATTACATAGGTTAATAAAAATAGCAAAAATGAACTAATGGTTATACATTTTGTATAGGCATTGCATTTCTTTTGTGTATGGACCTTTATTGGAAAATTCACTGGACGAGTTCAAACAAAGATGGAACACGCATTCCATACGAGCAAATCGCCTTTCTGGCTGTCCTGCTGGAGTACCAGATGACCTTTTTAACCTCCCAGAAATACATGGTATGCTTCCGTAAATTAACAATACTATTATTATGTTGCTTTTTAATGCAGGTACTGTGAACTTAAAGAAAGACTTGAACACCGAAGCATGGTGTTATTGCTATTTAAACCATGCTACTAAACCTGACCCATTCTATCCAATTGAATTTTACACCGCTGCTGTTGCTATTCTTCGTACTGACCTAAATGTTGACCAAAGTGACATTACCCTGGATAATGCTGAAAATGTTTACAAACATTTGTTGAATATTTTTTCATAAATACAAAATTACATGACTTGACTTCACTT
This sequence comes from Haliclona indistincta, assembly GCA_964017065.1. NCBI lineage: Eukaryota > Metazoa > Porifera > Demospongiae > Haplosclerida > Chalinidae > Haliclona > Haliclona indistincta. Next base: position 14,255,961 of record OZ024788.1, read on the forward strand.
GCAACGGATGAGTGAAAAAATGAGCAGCTGAATAACACAAGTATTGGAATAATAAGTGATTGATTAAATAAATCTGATGACATGACTTGAATGTACATGTAGTCACAAGTCCCTGAGGTGCCTAAGCTTGTGTAAAACTTGGTCACTTGTTGGTCGATCCTTAGGATCTAGTTGACAAAGCTCGCTAACTAGCTCTTGTATATCATCTTGTAAGTTGTGATATCTCAAGAACTTTATTAGAATCAGGATGGCAATGAGCAATGATGTGATCAGCTGAGAATACTACTACAGAACTGAGAATACAACAACCAACACATGACCTAACACAGACTTAAATAGAACCAGTGAGGTGACTGTGCATGAGGTGACAGTGTGTCTGTGATATTGTTCTGAATTTACAAGAGGTACAACAAGGTCATGTCACTTTCCTCCCCACACATAAGGAGCGTAGCGTTTTGGTGGTCCACAATTTCTCTTTGAGCGGCGTGGAGGAGTGGACGGATGAGTAACAGATGAGGGAGCCGGAGTAGTGCTCGTTGGAGTTCGAGTAGGAGGAGGAGTGGTAGGCACTGATGATGGAGTCGGATCTGATGTGGGCAATGGAATGTCCAGGTAGTCACCAGTGTCTTGATCATTAGAGTCACTACTGCTCTTGTGATGTGGTTGAATATGATCCACATGTCTGCGCACTGATCTGCCATCTTGTAGGAACACTCTGTATGATAGTGGTCCCAGACATCGAGTGATGTGACCTCTTAACCATTTCGGACCATGACCAAAGTTCTTAACCAGGACAGGTTGCTTGACAGAGAATTGGCGAGAACGAGAGTGTTGGTCATGATGAAACTTCTGATGCTCCTGAGCTCGACGGACCCTTATTGAAATGTCAGGACGGACCATGTCCAGTAGTGATCTTGGTCGGCGAGACATCAGTAGCTCAGCTGGAGAGGTACCAGTAGACGGATGAGGAGTCAGCCTGTAGGTTAGTAGGAAATTAGCAATTCACGAGTCCAATGGTGATGAACTCTTCTTCATAGCTTGCTTGAATGTTTGTACAGCACGTTCAACGAGACCATTGGTCGAGGGATGATACGGAGAACTAGTTACATGGCGTATACCATTTCTAGTAGTGAATTCAGAAAACTCTGTGCTGGTAAAGGCTGAACCATTGTCCGTCACTAAGATCTCTGGTAGTCCATAAGCAGCAAAGACAGTTCGCATCTTGCTGATTGCAGCATTTGATGAGGTAGTTGGTACGATGTGAACTTCTAGCCACTTGGAGTGAGCGTCAACCATGAGTAGAAACTGTTTACCCATGAACGGACCTGCGAAATCAGCATGAATTCTTGCCCAGGGACGTTCTGGCCATTCCCAAGGGTGAAGCGGAGCCCGGGCAGGCAGACGTTGATGATGTTGACATTCTTGACAGTGTCGAACTTTCTCTTCTAGCTCAGCATCCATGTTAGGCCACCAGACATACGATCTTGCTAGTGCCTTGATTCTCGTCATTCCAGGATGAGTGTTGTGAAGAATGTCAATGATTTTCTCACGACCAGGAGGAGGAATCACTACTCTGTTTCCCCATAAGAGACAACCATCTTGAGTGCTGAGTTCGTCCTTTCGTCGGGAATAGGGAAGGAGGGTATCTTCAGTAACAGTAGGCCATCCCTGCAACACATAGCTGAGGACTTTAGAGATGAGTGGATCTTGAGAGGACCAACTCTTGATCTGAGATGCTGTCACTGGAGAAGAATTTAGGCACTCTAGTAGAAGAACAGTGTCTGCAGGAATAGGAACATCCTCAGGAGTATCTGGTAGGGGTAGTCTGCTAAGACCATCAGCATTAGCTAGTTCAGCACCAGGTCTGTATGAAATAGAAAAAGAATAGGCACTTAGTGTGAGTGCCCACCGCTGGACTCTTGCTGAAGCCATACTAGGTATACCAGTAGTGTCACCAAAAATGTACATGAGAGGTTTGTGGTCAGAGAATATTGTGAAGTGACGACCCAGGAGATATTGCCGAAACTTAGTAGCACCAAACACGATCGCTAGTCCCTCTTTATCCAGCTGGGAGTATTTCTTTTCAGCTGACGACAGCGATCTGGAGGCAAATGCAATGGGCTTTTCAGAACCATCCTCCATCAGATGAGATAGAACTGCACCCACGCCATAGGAAGAGGCATCACAGGATAGTAACAGCTTCTGGTCTGGGCTGTAGTGAGAGAGAACAGGGTCAGATATTAACTGTTTCTTAATGAGTTCAAAAGCTTGTTGTTGTTCTCTACCCCAGGTCCAGGCAGTGTCCTTGTGGAGCAACTTGTAGAGAGGAGCAAGTGTAGTTGCAGTGTTCGGTAGGAACTTGCTGTAGTAGCTCACGAGACCCAGGAAGGATTTCAATTGAGAGATGTTGATGGGTGACGGAGCTTGAGAGATGGCTTTAACCTTGTCATCGGCTGGTTGAAGTCCCTTGCTAGACAACTTGTGACCTAGGTATTCAACCTCCGACATCATGAAATGGCACTTCTCCTTCTTCAGACGCATACCAGCTGACTTGAGCTTCCTTAGAACAGCTCCCAGGTTATCGAGATGCTCTGTTTCGGTCTTGCCTGTAACGAGGATATCGTCCAGGTAACTGCACACACCAGGAATGCCTTGTAGCAGAGTTTCCATGGTCTTCTGGAACACAGCTGGAGCGCAGGAGACACCAAATGGCAGTCGGTTATACTGAAAAAGACCTCGACTTGTGTTGATAGTGGTGTATTTCTTTGATTCTTCATCAAGGTGTAGCTGCTGATACGCATGAGCGAGATCTAACTTGGAAAACGATTCTCCACCAGACAAATTTGCAAAGAGATCCTCAATCTTGGGAAGAGGGTAAACATCTGGCGTAGCTTCACGATTCAGTGTTATCCTGTAGTCTCCACAAATCCTCACAGAATTGTCTCGTTTCAGTACTGGGACTATCGGAGCTGCCCAATCAGAGTAAGGTACCGGCTCGATGACACCAGTATCTTGCAAACGCTGTAATTCTGCTTCAACTTTGGAACGCATGGAATAGGGAACCTGGCGCGGCTTGTAGAAGTGTGGCTTGGCATCAGGCTTGACATGGATGTGAACCTTGACATCTTTAAGTGAACCCAGTTCATCTTTGAACACCTCGGTGTGTTCCTCGAGCAGCTGATCCAATCGCTTCTGGGATGCTTGACGAATAGTGTTCAACTGTTTCCAGTCCAGTACGATATGTTTTAACCAATCTCGTCCCAGAAGAGTAGGACCATTGAACTTGAGTACCTGCAGGGTAAGCTGCTTCTCCTGCTTCTTGTATTGAACAGATACTGTTATTTCACCACAAACAACCAGATTCTCACCAGAGTATGTGCGGAGAAGAGCTTGGGAGGGCTTGAGAGGAGGACGTTCATCTTTAGACCAGGTCGACAGATAGGTAGATTCACTGATGACTGAAAGTGCTGCTCCAGTGTCCACCTCCATAGCCACGGGCTTGCCTTGAACAGTGATGGAGACGACAATAGGGGAGTCCTTCCGCTCATGTAACTGGAAACAACTGTATTCCAGGTCAGACTGCGGCTTCTGCTGTCCTTTCGGTTGTGCTGCATCGTCTGCTCGGTCATCAGAGAGAGCGTTAGTAGGGTTGCTAGCACCAGCTTGTTGTTTACCACCACGTCCGCGATTCTTGACGCGTAGTCTTGATCTGCAGACGCGAGCAATGTGTCCCTTCTTGCCACAATACCGGCAGTCGGCGGTCTTGAAACGACAACTTGAAGACGAGTGTGCACCACCACAGCGATAACATTCCGTCGGCAGCTTGCTCGGCTTCTTAGCAGGAACGCGGTGTATGTCGGCAGGAGGGGGCTTCTCGGAAGAGAGGGCTTGCGTACTCTGGTCGGCCAACTCAATGGACTGACAAATAGTGAATGCCTTATCATAGGTGAGGTTCTCTTCGGTCAGTAGACGTCGCTGAATTCTGGCGTCATTAATTCCGCATAGGAGACGGTCGCACAGCATCTGGTTGAGAGCTTCTGCAGAACCAAACGCACAGTCTACTGCCAGCTTCTTCAGTTCTGAAACATACTTAGAGACAGACTCGTTGGGGTTTCGAACTCGGCTATTAAACTTGAACCGGTGGACTGCGGCAGATTTCTTGGGGTTGTAGTGTCCAGATAGTAAATCCACCAGCTCCGTGAACGTCTTGTCTTTCACTGTCAGCGGCGCGACAAGGCTACTGAGCAACCTGAAAGTTTCTGGTCCAGCCACGCTCAGCAGAATAGCACGTTGCTTAGCTGCATCCTCCACATCATTGGCTTCGAAGTAGAACTTCAGTCTCTGGCTGTACGTTAACCAGTCTTCTTTGGTAGGGTCGAACTCTCCTACTGCCCCATGAAGAGCCATCCTCGTCGCCAAAATGTGATATCTCAAGAACTTTATTAGAATCAGGATGGCAATGAGCAATGATGTGATCAGCTGAGAATACTACTACAGAACTGAGAATACAACAACCAACACATGACCTAACACAGACTTAAATAGAACCAGTGAGGTGACTGTGCATGAGGTGACAGTGTGTCTGTGATATTGTTCTGAATTTACAAGAGGTACAACAAGGTCATGTCATAAGTGGCTGATATTTGGCATCTGAGGAGGAGTCTGATATGAACCCATGATGCACAACATAATGCCAGGGCCATCGAGGCCTGGCCATACACGATTTCTGCCAAAAAGTTCAATAAGTAAACATCCAAAGGAGTAAAGGTCAACTGGTGTTCCCCTATGAGATTTAACAAACATCTCAGGCGCCATGTAAGGAATAGTGCCAGGTCCCTTGGTTAGAGAAGTCTTAGTAATCTCGGTTGCAATTTTCATTTTGGCGATTCCCAGATCGCACACGAAAATGCCTTGTAAGTTAGTTGTTACCTATAAACTAATGATATAATGCTGCATGATAAGACATTTTTTACCTACCAGGACATTTAACGGTTTCAAGTCTTGATGGATTATAATAGGATTATGGGAATGCATGTAATGAATAGCATCTGCTATTTTAGTTGCGATATCCAGACCCTGCTTGTCTGTTAACTATTAAAAATGTAACGCCGGACAGTCTAGACCTGACTTAGTCATGTTCACAGAACAATCACTGCTGTATTTTCATACACATGTCACCTCATCATATGACCTAGCCTAACCTTTAAATATGTGTGCATTGACTGTTGCATGAGAGAGTATTTTCTGAGTCATAATTGTTGCACCGTGTTCCCGACGTTCTGGCTAGCGCTACATTGGTGGCAGCGGTGGGATATCAAGAGTCCTGCAGCTCGCAACTTCTGTTGTCAGACGGGTGTCTTCGTCAACTGTCCAGGAGCCCCAAAGCCCTCGGTTGGCGGAGGGGACAGAGTCCAGCGGCTGGCGTTGTCACCTGTTCTTCACTGTCTTGACCTTGCCCTTAGTGAAGGGCCCTTAAAGGCGAGCTTTGCTGTACTCTCTGTGTATTCTCCTATTTGCTGTTTTTTTTTCCCTTTTCTTTTAGTCACCGCGAATAATGGCAGCTCCTCAGCTTCGCGCTCCACGTCCTTATTCCCTCGGGGAGGACTTCCAGTTATGGCTGCGTCGGTTCGAAGCATTCGCTAAGGCTGTCAAGACACCGGACGACCAGTTCTGTAATGCTGTTTTGTCTCTGCTAGATGATGGTGCGTTCCGGGCGTTCGACCTGTTACGGAATTCAGACGCGCTTGTTGACGCGGCAGACTACAAAGAATTGACTAAAGCGCTCACCGAGAGATTCAGCCCTGGGACAGCGATGCAGGAGCTACGGTGGCATCTAAGTCAACGAGTTCAGGAGGAAAAAGAGTCACTCGACGAATTCGCAGATGCTCTAATTCACCTCGCAAATCGTGGTTACCCGGACCAGACTGCTAATTTCAGGATGGAGATAGCTGGAGACAGGTTTATTGCTGGTCTCCGAGATGACCGTCTACAAGAAGCGCTGATGCAACAAGAGCCGGACAAATTAAAGAACCTGGATGAAGCCCGCAAGGCAGCAAAGAGATTGGAAGCAGCACAGCTAGCTCGGAAGAAGATGCGTGCTAAGGCAGTGGAAGTCCGGCGAGTTCAGTTCACTGAGCCGACTCTGCCTACTCCTGCTGATGTTAATGCTGTTGGAGCCAGAGCTAGGGGCGACGATGATTTAGCTGAGGCGGTTCGCCAAAACACCGTGATGTTGCAGCAGTTGCTAACCCAGTTCAACAATCGACAACCTACCGGACGTCGTCCTCCACGTCGACCACGCCGACCACCTTTAGGAAGTTGCTGGCGCTGTGGTGAAGAAGGTCACTTCCAGCGAGACTGCCCACATCCTAGCCCACAACCAGCGGGAAACGATCAGCGACCGACGAATTGGGTCAACCGCCGGTCGCAGAAGTAACTGACCTCAACCCCCTTCACATATCCAGTACCTCCCTTCAGCAGTCCATCTTTGTCAACGGGGTGGTTCAGAAGAGGCCAATATCTCTACTTGTAGATACTGGGTCGGCGATTACCATTATTCATGAACGAGTATGGTGTCCTTCGCAGAGTGGTCTACGAAAAGTGAACAGACCAGTACTAGCAGCAAACGGAGGACCTCTATCTATCCTTGGACAGACAGAAGTCCGCATAGTGATTGCCGGAAAAGAGTTCTCACATCAAGTTCTGATCGCTGGAGACATTACCCAGGAGTGTATACTCGGTGCCGATTTCTTGACCACACATGGATTTGTCATCGACTTGGGAAACCATGTGCTGCGTGTCGGAGAGACTTCTACTCCTCTGCTTAGTTCAAAGACACCACTTGCCTCCAGCTACCATGTCTCTGTTGGTGAGACTTTTGTTGTTCACCCGGGAGAAGAGAGACTGTGTAAAGCTAATATCAGTTGTGAATATCCCTCTCTTGCAGGTACTACAGGTGTGGTGGAAGCTCAGGAGGGAATCGAAGAGAAGCATCAGATCCTCTTGGCGCGTGTACTAGCTAACCCTGATCAAGGAACGGTTCCACTGAGAATTGCTTATCTCTCTGGTTCAGCAGTAACACTTTACAAGGGAACCAATCTCGCTAAATTTTGTCCCTTGGGTTCGCCAGATCAGGACACCGAGTATGTGGAGCTACCTATGACAGAGTCGACTCCTGATACACATGTCCATCACGTTGGTCTTCAGCAGTCTCCAGCATCTCTACTTGGAATTGATACCAGAGAGTGGAGTGAACATCAAGTAGAAGCCCTGAATGGACTGGTTAGCGATTTCTCATCTGTCTTTTCCTCTGGTAAAAGTGACCTTGGTCGTACTGATAAAATCTATCATCAAATCAACACAGGTGAAGCAGCTCTCATATGTCAAACCCCTCGTCGGCTCCCCTTTCATAGCAGACAACAAGTCGCTGAGATGCTGGAGGAAATGGAAAGACAAGGTGTTATAGAATCGTCATCTTCTCCATGGGCGTCCCCCATTGTGCTAGTAAAGAAGAAGGACGGTTCTCTGAGGTTTTGCGTGGACTATCGGAAGCTCAACAAAGTCACTACTCGTGACTCCTATCCGCTTCCAAGGGTTGACGACATCCTAGACTCTTTGCATGGTGCCGAATGGTTCACTACACTGGATCTCAGAAGTGGGTATTGGCAAGTGGAAGTTGAACCATCTGACAGACCAAAAACCGCTTTTACAACACCATATGGACTGTATCAGTTCCGCGTAATGCCTTTCGGTCTATGCAACGCCCCTAGCACCTTTCAACGATTGATGGAGCTGGTACTGTCGGGCATGTGCTGGGAGATCTGTTTGATCTACTTGGACGATGTGATTGTCTTCGGACGTAACTGGGATGAACATCTTCAGCGATTACGTCAAGTATTGTCCAGACTTCAAGAAGCTCACCTCAAACTCCATCCAGGGAAATGTCAATTTTTTCGCAAATCTGTGTCGTTCCTTGGTCATATTATCTCTCAGCATGGTGTGGAGACTGACCCTGTCAAGGTTCAAGCAATTACCCACTGGCCTCCTCCGACCAACGCAAAAGAACTCAGGAGTTTTCTTGGACTAGCATCATATTACCGACGCTTTATTCCCAAGTTTGCAGAAATAGCAGCACCTCTCTACCGTCTTCAAGAGAAGGAATCTCGTTTCAGCTGGACTGAACCTTGCCAAACAGCCTTCGATACCTTGAAACAGAAACTCACTACTGCTCCTGTGCTGGCATTCCCTACGCGTGACGGCATGTTTGTGTTAGATACTGATGCTAGTAATATTGCTATTGGTGCTGTACTCTCTCAACTGCAGGGCGGCGTGGAGAAGGTTATTGCATATGGTAGCCGGACACTTTCTAAGTCTGAGAGAAACTACTGTGCTACTAGGCGAGAGCTTCTAGCCCTTGTCTACTTCCTGCGCTATTTCCGAGCTTATCTGCTAGGGAGACCCTTCCACGCTCGAACAGATCATGCTGCACTACAGTGGCTCCAACAATTCAAAGAACCAGAGGGACAAGTCGCTCGATGGCTGGAGCAGATACAAGAGTTTGACTTCCAAACACTTCATCGTCCGGGAAAACTTCACACCAATGCTGATGCTTTGTCCAGAATTGTACCATCTCAAGAAACTGACGCCACAGCAGCAGTGAGCATGGATCCTATCGATACCTCCAATTGGGCACCAGTTTGGACTGACGAAGATCTTCAACACCAGCAAGCTAATGATCCTGACTTGAAGATCATTTTGGAGTGGATGAAGACCTCCAGTGAGAGACCTGCTTTGGTACAAGTAAGCGGTAAAGGTTCTATTGTCCGTTCTCTGTGGGCTCAATGGGACTGCTTGGAGTTGAGAGACAATGTCCTGTATAGGCGTTGGGAAGATAATGTTGGAAATGTTACAATGTTTCAGTTTGTTGTACCACAGGTCCTGGTTGATGATGTTCTACATGCTCTACATGGAGGAATTGGTGGTGGACACCTCGGAATCACGAAGACCCTAAGAAAGATACGAGAGCGTTTCTACTGGCCAGGTCTGCAGAAGGACGTGGAGGATTGGTGTCGAAAGTGTGTGAGGTGTGCTCAAGCCAAGTCCCCTTCTACCTCAGCAAGAGCTCCTCTGGTTCCAAGTGTGGTCGGAGTACCAATGGAAAGAGTAGCGTTGGACATCATTGGACCATTGCCTAAATCCAGACGTGGAAACAAATATGTCCTGGTGATCTCTGATTACTTTACTCGCTGGGCAGAAGCTGTCAGTCTTCCGAATCAAGAAGCATCAACAGTGGCTCAAGCTCTCATGAATGAGTGGATCTGCCGTTATGGAGCTCCTGAATCAATCCATACAGATCAGGGAAGGAACTTCGAGTCCAAGCTGTTCTCTGAGCTCTGTGATCTACTGGATATTCACAAGACCAGAACTACTCCATACCATCCTCAGTCAGATGGATTAGTGGAGCGTCTGAATCGTACCCTTAGACAACTGTTGACCATTCAGATGCAAAAATGCCCAGAGGATACATGGGATGATCACCTTGCCCCTCTGATGTTAGCTTATCGTTCCAGTATACACGACAGTGTCAAGTTCACACCACACTATCTGATGTTTGGACGAGAAGTACGCCTTCCGGTGGATATTATGTTTGGTGGCGAGAGAGCGCCTGGTGAATCTCCAGCTGAATACACAAGCAATGTGAGGAGCCGCTTCAGCAGAGCGTATGAGACTGCTAGAGATAATGGACAGGGAGCACAGAAGCGACAGAAAGATCACTATGACCGTAAAGTCACAGGAGGAAGATATAAGCCTGGTGATTTGGTGTGGCTCTACTGTCCAGCAGTATCTCCTGGAAAGGCTAAGAAATTTCATAGTGGTTGGAAGGGACCATACAAAATTCTGAAAGTGATCTCCGACGTGGTCTACCGAATACAGCTGGTTACCCCACCAACCGACAGGAGACGAAGACAACGCTTGGTCGTACACTTCAATCGATTGAAGCCCTGTTACACGTCGAGTCCAGGAAACCCTACTGAAAAATCTCCAAGTCAACCGAACCCTCCATCTGCTGGCACACCTACCATAGACCCGCCTGCTGAAGATGATCTGATGGTGCCCATACCAATAGACGAGCCGACATCACAAGTAGCCAATCCAGACACCAACCCAACTTCCCAAGCAACCACTTCAGATGCTGATGCGGCTTCAGAAGCAGTCAGTCCAGATCAAGATGCTGATCAAGAAGCAGGCACTCGTGGAGGCAGCTGGTCAGGACAACTTCGGCGCACAGTGCGACCGCCAGACTACTATCGTCCAGGCTCTTCGTGAGGAGGGGGAGTGGTGTAACGCCGGACAGTCTAGACCTGACTTAGTCATGTTCACAGAACAATCACTGCTGTATTTTCATACACATGTCACCTCATCATATGACCTAGCCTAACCTTTAAATATGTGTGCATTGACTGTTGCATGAGAGAGTATTTTCTGAGTCATAATTGTTGCACCGTGTTCCCGACGCTCTGGCTAGCGCTACAAAAATAATAATCACTGTTGTAAATATTATAGCTACTACAACCAACCATCACAAACCTGAATGTCCTGCTTCCCAAACAAGAGCTTGTCTAAATTGCTTCCTCTAACAAAATTAGTAATTAGGATGATTTCATCATCAGAGTAACAGTATCCCATTAGAGAGACTATATGTGGATGCTTCAATTTTCTGATTGTAATAATAATAACAATTAATAATTAACAATACAATTGACATACCCAAGAATTTCTACTTCCTTAGGAAGGTCACTAGCATGTAAGCTACCAGATGGTATCTTAATTGACTTAATAGCAACCTCCATCCCACGCCAACGTCCTCTGTGAACTACGGCAAAGCTTCCACTACCAATAACAGCGTCAAACACAAGATCTGTCTTCTTGATACGTTCAACTGTTTGAGAGATATAGCAAAGAAATTGTATTAATTATTATCATCATAATTAATTTGTTTATTAGTATAATTATTATACTTACTATCTTGGTTGCTGTGACCTGTATAGGCAGTAATAACAACAATTATAGCTACATAGTGTTAGTTGAACATAATACCTGTCAAAGCAACTGTAAATAAGAAGTTCTCATCTTCAACAGTGCACTTGTATTCCCCTGGTTTACATGCATATAGCAAACAGGTGTGAGGTGTAACAGCTATATTCTCCCAATCAGTCTGTACATCAGTACGCCTCTTCCAACTGTAAGTAACAGACCCATGGTTTGGTGATAGTACCAATAGAGCAGCATGTTTGCGGATCTCATCCACAGCTTGATAACTGGTAGTGGTAGTCACCTTAGTAACTGTATAATGCAAAAATTAATGCTGATTATTAATGTTAATTTTCTATACCCTTGTTAGTAAAGGCCACTTTCTTAATGTCAACAAACTCTTCCGGATGCGGCATGACTTTAAAAAGAAGATCTGATCCTAAAAGCAATTGTGCATAATTTTAGTAAATGCAAATTATTGCTAGCTAACCATTATAAAGCTCTACCAAATAAAATCGATGATTTTCAGGTTGTAACTGTGTCTGTGAAAGGGCATCCTCCATAACGATCTTGTCGGGTTGTACATAGTCAAAATTAATCAGTCGCCATACTCCTACAATTCCGACTCCGATCACAGCAGTGCATACTTCACCCTCAAAATTTAAGGGACAATACATTCCTATTATTAAAAAGGTAATCAATTACTTGTAATCAAAATTAAATGTTGATGTACCAACAACTTGGTCAGGATTAATTTCAATGGCTGAAGGTTCACTTCCCAAAACTATAGGACATTCTTTACAGGTTTCTAGTATTTTCCTTTTTTCTGTGTTGATATGAACAAGAGCAGTATAATTATAGTTAGCTGTATTTCTACATGGTATGCATACACTTACTTGATTGAAACAAATTGCCATCACTGTTACTAGCCAAAGAATGCTTCGTAAGCAACGAAGCACTCCTAACTTTCTTTGGTTTCACTGTGCAAATGTATCACACAATGAACCGTAATCAAAACATTTCATGTGCTAGCTTACTTGATGAATGACCACCCAAATCACCAATCAGATCCTGCTGAGAGTGTTTATAATAATTAATTTTTTTATCAACAAAAATTCTTACCAGATCTTCGTCCTCATCTTCACTGACAAGCAGTCCCCACACCTTTTTGCTACGATTTGATGTTCCTCCATTGAGGCGAATGTAGTCTCCAAGAGTCCACTCCTCGCCACAAATGTCCACGTTAGGAACTACCCCGCCGGAACATACTAATTGAGAGGATTCAAAATCGGCAATGCCTAATCTCTGTGCAGCTTTGGACACCACGCTGTGGTACGAGTCAGTTTCACAAAAACCAACCACTTGCACATTGGTAGTCTCCTTCTTGAGGCCCTTTAAGACTTGTTTAAACTTCGCAAAATTAAGCTAAATAAAATAATAAAAGAATAAGTGGTTGGGGGTATATCGGCAAATAGCTAGCCCAGAATAAAATAAATTTTCTTACTGAGAAATATTGACTACTGGACTTGCTCGAAGAGCCAGGCTTTGACTTCAATTGATTTTTAGAACTTTTCTGAGACTGGTGATACTGTTTAACTAAATCTTGATAAGACTTTTCCTCTTTAACCTTTGCTATAATGAAGAAAAATAGTACTGATGTATGAATCAATTCTATTATTTCTGCACATGACAAAAACAAAATACACTGCTGCATCATTTTGTACTACACCTAACATTAGCTATAACTATAACTAATAATTATACCTTTCTCATTGGCATGCTTCTGTAAAACATCAGCCACTTCCTGGACATTGTGGCCGGACAATGCCCTAAGGCTTGTTACAAGATCATCCATAGCACACAGATAACTTACAAAAATTGAGAGGAAGGAAGGAAGAAAGGAAGGAAGGAAAGAAGGAATACAACAGTGATTTGAACAAAAATTACAAGAACAGTCCACTCGGAGCTAGATACGCCACTGGCTCGATAGTTATAGAACAGTCAGTCGAACAGTAACAGCAACAGTCAACTCAGATGTACAGCAACAGTCGAAAAGCAACAACTCGGATGAACAACAACAGTCAAACAGCAACAGCAACAGTCAGTCGAAAAGCAACAGCAACAGTGAACTCGGATGAACAGCAACAGTCAACTTGGAGATGAACAACAGCGAACAGCAACAGCAACGATCGAGGAGGCCAACGACAAAGAACTGGTGTACACGTGGTAGCTGTCAGTATCGGTATACTCTCGCGCACTCTTGTATACTATAGCGGCCGACGTGATACGTGACTAAGATTGACTTGATACGTGACTAAGATCGACGTGATACGTGACTGCCGCCATACGTGATACGTGACTCCACCTGACGCGACGACCTTAAGAGCGACCTCCAGGGCCACCGTATCTCCTAGATGCCCACGGTAGTCAGCAAGACGATGTCTAGACGCACGGCGTCGCCTTCCCGTCAGAGAGCTCTTAAAAGAGCTAGGAGGCTTCCTCCCGGTCAAACAGCTCTGAAAACAGCTAGGAGGCGATGACGCAGACAAGCAAGCAAGCTCAGGAACTACATATTTTTTTTTAAAACAGCCATTATTACAACACGTAATCTTGAGACAGGAAGTCTCCGCCTCAATGATTGCGTTGGCCTCTTTCGACATGGAGCAGTGTAAACGCTGCCAATAGAGAGTTTTAGTTACACGTTTATTTGCACCAACGGTTAACGTCTAACAGTGCTGACGTCAGAAATTAGCACGTGATCCGCTGTTAACCCCTGCCTCGCGTTTAATATTCTCGTTTACAACGGCTGGCACCTGGTTTTACAGTACGAAGAGTTTTAGTTAGTCGTATACGTGGCTGCAAAGTAATGGCTAATTGACGTCACCACCAATCCATGTTCACGTGGCACACCTGTTGCGCAATACCTTACTAGCTTCGTGGTCCGTCTCTAAGTTGTCGATCGTACATCTGTACATCACTGTACTGTCTATACGAGTAATGGAAGCTGAAAGAAGGTTTGTAGTTGTTCTTTGGTGGTCCTGTAAATGCCGTGTTGTCCAGGCGTGATTTGAAGAGTGTTTTTGGAAGTGATGGCGCTCGACAGTAGTAGTACTAGTGGTACAGATAGCTGTGAGGAAGATGACAAGGACATTCTGCTATGTGAACTAGCATTTCAGCCTAAACTAAACTTAGGACAACGCCTTCACATAGCAGATCTTCCTGAGTTGCAGTGCGAGCAGCTGTTCAGGTATTGAATGTGACTTTTGCATATGCAGATCATTTTTTATTTTCTTGTAGATTTGCAAAAGAGGATGTCCTTCGTCTTGCTGAGGCACTTCACTTACCTGAATGGTACAGATGTGTCCAAAAAACAAAAGCTACTGGGTTGGAAGCACTAGCAGTGATGCTGAGAAGACTCGCATACCCAAATAGATTGTGTGATCTGGTTCCAATATTTGGTGAAAGAGAATCAGAACTGAGCATCATATTCAACACAGTTAGTGCTAAGTAGTATCTGCTTTGTTTCACATTTGAGGTCAATAGATTGTTGATGACATACATGACCGATTTGGATACTTGCTAACCAATTTCGATCTGGTATGGCTTGACACAGCAGCATTTTCTGCAGCCGTGTATGCCAAAGGAGCACCACTTGAACAGTGCTTTGGATTCATTGATGGCACTGTTAGGCAGATTGCACGACCTGTCATCAACCAGAAAATCATGTACAGTGGTCATAAGCGAGTTCACTGTATAAAGTTTCAGGTAAGTAGTGTGATTGTATATACCTGGATTACAACTCTTCTACACATGCAGTCTGTCACCATGCCTAATGGGTTAATTTCTCATTTATATGGTCCATTGGAAGGACGCCGGCATGATGCCTTCATGCTATCAGAAAGTGGTCTACAATTGAAGCTCCGTCCTTTACACACACCTAATGGAGACCCATATGTATTGTACGGGGATCCTGCATATGGGTTAACAAGGAACATTTTATCACCCTTTCGTAGTGTGAATCTCAGTTCTCAAGAGAAAGAATTCAACAAGGCGATGAGCAGTGTACGCGTCACTGTTGAATGGACATTTGGCAAAATAGTTCAGTATTTTGCCTACTTAGATTTTAAGAAGAATCAGAAGATTCTTCTTCAACCAGTAGGCAAGTACTACATTGTTGGTGCCTTGCTTACAAACTGCCATACCTGTCTTTATGGTAGCACACTAGTGACTTCTTTGGTGTACAACCACCTTCATTGGAAACTTATTTGTCAAACAGTTGATTTGATAATCAGTATTAATTTTTAATAGCTCACGTGCATGTCATGATTACTACTTGTCAATGTTTATATGCCTATTCATTATGTCGAGCAGCATTCTCCTTTCTTCTCTGTCCAAGTCAAGCCTCTGCTTTCTTGTTCTTCCATCTTCCACTTCTGTTCTTGTAGTTCATGTTCTCTTCGTCGTAGCTCCAGTTCTTTTTCTTTTATTGCAGCTCTTTGTTCATACTTCTTCTCCAACATTTGTACAGCTGAGGTTCTGGTAGCACATTGCCTTGGTGGGTCCTTTCCATCTTTCTTTTTCTTAGGTGGGGGCTCAGTGACAAATGCGTCATCACCCTCGTCATACTCGTCTTCACTAGAAGAAGCCACCGGTGATGACAAGGTGCTGCTTGAACAACTTACCTCTTCAAATAATAAAAATAATCACAAAATTAATAATATTATTATAGTAATAAACACCTACTTGATAGTCTCTCCATTGCAGCTTGTCTCATCACTTCACCTTTCCTCTTTTCTTCTTCGGCTTTCCTCTTCTTTGCTGCCTTCTGATTTTCTTTCAAACCAGCCATATCATGCATATACTGCACTATGTCTTCTAACAGCTGTTGTAAAGCTGTGTATTCTTCTTCTGTTCCCGACCTGCATAAAACATACAACAGAGTATGAATCAAGCAACCATTAAATTCACCTCTTCAATGACTTGGCGTCATCTTCCTTGTGTTTTCTTACGAGCAGGTTCATTCGATCCTTGCACCCCCTACCCTTAAGCAAAACATGCTTGTCGGCCGTTGAAAACAGACTGCTCAGCGTCTTTGCTATATCTTCCCATTCTGTCAGCTTATGTGGCCTTACAGCAGCAACTTCGGTAGCTAGGGCAATGTCTTGCGCAACATAGGGCCACCTAAACCCAGGCATTTTCCTTCGAGTGAATTAACTACACCGGGAAAACTATGGACAGTACTAGTAGTCATGTGAGTATATAGTAAACTAGTACTCACAACACACACGTAAAACACACAAAAGCATAACGCAAAAGCATTGTGTTACAAGATACAACTCGATCAACGGGAATACAAGTAACAGGGAAGACGAGAGACCTGTTTAAAAGTACTTACGTGAAGACAGGGTAGTAGCCGTCAAAAACGTGGAAGATGAACGTGTTCAACGTTGGATGAACGACAAGTCACGTGGACACGAGGGTGAACAGCAAGTCACGTGATATTTCTGATGTCAGATGTCAGCCGTATGAGACTTCTCGCTTCTCTTGTCTTAGTCGTCTAGCTTTCCTGCACGTTATTTACAAGCTACCATAAGGGTACGTGCTTTTGGTTTCTGTTTTTGAGTGTTTTACGACTGTTTGCAAATTACTGTGTGCGCTTCAGTGTTGTACACGTACACGACTAGATTTCAAGTGGTGACGTCACTATACTAGCAGTTGACGTTCAGCAGTGAGGCGTGAACGGCTAACTAAAACTCTCTAATATCGGACCAAAAGCGGCTCTAGCTCGCCACTGGCACGGCTCCAAGTGGCAGTGGCGGTATAAGATTGGATGGCTAATTGGAAAACTAAAGAATCTGCAAGGTAATAAATTGTGAGGGTATAATGGGAAGAATAGAGGAAAAAATTTCATCTGACCCTTTTGAATTTAATAATGTAATTTATGGCAGTGTGTAGAGATTTTAATTTTGGAGAAAATGCAAGAAGTGATTATGTGGGCTTAACCCCCTTACCGCGATTAATTGTAAACGTTACTCCACCCACGTCACGCGATGGCTGTTTTTGAATTGTGACAGCTATCTCGGTACTGCGCTTTGTCTCTGCTCTGGACGCTTCAGCGCGGAAGCTAGAGGTACGACAATGTTTCCTCAACCTGTTCTATGTCCTGGGCTACTATTATTTGTCCATCAAAGCTTGAGTTGGACCGTCAAAGCTATCTGCTACCTTCATACACTTACGCGAGCAACTATTCTTCGCTTCTTCCCTACACCACGCAGCGTAAGCTGTACCAGGAACCTTCTGTGTTGTTCATAACTGGACCTTGGCCATTGTGGAAGACTGTTTGAGCGTGATAACGACATCATCAACGGCTTTCAACTTGTACCGGGCGTGTCTAACTCCACCTACCTCACCGCCATTTTTCCAATCATGTTGCTGTAACTTGGAGAGCAGTTTGTGCCGCTTCTACTCGCCTCTGCGTGTTTGCTACAGCTAAGTGAGAGTTGTCTATCATACTAGTGTACTCCAGAGCTTTGCTAGTAAACTTTTAAGCTTTGTATGACCCGTCAAAGCTACTCGTCAGCAAGTGATGGCGGACGAGTGAGTTGTCACGCTTCTCCTTCGTGTTGCTCTGTGTACACGGCAACTACAGCCTCTTAGGACGTTTAGAACTTGACCATGGTCATTGTGGGAGCCTTTTTGTGTGTGTTACTAAGCACAATTGCTGTTGACAGCCTTGTTGGAGCTCATTTTCTGCCTGAACTAGAACAGAAATAATTTCCAGGAGAACACAGCTTTGTTGCTGCACACTTTGTATCACTATTGTACACTTCCAACAGCTTAGTAAGTGTTATAAACAGCTGGTTTGCCTTGAGCTATCTACCAGCAAGCTATTGAGTTATTTGTGACAACCAGGTGAGTACATTTTTATACCTATTGTGCCAGCAAAGAACACTGCTTTCTCTGTACAGCGTACGTGAGCGACGTGTGTATCGTCAGGATGCTCAGGCTTGCTATGGATGATTGTAATCTTTAAAAAGGTGAAATTGAATGTATTTATCTTGTGTATAATGTTTGTTTTGCTTGTGTGTGCTTGTTGCTAGTGTCTCTTACATTATAACCAGTAAAGCATGTGTGTCGTCTTGGCTGAAAAATGTCGTGATTGTTGTGTGTATTGTAGCTTGATGGCAGTCATGGCAGTAGTTAGTGTGTCATACACTTCAGTTGTACAGTTATATTATGCTCATGTTATCAGTGTTATTAGCCTCTTCTCATCTATTACAGTGCTGAGAAACTACCATGCTATCTGCTGATACCTTGACGTGTTTTTGCTGTCTGCTCAAGATCAAAATACTTGTTCAAGCTTTCCATTACTTTTATGTTGATTGCTGTGATTGATAATAATATTCAAACACACACCACCCTTTTCTGCCTGAGTAGCAAACTGTCTGTGAAAGCAAGTACAGCACTCGTCTCAACAACAAAGCTGTGTAGACACTGTACTATTGCAGCAAGAAGCTGTCAGTTATCACTGCTTGGTGGGCGTTTGTTTACACAGACTAACGAGTGTTAGAAACCACAATAAACAAGTTAGAATACTATAGCAACTATGTTTCAACGTTGCCAAGGAGTTTTGGCTGCAACAAAGTAAGTTGGCTGTCGCTAGCGGTAGCTGTTTCGAGGTAACGAAGACGCGCATATATATATGCGCGTCGCGTATACGGGTGGATTACATCGCGCATAAATATATGCGCGTCGCGGTAAAAGGGTTAAAAATGGCTAAACCCTAAACCCAAACCCTAAACCCTAAACCCTAAACCCTAAAACCCTAAACCCTAAACCCTCTTAATTAGTTATTGCATTTTGTCCTCTACACACTGCCATAAATTACATAATTAAATTCAAAAGGGTCAGATGAAATTTTTTCCTCTATTCTTCCCATTATTTAGGGTTTAGGGTTTACATAGTGCCTCCCACCTTTAATTTTAAAATTAACCTTCCAGTCATGTACTACAAAGGCTTGCGCAACTTTTTCATAGGTTAGACCCTATAAATTGTGTTCTGGGGCGGAGTTATGCCTCTATGAATATTAATGAGTAAAAACAACATTAACTCATATGAAAGAACTTAAGGTGGCGGGTACCCTTTGCTCATTAATTATTCATAAGTTTTTCACCAAAAATATATACAATCACTGTGTCAATATAAAACGCGCTAGAACAGCATAAAGGCAATTAACAGAGACACCAAAGACTGTTCTTCTGCACTTGTTTTAAAACAAAACTTAAATATAAAGTACGTAGGCGGCAGCAATCAAAAAGCACAGCACTAAGTTTTTCGACTTTCTGCGTCAACTTTTGTCCAAGCCTTGGCAGAGAAACATGAACAGATGCCACCATTCCACGCTTCTATATCCAGAGCAGGGCCAGAGGTAGTCTTTTGGGGCTCCTGGTAAGTCAGCGTAGAGAAAATAGCTAGAAAGTAAAAAACACACGGCGGTTTAGCGCCTTCTTCGAGCCATAACTCTTGAACGGCTACTTTCTTGCCAAAGATTTCACCCTCTGGCCCTGCCCACGACTTAATACAACTGAAAAAACCTGGCCATATGGTCAGCTGAACTGAGCTGTTCGCTATAGTTGACGCAGAAACAGTTCACCAGTAGCGAGTCGGCGAGTGAACTACAGTTGTATTATTGTACAAGCTCACGTGCTACATTTTGCTATGATTATAATTATTATCACCACAAGTTTACATAAAATAACAATATTCATGTTGCGTGGGCGAAAGGGTACCCGCCACCTTAACGAGCTGATTGTAAGGCTCCCATTTTTAGGTGTCAATTATGTTCTAGGGCGGAGTTATGGTCCTATGAATATTAATGACTAAAAACAAAATTGTCTCATATGAAAGAGATTAACGACCTCATTCTAACACACTCATTATTAGGTGTCAATTATGCTCAGGAGCAGAGTTATGGTTCTATGAATATAAATGAGGAAATATAACATTGGCTCATAGGAAAGAGCTTAACCAGCTGTTTTGAATGAACACATTGTCAGACGTCAGTTATGTTTAGGGGCGGAGTTAAATTAGAAAAACAACATTGACTCACATGAAAGAGTTAGTTACCAAGCTGAGCTCTATGAATATTAATGAGCAAAAACAACATTGACTCACTTGAAACAGCTTATCGAGTTGATTGTAATGCACCCTTTGTCAGCTGTCAAATACGTTGTGGGGTGGAGTTATGGCTCTATGAATATTAATGAGTAAAACCAACTTTTGTTAGTTTTAGTTTTAGGGTTTAGGGTTTTAGGGTTAGGGTTTAGGGTTTAGGGTTTAGGGTTTAGGGTTTAGAAGGTGATTCCCTTCAAGATATTAAGTTGATTTTGATATTATATGCTCTTTTGACAAAATCATGGCATATAACCTAAGGATGACCTAAAAATTCTTAAAGGGGGCGGAGTTATGGGCCTATGAATATTAATGAGAAAAAACAACATTGCCTTAGATAAAAGAGCTGATCGAGGCGATTCTAACGCACCATTGGTTTTAGGTGTTACTCACCAAAATCAGTGCAAAATGTTGAATAGTTAGTGGAAGATAATGTGGCATGCCCGAAATGGTCATTAGCTATGGTGAACTGGTTAGGTCAGATAGCTCAGTGGTTTAGTGCGGTGGCTTCAGAGGCAAAGGGCATGGGTTCGATTCTCACTGCATGCATGATTTTTCTCTTTTTCTAACATAGATATTACTATTTATATCTGATATTTGTGTCACTCAATGAGCATGCGAAATTGTCATTAGCAACGATTAGCTTGTAAGGGCATAAGTTCCAGATAGCTCAGTGGTTTGGTGCGGTGGCTTCAGATGCAAAGGGCAGGTGTTCGATTCTCACTGCATGCATGATTTTTCTCTTTTTCTAACGTAGATACTAATTTATGTGATATTTGTGGCACTCCATGATCCTTATGAGGGTTACAGGACCTGTTTACAAGATCTGTTTAGAGGGGGGCGGAGTTTAGGAACCATGAATATTAATGAGTGACGACAGCATTTGCTCATATGAAACGAGCTGATTCTAATCCACCCTTTGTTAGGCATCAATTGTGTTTGTAGACAATTATTGTGATTATCATTATTCATTGACTGATTGATTGTGTTATGAATATCATTGAACTCATTGAGCATAGAGAACATGTGCGTGCGTGCGTGCGTGATTATCTAAGCAGCTTGGAGTAATAGAAAGCAGAGAGAAGCGCAGTAGTCCAGAAACTCCTACATGGTCCTATTCGAACCGGATGTTAACAACACGTAAGCATTCCACGAACACTGAGACGAACTACTGGACTTCAATCTACTGACCCGATCCGCCATTTTGTTTCTAACCGTTGGAACCTCGGAAGGAGCTATACAGCCACTGAAGGATTCGAATGTGAGATCCCTTGTTAGGACACGGATACAGATACAAATTGGTGAGGAATTACATAGTTACACACCTGTGACACACTCGAGTTGCTGACCACGTGCACACGAAAGATTGTCAATGTCCTCTGAACGAGCGAAAAAATCAAGAGTTAGAGGTGGACATAAGGCAGCAGTAACTAGGCGTATCAAAGATGTGGATGATACGATCGCTGCAGCCACGCCAGGAAGCCCGTTAGATTTGACAAAGCTAGCGACGCTAAGAATCAGCCTCCGTGAGAAACTTGATGCATTGAGCAAGCTTGACGAGGAGATATTTGAACTCATCGAAGATGAGACAGAACTCGCGACCGATATTGAGACCGCTGATGCCTTTAATATGTCTATTCACGCTACTATAATGAAGATAGATGAGCAGGCAAGGCACAGCGCGAGCGCTCCACCTGCGGCATCAGGTACAGCCACTGCACTAGCACCAACCTCGAGCAACACTCGATTGCCCAAACTACAGCCTCCTTCCTTTGATGGCGATATAACCAAATGGGCCACATTCTGGGATGCGTTTGATGCCACCATTCACAGAAACGCATCGTTGTCTGATATTGACAAGTTTACATACTTGAAGTCATCGCTTCACAGAACGGCACGAGAAGCCATTGCTGGCCTAACGCTTTCTTCCGCAAACTATCGCGAGGCGCTCACCATCTTAGAAAAGCGGTTTGGAAATAAGCAGCTAATAATATCTAGACACATGAACATTCTTGTCAGTCTAGAGCCAGTCAGTTCAGGTCATAACGTTTCAGCTTTAAGGCATCTCTATGACCAGGTAGAGTCGCATGTGCGTAGTCTCAAATCCCTTGGAATTACTGCCGACTCTTACGGAAGTTTGCTATTACCATTACTAACTAAGAAACTGCCTGCTGAGATTCGACTAATAATTAGTCGCAAGGTACCAGAGAACGAATGGAAACTAGATGAGGTGATGACCGCGCTGGAAGGCGAACTAAAGGCTCGAGAGAGGTCGGCACAGCCACACCGAGAACCTCCTCCCGCTCGTGAAAACAACCGCCCTACAAATTCGTTTGTAATTGGAGGCACACCTACTAATACCTGTTGTTATTGCCGCCAGAACCATCAACCACATCTGTGTCAATTAGTACCAGCTCTTGAGACACGAAAGCAGTCATTGAGAAGGTCAGGAAGGTGCTTCAATTGCTTGATGAGAGGCCATTTGGGGAGAGATTGCAGATCCAAACTACGATGTGCCACTTGTGGAGGACGTCACCATCTTAGCATATGTGACAAGACTGGTCAACACGCCATCCCAAAGAACAAGGATACCGGCGCACGCACTGACAAGAACATGCTACCTTCACCTAACCCAGAGCTCAACCCCGGTGCACCTCCTTTCAACCCTGAACACACTACCACCACGGTTTGTTCTAGCAGTTCTCAAGTCGTATTTCTCCAGACAGCTAAGTCTATCATACAGAACCCTGAAACAACAGAAATCCTTGAGGTCCGCTTGCTTCTAGACTCTGGTAGCCAGAAGTCATACATTAGCGAACGAGCTCGTGAGAAGTTAGGTATCGACGCTTGCGAAGAGCATACACTCACCATTGCAACCTTCGGTTCTGCAGGTAACAGAATCTCTTGTCCCATGGTTGAGGTCGGTCTGCAATTACAGGACAGTTCGGTCATGAGCCTCAAACTGTACGTTGTTCCTAAGATCTGTGAACCACTCGCCGTACAGCCACTCTCTATATGCAGCAAGAAACACAAACACATTATTGGCCTGCAACTAGCCGATCCCACTTGCAGTACTAGTGTATCTCTCCCAGTGGATGTTCTAATTGGAGCAGACGTATATTGGAAGATCGTGACAAACAAATTGCGTCGAGGACCACACGGACCAACAGCTATTTTCACCAAACTAGGCTGGGTGCTCTCAGGTCCATCAGATTCTGTCGAACCCTATCACAGGTCAACTAACCTTGTCACCCACATACTGCACGTACAAGAGCCCACCCTTGACAGCCAACTCCAGGCATTTTGGGATCTCGAGACCATGGGTATCTCAAGTGAAGGGAGGTCATTGTATGACAACCTCGCTGAAGTTATTAAATTTGAGAACGGTCGGTACAAAGTACCACTCCCATGGAAGGAGACGCATGATAGTCTACCAGACAACTACCAGTTAAGTTCAACGAGACTCCAGAGCTTGCTGCGACGCCTGAAGCGTGATCCTGTCATCTTAAGTGAGTACCACAGGATCATGGAAGATCAGCTAAAACAAGGAATAATTGAGCTGGTGCCAACACATGAGTCTGTCCCGAATCAAATTCATTATCTCCCACATCACCCAGTCGTACGACAAGACAAGTCGACAACAAAGGTTCGCATAGTTTTTGATGCATCAGCCAAATCACCTGGTCGTCCTTCACTGAATGATTGTCTCTTTAAGGGCCCTAAATTTGATCAATTGATTTTCGATATCCTTTTACGATTCAGAGTTCACAAGATAGCCCTTATAGCTGACTTAGAGAAGGCATTTTTGATGATATTTTATCAGGAACTGAAACTGAAGAAGAAGCTTTCAAGATGTATCAAGAATCAAAGAAAATTTTTCGCGAAGGAGGGTTCAACTTGCGAAAGTTTAAAACCAACTCAAGTGTCTTACAAGCACAGATTGACAAGTCTGAAGAACCAACCAGACTGACACATCAGGGAAGAACCTTGACAGACAAGCCACCAACCCAGACAGCTCAACCAATGAGTCACGCAGATGCCGAAGAAGTCAAGGTTCTTGGTGTTCTCTGGAATTCGACACAAGATGTCTTTGTTTTGAACTTTAGTCATTTCCTAGAAGGCGTCCCAGAAGCAGAGCTCACCAAGAGATGTGTAGTCAAGGTCATATCTGGATATTATGATCCGATTGGGTTCGCTGCACCAGTTGTGATAAGATTCAAAAATTTCCTTCAGGACCTGTGCCGAGAAGGGATCAACTGGGATGACCCACTTCCACACAATTTGCGACTGAAGTGGCAAGCACTGTTATCTTGTTTGACTCGATCACTAACACTTACAGTCCCGAGATGTTATTCAGCCAGTCTCCATCCAGATACAGCTTGCTCACTCATCGGATTCTGTGACGCCTCCAAGTCAGCATATGCCGCTGTTGTCTATCTCTCTATCCAAACCAACTCATCCACGGCTGATGTCCAGTTCGTTGCGTGCAAAACAAGAGTAGCTCCTCTTAAAGAGATTTCTATTCCACGACTTGAGTTATTGTCAGCGTTGCTGTTGAGCAGATTGATCTCAAGCGTACAGAGAGCATTGGAGCCTGAGCTAAACCTCGGTACACCTTGCTGCTATGGAGATTCGGAAGTAGCTTTGTACTGGATCAAAGGTATTGGAAGAGAGTGGAAGCCTTTTGTGCACAATAGAGTGACCCAAATCAGAAGCATCATTGCACCAGAGAACTGGCACCATTGCCCAGGAACTGAGAATCCTGCCGATCTACCATCACGCGGAGTCAACCCTGAACAGCTATGCAACAGCAAGTTGTGGATACATGGACCAGAATGGTTGTGTGATCTCCAAACACCTACTGACGTTGACGACCATGAGATGCCAAGGGCATGTGAAGTTGAAGAAAAGAGATGTGACGCACATACGCTTACCACAGCCATCACCACAAGAGATAACATCGGTAACTTGATATCCTGTCAAGAATATAGTACCCTGAAGCGACTCTTGCGAGTGACCGCCTATGTCATCAGAGCTGCCAAATATTTCCGCTCCAAGAGATCTGACACTGCAAGCAATCAAACAACTCTGACATCGCTAGAGATTGTGAATGCGGAAAAGGTATGGATTCGTCAAGCTCAGAGTGAATCACTCGAAGAGAAGGAATTCAAACGCCTACAAAAACAACTAGGTTTGTTCCATGATGATGAAGGACTGCTGAGGTGTGGCGGTCGACTGCAGAACGCAGAAATTCCCTACAGCACAAAATATCCACTCTTGTTACCACGCAAACACCACTTCACTTCTCTTGTCGTCCAAGAAGCTCACATTCGAGTTCTTCATGATGGTGCCAAGGAAACGCTCACTGAAATTCGATCTAGATTCTGGATTGTGAAGGGCCGATCACTAGTCAAGAGCATAATTCACCGCTGTACAACCTGCAAGAAGCATGAGGGAGCACCATATGGCGATCCACCACCCCCTCCCTTGCCTGAATTTAGAGTGACACAAAATCCAGCCTTCACTAATACAGGGGTCGATTTTGCAGGTCCTCTGTTTGTCCGTAACCGATATTCCTCCAGCAATAAGGTATGGATTGTCCTCTTCACGTGTTTGGTAACTCGTGCTGTTCATCTAGATGTTGTGTCTGACATGCTTACAGGAACATTCGTGTGTTGCCTAAAGCGATTTGTAGCCAGACGAGGTCTGCCATACAAGTTCCTTTCTGACAACGGGAAAACGTTTAAATCCACTGCCAATCTACTCAAGACAATCTTCAAGGACATGACCGTAGAGAACTACCTAGCCCAACAAGGATGCCAGTCGATATTCATTATTGAACGTGCACCCTGGTGGGGAGGAGTATACGAACGAATGGTGAAGTCCACCAAGCGCTGCCTTCGCAAGATGCTAGGACGTGCCTCATTTTCGTATGAAGAGCTACTGACCGCCCTTGTGGAAATAGAAGGAGTGATAAACTCAAGGCCACTATCATACGTTTCAGCAGACGACAGAGAAGAACCTCTCACACCATCCCACTTGATTGTTGGACGCCGACTACTCAGTTTACCTGATCATCTATTCATCGGCGATCATGATATGGAAGACGAGGACTTTGAAGTCAACTCTAATCAACTGTCCAGAAGATTGAAACATCTCAATGGTGTAATAAATCACTTTTGGAGCAGATGGAGATCCGAGTATCTCAGTGAATTGCGAGAACACCATCAATACGCAGCTGGAAGACCATCTCTGCTGGCACACATAGCAGTTGGTGAAGTCGTGATTATCAAAGACGATAAAATCCCACGAAGTTTCTGGAAATTGGGAAGGATCCAAGAAGTTATTAAAGGGAAGGATGGAGTTGCAAGAGGCGCTCTATTAAAGGTCGCAGCAAGAGGTGATCAGTCTACTCAGCTTAGGAGACCGGTACAACTTTTGTATCCCCTGGAAATCAAGTCCAAGGACACCTATCAGGATGCATCAGCTATTGTCAATAGTAATCCAAATAAAGAAGACGAACCACCAAGTGAAGACGAACCACCAAGTGAAAATGAACCACCAAGTGAAGATGAGTTTGAGAATCAATCGATAATGCCACCAAGACGCCGACCTATGCGTACAGCAGCAAGGAGAGCAAATGAGACTCTGAAGGTGTTAGCTCTGGACCTACACGACTAGTTCTTGTGTCATTGACTAAGTGAACCCCGATTTGCTGAACCAATTACTATATTAACCCTGATTTGCTGAACTAACTATTATTGTGTTGTATTGTATCATTGACCTTGGGTCAACCCGGGGAGGATGTAGACAATTATTGTGATTATCATTATTCATTGACTGATTGATTGTGTTATGAATATCATTGAACTCATTGAGCATAGAGAACATGTGCGTGCGTGCGTGATTATCTAAGCAGCTTGGAGTAATAGAAAGCAGAGAGAAGCGCAGTAGTCCAGAAACTCCTACAGTGTTCTAGGGCGGAGTTATGGTTATATCAATGAGTAAACACTACTTTGGCTAATATGAAACAGACTAAAGGCTTTACCGGACCTGTTTAGAATAGGGTCTTGTTATGTTCACAACACTTCATGTCCCCCACGTGACAAATCACGTGATATTCCAATTACTCAGCCGCGGGAAAATTGCGCTCGAAATGTTCGCGTGGGAGAGTGGTCTTGTTCGTCATGGACTGTACCATGAAGGCTATGTCATGGGTGACAAGCTAAATGAAGTACTTAGCTTACATGGGAAGAAGACCTGCACAACTTACGGGACTAGAACAAGTGTACGTTCATCTCGATCTCGTAAGCAGCTTGTCAGTGCTCACTCAGAGGCGACTAACTCCAGTTTCTCCACTTCAATCGATGGTACCGGTGCAGAGGAAAAAAAAGACAACCCAGCTTGGGCAAGTAGCAATGAATCCAAGGTATTCATTAAAATATTTACGTTTATGATCACCCTATTATAATTAATTATGCATATGCTAGGAGGACCATGAGCATGAGGATAGCAGATGCAGTCAGGGTGAGCAACTGCAGGCTACATCGAAGGTAAAGTGCTTGTTTTGAGTACAATATTATAGCCTGACTTTATGTTACAATATTTCACGCAGGCTACTAACAGTAGATTACTATGGCAACTGACTACGGGTAGCCGAACTGTTGAGTTTGGTGGAATTCCATTTTCTGTTGGAGAAAAAAGGATCCTTGACTGCCAGTACGGAAAGAAGTACTATAAAAGTCGAGAGCTGACAGGAAAGCACCTTTATCTACAAGGCACTAGGAAGCAAGGCTGTTCTGCACACATTGAACTGACTGAATACATCACATACCCTCAGTTTCAAATCCCAGCAGAGCCCATGTCACAGAAGAAAGAGCGGAAAGTGAAGAAAGAGCTGTTACTTGAGCTGAAGAAAGGTATTCAGAATGGAGACATCAATTCAGTCTGTAAATATTTTGTTAGTCTGCCATCTGAAGAAGCTCATCATAAGTGTCATCCTACTGGCAAAGAGGTAGGAATGGCACAAAGAGTACATCCTTCCATAATTCAGAAGATCCATGCTCTTGTGTTGGAGGGTATGGTCGAACCTTTAGAAGTGCAGCGCCATCTCAAGCACTATGTTCAGCACTATTTGTGTGCCAGTGAATTACCCGATAGCCTAGATCAAGCCTACTATCCAGACATTCAAGATATTCGCAATCACATAAACACCGCCAAACGTAACCTCCAACTCTCTGTGATTGATCAAGAGAATGTTATGTTGAAGACCAATGAGTGGAAGGAATTGTCTCCTGACACTAAACTATTCTTTCGACCGTACACAAAAACTGATTCATCTGCGTTAACTTGGATTCATCAAGAGCTCTGGCAGCAAGAAGTCCTCCTTCATTATGGAAATACTATTTCTATGATTGACGCTACGTACAAGACCACTAAATACGATCTACCTCTTTTTGTTGTCTGTGTGAAGACGAACACAGGATATTGTGTTGTTGCTGAATTCATCATTGAATCGGAGTCATCTGATTCAATAAAAGAAGCCCTCAGCATACTGCAAGGCTGGAATCCAGAGTGGAAACAAGCATTCTTTATGTCAGATTACAGTGAGGCTGAGATGATCGCAGTTGAGTCATCATTTCCTGGGGTCAAAGTTTACATCTGTGATTTTCACCGTGAGCAAGCCTGGGAGCGGTGGGTTAAAGACCACAAGCATAATCTGACCTCTTCTCAAGCGGCAGACCTTCTTGATTTGTTGCGAGCTTGTGCCTGGGCTCCATCTACAGTACCAGATGAGCAACTCCCGAAGGATCACCACTTTCAGCAGGCGGTGATCGCATTGCAGAGCTCAGAGGTCTGGAGAGGGAATGAGCAAGTGCAGCACTGGTTCTCAAACACATGGCTTAAAGTAGCTGAGGTGAGTACATAATTATTGTATTTCTTTGGCATCATAATTATTGTTACAATTTTAGCGTTGGGCCAGAGCATACAGAGATGATGAGTACCATGCTGCTGTCGAGACCAACAATGGGACAGAAGCAATGAATCGTCTGATGAAGTACTCCTGTCTTCCAAGGTCAAAGAAGCTTACTCTGTCGAACATCACTGCTAAGTTAGTTGAGGAATTCATACCATCCCTTCACTATAAGTATGTGTTTAAGAACTTCAAGCAGACAACACTGAACCGTAGCTACAATCCTAGTGTTGTTCCTCGATATTTGCAAGACCGTCCTCGTGGGACAATACTTCACTGTCTTGACAGGAAAGCATCTGCCAACAAGTACGATGAAGCAAATGTTTGTGATGTAAACACTGAGATCGGTTGCTTTGTGGTATGCTCTAAGGATAACAAGTACACAGTCAACTTCGGTGTCTCTACTGGTAGTCCTTCGTGCTCTTGTAAG
This sequence comes from Haliclona indistincta, assembly GCA_964017065.1. Classification (NCBI taxonomy): domain Eukaryota; kingdom Metazoa; phylum Porifera; class Demospongiae; order Haplosclerida; family Chalinidae; genus Haliclona; species Haliclona indistincta. The sequence goes on from OZ024788.1 coordinate 14,285,567, forward strand.
GATTGGAAAGCACATCATCTCCCATGCAAGCACTTCTTTGCTGTGTTTAAATTCAGAGACAAGTGGACATGGAATGCTCTTCCGCACCAGTACTTGGAATCTGAGTATGTGTCTGTTGATCAAGAAGCTGTAGCAAGTTACTGTGGAAAGTCATCAGCTATCGAAGAAGGCTTCAGTTTAAGTACTAGTATTCAAGATGCACACTGCTCGATTGATTATACCTCTGAATTGCCAGTCAATAAGGTACTGTTGCTAGTTTCAAGTATTATGGCATTATTATGTTAATACTTCATAGGGAAATAGGGCTACCAAGCAGCTAGCTAAACAGGTACGAATCACACTCGAGTCTCTCAAATGCCTCACTTATGATTGCACTGAGAATCACTATGATGACCTGGTCGAACTCAACACCAACCTTGAGCAGTTGACTGCTACCCTACGAGCTAAGTTGCCTCAGAGTGAGGGACTAATAGTGCGACCAGAGCTTCAGAAGCAGTCTACTGCTAGACACAAAAGAAAAGCATCTCTAGCCATATCTAGCATTCCCAAGAAGTTAGCAGTTGGGCGCAAAAGGTTACCTTTCTCCATCAGAAACAGAGTCGGTATGAAAGCTGCCAAGAAAAGGAAGGCTCAACTCAAGGTAAATAATAATCATCACTTAACAATAATAATTATTATTTTTATAATCATACTTATTATTTTGTTATTAGGTCAGTTCATCATCAGTCAGTAGACCTAAAAATCGACAATCATCAATCAGTAATGCATCGGTAAGAACTAATGATTAAGTGATGTACCTATTTGCTTATTATTTATAATTTTAGCAATCTGTCAACAATCCAAGCTGTGAACAACTTTCACTTGGTCACCGAGTCGTAGGTAAAAAAGCACAGGTCCCGATGATGCAAATCTTCAAATTCAACCTATTAATGCAGGTCAAAAACGGCTGAGATGCACATGTACTGCTTGCCAGAAGGAAGACTGTGGCCTATGTCGGTACTGCAAGGACAAAAAAAAATTTGGAGGTCAAAATAAGCTGAAGAAAAGATGTGTTCAAAGGCAGTGTGTACAACTAAAGGTCAGACTGATGTGTTGATAAAAATTAACTTAAAAAGATCTATTTGCTACAGGACTCAGTCGTTTCACCAGTGGTCGCTCCAAAACCTGCTTCACTATCTCCAGCTTCACCAGCTATCATCTTGTCTCAACAGCACAGGATGCTTAAAGAGATAAAGGGTGATGGAAACTGCCTCTTTAGAGCTCTTGCTCACTTTGCATTTGGCACAGAAGAGCTGCACGAAACAATGCGCAAGTTACTGGTCAAGTTTGTAAAAATGAACACCGAGCAGTTTCGTCCTTATGTTTTTGGTCGAACTCTAGAGGAGCACATCGACTCCATGCAGCACACAAGAATTTGGGGGATGCAAGTTGAACTTTTAGCTTCAGCTTCACTGTTTGAGATGGAAGTCTTTGTTCTTACAGAGTCTTTTGGTGGTTCATCATCAACTTTAGGGTACAGGTGGGTGAAGTACTCGCCAATCGATTGCCAGAAGTTAAGCTTTCCTCCGGCTGACGAACGCCCCAGTGCTCTGGACAACATACATCATTTGGAATTGTTCCACAGCTTCAGTCACTTCGATTGTGTTGTCGGTGTAGACGATGGCACCCTACCTCTTGCAACACCAGTGCTCTCAGACGCGAACAGCAGCACTCGTTCTCCAGACAATGTTGTAGTCTTGTAGAATGATTATCAATGTTATAATGTTCACACTCACAACGCTCAGTCACCTCTTGTGAAATGATAGAATGTTCATTGTTCAAATGTATTGGGAGAGATTCAGAGGCAAACAACACGGACAAAGTCGACAGACAACATTTCTACACTGCAGCTCTTATGACGACACACATGCAGCTTGCAGGACATTGAATTGTGAGAAGTAGACAAGCTTTCAATGGTCAACTTGAAGAAATTGCGGCAGGTCAAACTCACGAGAAGAACACGAGTATAGCTGTGTGAAGGGAACTAGCGGCGCTGCTTTAGAGAGAGAGAGCCATGGCTGTAAGACTGCGCTAGCCGAGCTGCTAGCGGCGCTGCTTTAGAGAGAGAGAGAGAGAGCCATGGCTGAAAGACTGCGCTAGCCGAGCTGCAAACACCAAGTACCGAAAGTGGGCGTTTCTCATAATAAAGTGGGCGTTTCTCATAATTCACGTGACAGGGGTCATGAAGTGTTGTGAACATAACAAAACCCGTTTAGAAAACCATTAAGCTTATCTAGGGCCGAAAATGAGTGGTCAAAATTGTCATCAGCAACGATGAACTGGTAAGGGCAGAAGTTCGTGATAGCTCAGTGGTTTGGTGCGGTGGCTTTAGATGCAAAGGGCAGGGATTCAGTTCTCACTTCACACATGTTTTTTATCTTTTTTTAACGTAGATGTTAATTTATATATGTTATTTGTGGCACTCAATTATGCTTAGGAGGGTCGCGAGGCTTAGGGTTGGGTTTAGGGTTTAGGGTTTAGGGTTTAGGGTTTTAGGGTTTAGGGTTTAGGGTTTAGGGTTTTAGGGTTTAGGGTTTAGGGTTTTAGGGTTTAGGGTTTAGGGTTTAGGGTTTTAGGGTTTAGGGTTTAGGGTTTAGGGTTTAGGGTTTTAGGGTTTAGGGTTTAGGGTTTAGGGTTTAGGGTTTTAGGGTTTAGGGTTTAGGGTTTTAGGGTTTAGGGTTTAGGGTTTAGGGTTTAGGGTTTAGGGTTTAGGGTTTAGGGTTTTAGGGTTTTAGGGTTTTAGGGTTTTAGGGTTTTAGGGTTTAGGGTTTAGGGTTTAGGGTTTAGGGTTTAGGGTTTAGGGTTTTAGGGTTTTAGGGTTTAGGGTTTTAGGGTTTTAGGGTTTTAGGGTTTTAGGGTTTAGGGTTTAGGGTTTAGGGTTTAGGGTTTAGGGTTTAGGGTTTAGGGTTTAGGGTTTAGGGTTTAGGGTTTAGGGTTTAGGGTTTAGGGTTTAGGGTTTAGGGTTTAGGGTTTAGGGTTTAGGGTTTAGGGTTTTAGGGTTTTAGGGTTTTAGGGTTTAGGGTTTAGGGTTTTAGGGTTTTAGGGTTTTAGGGTTTTAGGGTTTAGGGTTTAGGGTTTAGGGTTTAGGGTTTAGGGTTTAGGGTTTAGGGTTTAGGGTTTAGGGTTTAGGGTTTTAGGGTTTTAGGGTTTTAGGGTTTTAGGGTTTTAGGGTTTTAGGGTTTAGGGTTTAGGGTTTAGGGTTTAGGGTTTAGGGTTTAGGGTTTAGGGTTTAGGGTTTAGGGTTTAGGGTTTAGGGTTTAGGGTTTAGGGTTTTAGGGTTTTAGGGTTTAGGGTTTAGGGTTTAGGGTTTAGGGTTTAGGGTTTAGGGTTTAGGGTTTTAGGGTTTTAGGGTTTAGGGTTTTAGGGTTTAGGGTTTAGGGTTTTAGGGTTTTAGGGTTTTAGGGTTTTAGGGTTTTAGGGTTTTAGGGTTTAGGGTTTAGGGTTTTAGGGTTTAGGGTTTAGGGTTTAGGGTTTAGGGTTTTAGGGTTTTAGGGTTTTAGGGTTTAGGGTTTAGGGTTTAGGGTTTTAGGGTTTTAGGGTTTAGGGTTTTAGGGTTTTAGGGTTTAGGGTTTAGGGTTTAGGGTTTAGGGTTTAGGGTTTAGGGTTTAGGGTTTAGGGTTTAGGGTTTAGGGTTTAGGGTTTTAGGGTTTTAGGGTTTTAGGGTTTTAGGGTTTTAGGGTTTTAGGGTTTAGGGTTTAGGGTTTAGGGTTTAGGGTTTAGGGTTTAGGGTTTAGGGTTTAGGGTTTTAGGGTTTTAGGGTTTAGGGTTTAGGGTTTTAGGGTTTAGGGTTTAGGGTTTAGGGTTTTAGGGTTTTAGGGTTTAGGGTTTAGGGTTTAGGGTTTAGGGTTTAGGGTTTAGGGTTTAGGGTTTAGGGTTTAGGGTTTAGGGTTTAGGGTTTAGGGTTTAGGGTTTAGGGTTTAGGGTTTAGGGTTTAGGGTTTAGGGTTTAGGGTTTAGGGTTTAGGGTTTAGGGTTTAGGGTTTAGGGTTTAGGGTTTAGGGTTTAGGGTTTAGGGTTTAGGGTTTAGGGTTTAGGGTTTAGGGTTTAGGGTTTAGGGTTTAGGGTTTAGGGTTTAGGGTTTAGGGTTTAGGGTTTAGGGTTTAGGGTTTAGGGTTTAGGGTTTAGGGTTTAGGGTTTAGGGTTTAGGGTTTAGGGTTTAGGGTTTAGGGTTTAGGGTTTAGGGTTTAGGGTTTAGGGTTTAGGGTTTAGGGTTTAGGGTTTAGGGTTTAGGGTTTAGGGTTTAGGGTTTAGGGTTTAGGGTTTAGGGTTTAGGGTTTAGGGTTTAGGGTTTAGGGTTTAGGGTTTAGGGTTTAGGGTTTAGGGTTTAGGGTTTAGGGTTTAGGGTTTAGGGTTTAGGGTTTAGGGTTTAGGGTTTAGGGTTTAGGGTTTAGGGTTTAGGGTTTAGGGTTTAGGGTTTAGGGTTTAGGGTTTAGGGTTTAGGGTTTAGGGTTTAGGGTTTAGGGTTTAGGGTTTAGGGTTTAGGGTTTAGGGTTTAGGGTTTAGGGTTTAGGGTTTAGGGTTTAGGGTTTAGGGTTTAGGGTTTAGGGTTTAGGGTTTAGGGTTTAGGGTTTAGGGTTTAGGGTTTAGGGTTTAGGGTTTAGGGTTTAGGGTTTAGGGTTTAGGGTTTAGGGTTTAGGGTTTAGGGTTTAGGGTTTAGGGTTTAGGGTTTAGGGTTTAGGGTTTAGGGTTTAGGGTTTAGGGTTTAGGGTTTAGGGTTTAGGGTTTAGGGTTTAGGGTTTAGGGTTTAGGGTTTAGGGTTTAGGGTTTAGGGTTTAGGGTTTAGGGTTTAGGGTTTAGGGTTTAGGGTTTAGGGTTTAGGGTTTAGGGTTTAGGGTTTAGGGTTTAGGGTTTAGGGTTTAGGGTTTAGGGTTTAGGGTTTAGGGTTTAGGGTTTAGGGTTTAGGGTTTAGGGTTTAGGGTTTAGGGTTTAGGGTTTAGGGTTTAGGGTTTAGGGTTTAGGGTTTAGGGTTTAGGGTTTAGGGTTTAGGGTTTAGGGTTTAGGGTTTAGGGTTTAGGGTTTAGGGTTTAGGGTTTAGGGTTTAGGGTTTAGGGTTTAGGGTTTAGGGTTTAGGGTTTAGGGTTTAGGGTTTAGGGTTTAGGGTTTAGGGTTTAGGGTTTAGGGTTTAGGGTTTAGGGTTTAGGGTTTAGGGTTGTAGGGTTTAGGGTTTAGGGTTTAGGGTTTAGGGTTTAGGGTTTAGGGTTTAGGGTTTAGGGTTTAGGGGTTTAGGGTTTAGGGTTTAGGGTTTAGGGTTTAGGGTTTAGGGTTTAGGGTTTAGGGTTTAGGGTTTTAGGGTTTAGGGTTTAGGGTTTAGGGTTTTAGGGTTTAGGGTTTAGGGTTTAGGGTTTAGGGTTTAGGGTTTAGGGTTTAGGGTTTAGGGTTTAGGGTTTAGGGTTTAGGGTTTAGGGTTTAGGGTTTAGGGTTTAGGGTTTAGGGTTTAGGGTTTAGGGTTTAGGGTTTAGGGTTTAGGGTTTAGGGTTTAGGGTTTAGGGTTTAGGGTTTAGGGTTTAGGGTTTAGGGTTTAGGGTTTAGGGTTTAGGGTTTAGGGTTTAGGGTTTAGGGTTTAGGGTTTAGGGTTTAGGGTTTAGG
>OZ024789.1:5000-37231 GCA_964017065.1 Haliclona indistincta
ACAGTCGGAATCGTGGGTGCAATTGCTACGACCGATGCATAGGGTCCAACCGGACTGGTGGTCACAATATGACTAGAACGGTCGCTCTCGATCCCAGAATCTCTCTTGCAATTGAACCCAGCAAGGCTCCTCTGGAACCGAAGCCACCCGACCGAAAGCTTGCCAGCGTCGCTGGCTGATGACGTTCGCCTACGAAGAGGTCTCCGACGATGACCGCAAGGAGCTCGACTTTGTCGAGGGGTCTCTGTGCGCCATCGAATGGGACTTCCAGTGGTCCGAGTTTCAGAGTGTGGTGCAAGAGTTGACCGAACGAGAAATGAAACCGGTACTACTCGGCCGACTAACCCCAACCAGGTTTGGCGGTGGAGGAAAAGGTAGAGACAGCAGCAGACCTCGACTCAGACAGAATCTGGTTCTCCGAGCGTGCCTGAGGCTACCGCTGCCCCAAAAGGGCTTCCGAAAAGTCTGGCGTACATATGGACGTGGCCACTTCGCCAGAATTTGTCTCCGTCAGGCGAATAGAAGGCGCTTTGACGGGGCTGAAGACCAGCGCTTGCTCTTATAAGGTGGGGAAGGCGATCGACCCACAAGGCGTCTTGCCATCGCGGATCTATCAGATCTGTCGGCGCGAGCGTCGAGTCCCGTCTGCCTGGAAGAGGAGCACCACGATACTTTTGTACAAAAAGGAGACGAGAAGGTTCCGAGCTATCGGAAGCTCATCTCCCTGCTGAATGCATTGTACACTGGTGTACGCTGTGGTCTGGGCAAAGAGACATGCTCTCTGGGCGACGGAGGCGGGTGCGATCTCAGGATCCCTCTCAAAAGGGGTTTGTGCTGGGCGATGATGCTTCGAGCACTCCTTCTTTGTCAGGTCCATGATTAGCCTCGCCTCCAGGCCACTCCCCCAAAGCTGAGAGATAGCCTGGTACAGACTGTCTGCGCATGCTCCAAAATTACACCAAAACTGGTGTAATTAGTAAAACACCGTGTACGTTCCGTGAATTTGTTCGCGCACGTTTAGATATACGTCCCTTCCAATTAATTTTACATCAACAATGACTAGTGCTACTGTTACTGCTACCGATACCTTCAATGACACAGTAAAATATGCTCTTGAGAGAGTTGGCAAAGCTGGAATGGTGCTGCTCGTACGCGATATTACAGCAACGCAGGCTGTGCTGTCCGGCACCACATAGCTGTAATATCGCGTACGAGCAGCGCTCGGCCAAAACATCGCATGGATTCCTGCACAGATGGCAGATGAGCATGCTCGAGCAGTTGTAGCTTCGTACCTTCCGCACAACTAAAGAGAGAGTGTTTACAATCGATCGTGCTTAGTCTTCACAGAGCGAGCTCGTAGCTCCGCGATGGCTAACACTGCATTGCTGAAATTTGCTATATTCGATGCGTATCAATAGGCAAGAAAACTGGACGCAGCAACTCAGTCTGTACGAATACCCATGGCTAGGAAAATACAGCTACTTGCATAAGTCATGAATATAATTAATTCTCCAACTTAATTATCAGTGGCTTGTAATGCAATCGTCCAGGCCTCGGTTCTCGCTGTATTGCTCGACGATCTTTAGTGAGGGCCGGATCCGGCCCCTGTTTATAGCGACCCTCCCAACGATCCTTAACTAGAACCTTAGGCCCTGTTTAGGACGACGTTTCTTAGGCTTACCAAGGGCCAAAGGCCCGGTTTAGGACGACCCTAGCCTCCCGACGATCCTTAGGCTTATCAAGGGCCGAAAGTCTGGTTTAGAACGACCTCCCGACTTTTCGCAGTTAGGAGAAGGCTTTTAGGGTTTTAGGTTTAGTTGCACGTTATGCGGCTTTGATGGTGTGAAAGCAGGACACGCCACCCGGCTTCGCGGTGCAATTCGTTGAACTCCGTGGCGGAACTGACGTGACGTGACGCGACGCCAGCTCCAACGGCCCGACGTTGTCATCCTGACTGGAATCAGGTCCAGAAAAAGGCCTATCTAATCGACGTTGCTTGTCCGTGCGAACGTCCTGACATGCTGAGCGCAGCCAGGCAGCGTAAGCTGTACAGTACGCAGAGACAGAGACTCAGAAGCCGCTCGAGGACAAGGAGTTCGAAACTTTATCCTTGGTTTGCTGGAGCATGGGATCCAGAAAACGATTATCTTCTTCGAAAGCAGGAGATTGGTGGGAAGTACGGAGCCCCGTTCAAGAAGCTGTGCTGTCGTGACGCCATTGCTGGTAGTTACGTCTGGGCTTCACGGTGCAGGTACATGTAACAAGCCTCACGTGGCGGCCCACCCATCCAGCAGCCTTCTTCTGGAATAATGAATCGGATAAAACCCTGAATCATACTCAGTCTTCACAATCCTCCGAGAGACTGGAGGGTGCTTGATTTCATGCTTTTTTTTTTTTATAACAATTTAGCAAGTTGCATGGATACACACAAATAGCAATTTAAGTATGCTAATACAAAGGCGTGCACCCCGGAATAGGAAAAAAAGAAAAAAAAATTATTTAGGTTTAGGTTTAGTTAAGTTCTTAAATGACGAAAAGGTAGAAACACTTACAACATCATAATTAAGATTATTCCAGGCTTTACAAGTAGAAGGAAAAAAGGATGCAGAAAAAGAATTAGTCTTAGACTGATGATCAAGAAGGGTGAGAGGATGCAGGTGTCTTGAAGAATAAGGGATCGTCCTTAACTCAACAGGTGCATTGGGGAAGTTAATAAGAGTGTTTACAATCTTGTACATAGTACATAACTTCATGTGTACTCTTCTGTCTAAAAGAGATGGCACTCTATTTTCAGCCAATAGTATGTCATATGGCGCATCCCATTTTTTACAACAAGCCCTAAGTGCAAATCTTTGAACTGCCTCTAGAGCCTCAATATCTTTTTTTATGTGAGGGTCCCAGACTTGACAAGCATACTCTAAATGAGGTCTGATGTATGATTTATACGGAAGTCTGCAACTTTCGGAATCCATACTTGAGAAGAATCTGCGGTGGAACATACCGACAAGCTTTTTTGATTTAGCACAGATTTTGTCAATGTGAACAGACCAGCATAGATCTGATGTAAGGTAAACCCCAAGATACTTGTAAACATCAACCTTTTCAAGGGGAAGATCATCAATAGACAAGCCACAGAGAGAAGGTACAATACTGCGTTTCCTTGAGAAGACCATGTATTTGCATTTTTGAACAATAGAGAATTTTAGTTTGGCGTTTCCGGGATGCGGGGAAACGGGTAACTCCCACACGTGGCGAATTCACGTGAAGAGAATTTTAGTTCGTACACAACGAACGGCTGGCCTAGATAGCTCGGCTTCGACTGCTTCAGTGACGAATATGTCGACTGGATCCAAGTAAGTTGCTGTTCCTGACTGTGCAGCTTAACTGTGCTTTGTTAGGCGCAATTCAGACGACGTTTTAGAGATGCTTGGCTATTCTGGTCGAGAATGTGTCTTCGGATAGTGAAGCAGAAGATCTAGAGATGCTATACTTTATATCTGCATTTGGTTCTACAGAAGAGAAAGGCGAAAGATTTGGAATAGAAAAGTGTGACTGCACTGCATCATGCCCGGTGCCCACGTATCAACTGTGCACTTCCACTGCACTGCCCGCGTATCAACAGTGCTGATCCACCCGTGTCAACGTCAAGCAAGACACGACTGGATGGGATCACGTGATGCCCTACACGTCCCCACGTTTACCGAAAACGGCAAACTAAAATTCTCTATTGAACTGCATACACAGGTCAGATATCCACCTAGAGATTGCATTGATATCTCTTTGCAGCAATTCGTAGTCATGTGGAGTATATATTGGTCTGTAAAGAGTCATGTCATCAGCATAGAGGATCGCAGAGGCCTTGTCAGAAATTACTGAGCTAACACCATCCACATATATAATAAAAAGGAGTGGGCCAAGTACTGAGCCCTGCGGGACCCCAGAAAGAACAGGAAGATTGGAGGATTCATCACCATTGACAACAACCCTCTGATCCCTCTCAGTAAGGTAGCTTGTAATCCAATTCAACAAGAATTTGTCGATTCCTAGCTTGTAATCCAATTTAACAAGAATTTGTCGATTCCTAAGTTCTCAAGTTTGTGTAGTAATGGACGGTGAGGGACAGAATCGAAAGCCTTACGTAGGTCAAAGAATACTGCACAAACATCAGACTTAGCCTCAAGGTGAAGGTGCCAATCATGTACCACAGACAACAATGCAGTAGTAGTGGACTTCCCTGCTAGAAAACCCCATTGACTATTCTCTAACAAATGATTGTCATTAATATAATCAATAAGAATGGAGGAAACATGACGCTCAAGGATTTTAGAACAGACTGAGAGCAAGGAAATGGGTCGATAGTTGGACAGTTCAGTAGCAGCTTTACCTTTTGGAATAGGAACCACAGTAGAGGTTTTCCATGCAGAAGGTACAACACCAGTTTGAATTGAGAGATTAAACAACTTTGTTATCACAGGAGCAATACTGACAGCCGTGTGCTTTAGCATTTTACCAGATATTCCATCTGGGCCACTGGCTTTAGAAGTATCTATCGACAGTAACAATTCAAGAACTTCATCCTCAGTACACAGCAGATCATCAGGGCATTCAGATGGAGAAAGATCTAAAGATTCATGGACACTAAGAGGTGAACAGGATTGATTGAAACAGGATGCAAAAAAGACATTTAGAGCATTAGCTTTAGCAGCAGGAGTCATTGCTACATCACCATTTGGAAGGGTAAGGCTGGGAATTGTAATAGTATTCTTGTTCAGAAACTTAACAGATTTCCAGAAATCAGAACTACTGGCACCACACAAACTACGGAAATACTTGTTTTTGGCAGATCTTAACATAGCAACAACTCTATTTCGAGACTTCGAATAGGCCTTGGAGAGATAGTCATTATTTGAACGCTTAAGTTTTTTATAAAGATTATTTCTCTTCCTCATAGCCTGGATGATGTCTTTACTAAGCCAGGGGATATTGTGTTTTTCACGAATATTACTTCTAGGAATAGTTAAAGACATTATGTGTAGGAAATGAGTTTGAAACATTTCAACAGCTGCATTTACATTAGAACAATTTGCAAATAATATATCATCCCAATTTATTTGTTCAAGTGGATTGCAGGCTTCAGTAAAGTCAGCATATTTATACCTCCAAATCAATCTACTTTTAGTAATAAGTTGTTTGGATGAAACATTCCATTTGACAGAAACTGATATACCTTGGTGGTCTGAATTGCCAAGTGGTGGAATCGTACAACACTTCAAAAGATTTTCAGGGTTTGACAAAAAGACAAGATCAATGGTAGAGGCACCATGGCAACTTATGCGAGTTGGTTGGCAAACAACCTGAGTTAGAGAAAAAACCTTAGAAAAAGAAAGAAGTTTAGAAAATAATGGGTGGGTAGGGTTACAAAAATCTATGTTGAAATCACCTAAAAAAATTAAGTTAGAAAATAAATCTGGATCAATAGATTAAAAAACTGTGTACAGAGACTCAAAAAAAGCAACAGGAGAACTTGGCGGACGATACAAAAGAGTAATACAAAATCTACAATTATGAATAGAAAAAGAAACAGTAAATAACTCAAGGTTGCTAGGACCCAAAAATAATATCTTGCATTCCAACGTAGTCTTGTAATAAAGGATTAAACCACCACCATGACGGTTTCTGTCCAATCGGATACAGTTAAATCCAGGAATCGAAATCTCAGAGTCAGTTATATCAGAGTTGAGCCACAATTCTGTAATGCATACAATATCAGGATTAGATGCTAGACAAGTGGCTTGCAACTCAGTAATGCTCGGGAGAATGCTGCGAGCATTAAAATACAAAATAGACAGACAAGGTGGCTGTGACGAGTTAACAGGGGGATCATCACTCTTAACAGAGGAAAATGATGAAGTTACAGAAACATGAGAAAGATTACAAGAATCAAAGGAAACAGAAGAAAGGGAAAAGGGAGGAGAAAATGAATCCGTTAACTTGGAGGAGGTTGAGGAGGAGTCTCGCCCAAAAAAGCTGGTGAAGATGGAACAGTCTGCAAAACTGTAGCAATCTGTGAAACTGGAACAGTCTGCGAAGCAATGGTAGGAACAGTCTGAGCAGGCCGTGAAGCAGTACCAAGAGGTTGAGAAGCTTGGGAAGAAGACCTCAAAGTTGAACTCTGAATCAAGGAAGCAGCAGACGAGTTAATAACAGAGGAAACAGGACACTCAGGAGAAGGAACAAGAGACGGTTCAGCTGCTACAAATATAGAATCTAACACACTGCCATGAAGCTTCCCTCTCACAAACAGACTATGACCACGAATTTTAATAAACTTGCGGTCGATGCCAGAGGTAATGAGCCTCCATCTTTCTTTTAAGAGAATGGCATTTGTTTTTCTCTCCAAAGTTGACAAGTCAGCTTTGATAGTAATAGACGTGTCAGAGGAATTGTTGTAGCTCTGTAAAATGCTACGCACATCTATTGTCGAGTTAAGAGTGACAAGGAGAGGACGACATGAGGATTTACCTTTTACATATCTTCCCAAACGATGACAGTCCCGAATAGAGCTGGAGTGGTCAGAATTAAGTTCAAGATCAGAAAAAATTTGAGAGAGCTTGGAAAAGTCATGCTTTTCTCTAGCAAACCGAGAGGAACCATCTGGCATTTCTTCGATGCCAAAAACAACAACATTGAACTTTCTGTCTTGCACAGCTTTAGAAGAAGAAAATTTATTAGCAGGACCTTTGGTAGAGTGAAGTAAATCAATGGAGGTAGCACATGAAGAAGCAGCTTTAGTTTCCGAATGTGAACGAGAGAGAGAAGCTAAATTATCACCAGTAACAGAAGAACAGAAAGACTTCAATTTAGACACCTCAGCCACCAACTGATCAACTATAACTTTCAGTGCACTCAGCTCTGTAGACTTGTCTGAAAGACGGCAGCATGGACAGAGAAATTGAAGATTGGAAGCTTTAGCTGCGTCAAAGTTAACTTTGGAGAGACCGGCTCACTGTCTGTGCAACCAATCTTGACAAGCTCCTTCGCAAAAAATGGCGTCGTGTCCTCTCTTTTTAGACGAAGCATCTTCGACAGCTTCTTCACAAATCAGCGGGACAGATAACAGGCGCCCGCTTCTTACGCTTGGGCTGAGAGTTACCAGGAAGCGGAGACGAAAGAGACTGCTGGGAGAGTTTAGAGCTCACACCACGTGCTGTAGTCGCCATGATGAGCCACACCTACCTTGCTGCCGCCTACCCTGCTGCACACCCTGCTGCTTGATCTCTCAGAGCCGTGACCGGCCTTCCACCATAGCAAACCCGGCACTCTTGTAATTGTCTGCCGGCCGGGCCGGGTTGTGCCGGTTGTTTACGTAAGTGTGGGCCACGAGAAAGGTTCCGCAAGGGACACCCAGGCTAATGGCAGAGGCGGCTACCCTTCGGTGGTTTTTCCAAACCGTCGAAGGATGAAGGCACACATAATGCGCCTATCATTGTCACACCCCACCACCCCCAACACGGGGTAGGGTGGGGGATTATGTGGGGATTTGCAAGCTGTTTGCTGCCCAAGGGGTGGGGCATTTGACACGACCGTATTTTTCTGTAAAACATATGTATGCGGACATAGATATATCTAGCATAGTGTTCTCTGCTTGGACTGTGGTCACCAGTAGGGGCTAAGTGGGGATATGTAGGGGATTTGCATGCCAGACGCTCCCCCACCCCTGGGGCATTGTAAAGACCACAAGCTCAAATCCCCACATAGCCCCACCTCGATCGCCCCGTGTTGGGGGTAGTGGGGCGTGACATTGATAGGCGCATATACAATACGGAGGAGGACGACTTCCGTCACACCCTTTCTTAGTTACGCACACAAATCGTTTACAAAGACTCATTTTGTGAGCGGCTGGCAAATGGACGCTAAAAACTCAGAAATTTTGATGATTTAGTGGCGGAAGTAAATCATTGTTTTCTGCCACCCCAAAGAAGAGGCAGACTGAGCAAGTATAATAGTGTATGTAGATGAAACATTAAAGTTGGTGATGTAAAGGAGTTTTAATTTAATCATCGATTACTTATTTTTTGGGAAATAAGGTATTGTGATGAAGTCTCTAAAATAGTGATAAGAAAACATCAGAGAAACAGCATAATCAGTGCCTTTAGCTGTATCTCTGCAGAAATCTTGATGTGAGAGGACATCTTTCACATGAAGTTATGTACACAAGAAAGATTATGATCATCAAACCACGAAATGCTTCTCTATCTTAACAGCAAAAATAGTATAGTAGAGAACAGGAGAGCTTCAATTGATTGTTGTCACCCTTCATAGTCATCAGTCAAGAGTCGTTCCTTGATACTATCCAGCGCACAATGAAAAACTACTGCACTAGTGTCATCAGCTGGTATTAATGTGAAGCATCAATATTAGCTGTGAGCCGGTGAATACATGCAACAAACAGCATTGGTGCTCTGCTACATGACAATAAGTTTAAAAATAATTATTAATACAATAAAAAATTATTTATAATAGTAGACAAAATAATATAGTGATTGATAATGAACAGTAACAAGTGACAGTAGTCCGCTACACCTTATTGTAAGTAGTCATGTTAATTCGTCGTGTTTTCATGACAGTAGGAGAAGAGCTGGCTCTGACAATTCTGCTGCGATTCAAAGAGTGAGCTTTCAGTTAGGCAAAGGCAATGAATGAGCGATCAGATGATACTTGGAGTACAGCATGTGGAGCATAATGATGGTGCCTCTCTGAGGCCCTCTTGATGGTGCCCCTCTTGATAATGATAATGATGGTGCCCCTCTTGATGGTGCCTCTCTTGTCTTATGCCTCTCTGAGTTCGACTGGTTTCTCTGATCTGAGCACGAGATATGTTCTTGGAGAGTTCCTCCCATACTTGACGCTTCTCTTGTTCTGGTTGACCCACTCTCTCCTCTTGATGAGGCTTGGTCTGACAGATGATCCTAATACAACACATAAAATAAAATTATTTCGATATTATTATCCCAATAATTAGAGCATTATTACATACCTCCACTGGATGGTTTCTTTCTCAAAATGAAATCAAGTTGTCGAGGTTTACCATCTCTACATAGTTCTATCTGTAGACTGTTGTGGTAGGTTTGGTGACTCGTGTCCTGAGACATGCAGTCAGAAAGACAGACAGACAGACAGACAGACAGACAGACCGACAGACAGACAGACAGAGAGAGAGAGAGAGTGAGAGAGAGAGATAGATAGAGAGAGAGATTATTGTAAGTACCAGTTGCATCACACACTCACCATTGAGGACCTCTTCTTTGTCGTCTTCATATTTTTACGGGAGTTCAAAATCTGTTTGTGAATCCTAAGAAGAGAATAAGATATGATATTCACTACAAGATAACTTGACTACGTACTGCTATTTGGAACTTATTGAGAGCCTTTCTCATGACATCCATCGCATTCTCAGAGACTGCAGCCAGAGTGAACTCTGGTAGTATAACAAACTTCTGTAAAGAAGATCAGATGTACATGTACAGCGGTTTTCAGGCTTCTTGCAACAAAAAAGCGTAGAGCGTAAAGCGAAAACCGTGGAGCGTCACACCCATCATTGCGCAATTTGCGCGCGCGGCGCGGCGCGCGAATGACGACACGCCCACACGAAAACAACACTAGCACGTGTAGTCGTTGAACGATCGCTACTAGCACGATGGAGAACGAAGACTGGTGGTGGAATGGCGGAGAAGACGAGGATATGATGACCAAACAAACACTAGAGAGCCTGAACCCTTTTGTCGATCACACGTCCAACTGTGTGTCTACAACGCCTACTCCGGAAATACGTGGCGCAACTACCACGGCATGTGAGGTAAGAATTTGCCTACGTAGACAGTATGCATTATTCATTTTGTAGAACTACAGCTATAGAGTAAAGATCATCAATCCTCTGAAACGAAGTGACATTCAAACTAGACAAATCCACAACTTCAATACGAAGTTGGGATCTATCGCTGAGTTAAGATTGAAGTTGATAGAGGAGTTTGGGGAATCTGTCCCACCAACTACCGATTTCCAAGTCGGATACTTCCATGGAAAGCAATCAGCAAAGCACTGGATGGTTACCAATGATGACTTAACACTAATGTATGGATCAATTGGCACCAAAAAGCATGAAGTGTTGCTATGGTGTGATGCTAGATCTAAGGAGTTGTCACACACATCCAGAGGTTCGAAGAAATTTGCAGAAGCTACTGAAACAAGGCCCCCAAGCAAAAGGAAGATAATTGAAGAAGATATTAGTGAGACAGTTAGTGAGCTAAAAGAAAGGCACAAATCCAACTACACGATGCCTCAAATACGTTTGTGGGCCCGAATGATAGCGTCAGGGAACCATGATAGTTTTGATGATGCTCCATCCATTCCCGCTATAACAGGTGTTGCACCTAAAAGGAAGCGAGAATCCTTATCTACTGTTGTTGCTGGTGTAGCGTCAAGTATAGCCAGTGCAATTCGTCCTGATGTAGGAACAAGTTCATCTTCACCAGCTGGACGGTCTCCCGGAAAAATTTCAGACCTGCGTTTGAAAAAGTTACAGGAGCTCCGTGAATTACAGCAACTTCTAGATCTAGGAGTTCTAACTCCTGAGGAGTTTGCGGAGCAGAAATCAATAGTTTTAGAGGCTTTGCGCAAGTTGACTGAATGATATCAACTAGTCTTATTATTATCATTGACAATCATGTTATTATAATTGTTATCAACTCTACATTGTAATAATCATTATTGCTACATTGGGTAAATACCGGCATGACTAATCCAGCTACGACAATCTTCAGCAGTGATAGCTGAAAAAGCAGCCAGCACAATATCCTGTAGATCCATTTCATTCATGTCCAAATTCTCTTCATACTGCTTGATCGTAACTTTAAGCTTAGAAAAGAGTTCCTCGATTGGATTATAATCAGGGGAGTAGGGAGGGAGAAAGAGTACTAGTGCTCCTACCTGTTCCACCATGCTCATGATGCCGTCAACGTGATGAATTGCTGCGTTGTCTAACACTACTACACTGTGGGGTTTAGTTCCATTGAACGGCATCAACTGTGGGAGAAGATAGGATTGTACAAAGTCGTAAAATATATCTCCATCTACAGTTTCGGCTGTAATTTTGCAGTCAAACACACCCATTGTGCTCATCATGGCTATGCTGGAGAGACGTTGACCTCGGACAAGTAGCTTGTGCGCAACAGCTGGTTTTCCTCTCCAACTGTATGAATACCTCCTGAGCATGTCTCTTCTATCAGTGCCAGTTTCATCCACAAAAATAAACATGTCTGCATTGTATATAGAAACTTCACTAGCAAACGTTGCACGCAAGATTTCATCTCTCTGCAAGGCTACTACTCTCATTCTTTGTCTCGAAAATCCGCTCTTGTGCATGAATCGACAAATAGTAGATGGTGTCAACTCTGAATCAGTGAGGTACTTGATTTTAGCTATGATCTCGTGTAGCATTATCCCTGGTCGATCCAGAACTATTTGGAGCAGAAAAGAATTTGAATAGATTCTGTCAACTGGCGAGGTAAGTTCGTTGTGTCGTACTGTTTCTAGCTCACGTGGCCAGTACGGCGAAATAGTTGGACCGTTCTACTAACAGTTGAAGGATCAACGCACAAGTTAGCACCGACTTCATCACATGTTAGGTCCAGTGCTTCATACTGATACACCATTCGCCAGCGAAGGTCCTCCGAATAAGCACTACAGCGACTTCGTTCACAGCTCGTTCGACGGTTACTTGCCATTTCTTAGCCTGACCACACCCCTGCAATGCGGCCAACACATGATCACGCACGTGCGCGATCCACGGTCTACGGTTTTTCTAATGCAAGAAGCCTGAAAACCGCTGTAAACTGACATTTTGTTGTCAACAACTCACGTTAGGTCGTGTGTGGTTGAGTACTCTAATGGAAATATCACTGGGTTGCTGGATCATTCTTAACTTGTCTATAATTATGTCTGCAAGAGAAGGTCATGAGTGACTGACAAATGAAAGTATGGATAAACTCACATTGAGTGAGGGAGTGAGTGAGTGAGTGATTGAGTGGGTGAGTGAGTGAGTGAGTGAGTGAGTGAGTGAGGGAGGGAGTGAGTGAGTGAGGGAGGGAGTGAGTGAGGGTCCTGAGGGAGAGAGAAGTAGGAAAGGAAGAAATGAGGGAGGCTGAGCTTCAAACAAGGCTAGGTACATTATTGTTTACATGTACTGTGGTTGCAGCTGTTTTTACACCACAATCATGTGAATACTCTTATAATACATGCATGTCCTACACATGTACATAGTGTGTATGAGTGCTATTGAGGGTTTACCAGGAGCTAAAAGGTAGTGGTGGCTATGTTGAGGAGAAAACAGGTCAGGTCAGTTGATCATACTGGAATGGTAGAGAGGAGAGATAGTGATAGACAGTGACAATAATGAAATATTAGTGCATGGTGTAGTATAGTGCACACACATTAAAGTATCTGATCTGTACTAACAATAGATAGTATACTTACAATGTGTTGATAGAATAACACAGAGGACAGCAATAATAGCTATAACAATAGCCAACACTACGTATTTGCTGCAAAGAATATTTGTTATCTGCTGCCAGCAACAGACAGGTTCCAGCACTGTATGATGTGAGATATCTATAACAACAAAACACACACAGCAATACATAATAACCTGATAAATTACAGTATTCACTAAACATTCTTTGATTGTATTCAACATGTTTGATCTCAATCGACTGACCTGCGTTATCTCGAGAGTGTCTATCATGTGTGTTTTCAATACCACTGCCAACTGTGACTTGATTGGGGACTGGTTCCCGTACTGGAATGAGAGCAGTAACAAGGGCTTGTAAAACTATTATACTTCATTTAATTTTTAGTAACATCTCAAAAAAGATAAAATAAACTGTATACAATACATTATGTAAACTCTGCGGTATGCAATATGACTATACATGTATACAGTGGAATCCAATAGTGTCAATACTGTATGATAAATTAAACCATAGTATGAATAATTCTCTTTGATGTAACGAGCGTTAATGAGGGCTATAAATCGTGTACAGCCCACACGCGTTTCAAGATGGCCGCCGCATTCGAGAATCCACAAAGAAACGGCGCTGGGGCTGCTCTGCGGTCTTCCTGCGACATAAGGTATAGCCAGCTAGACGTCAGGCAAGCAGCGCACTATGGTTTAAAGTAGTTATATACCTCACAGTCGGTATATAACTACTATTTATGTGTTCACATTGAAGTGGGACAGTCCTTATTAATTTTAGAGGTTTTCACAAGATAAACCACATTGACGTACAGTATTACCTGGTCTGTATTCTGCTTCAATATCACTGGCAACTCTCTCTTCTCCCATGGCTCTCAAAGCTGTGATCAGGTCAGTCCAAGATGCGTTAGAAAATCTCTTTAACCACACATTAAACATCTCTGCCTTGAGTCTGTCTGTTCTGTAGCCATGGTAGGTGGTGTGCAGGTCATCTAGTTGCTCCATGGTGAGATCCAGCTGAATACCGAGTGTGTGCCAGTCACTAACTCTCTTGCATGCTGTGACAAGATGCTTCACTGTGAAAGGAGTGTCTAAAAAACAAATACAAAAGTACATAATAACACTCATTGTGGTATAACTCACTGAGTGTTCTAGAGTGGTCATTAGTAGCTGTGGGTAGCTGTGTATCAGTAGCTGTGTGACTATCCTTCAGCTCAGTAACCTCCTGTACACACACAATACATGTAAGCTACAATACTAAACAACACACATGCACTAACAGTGAACCAGCAATTGTGTTTGTTCTCTAAACCAACTGGTCCTCCTCGACAATCTCGTATAGAACAGATCACGTGTTGTGGCTTGGTCTTTGAGCGGCAACGTGCAGGATGAGGCCGTCCACCTGACTGCACAGCGTGAGGACAGTAGAACCCAAAGTCCCAGTGCACATCTCGAGTGTGAGGATAGAGTGAACCAACTTCACAGAACATTGTCCACAGCTGGCGACGACACTCCAGGATCAAGCGTGGGTTGATGACGGCATCAGTAAGAATACGAACCTCAACGTGACTAACTAGACTACGAATCTCAACATGAACCAATCCTTCTTCTCTGTCGTCGTGAAAGTAAAAACGAATTCGATTCCTAAATCGATCGAGCTCGTCCAAACTCCAATTCTCATCTTGAGAGAATCTGACGACTGAGGCTTGGAACTGGCCAAGAGGGACGAAGTCAGTAGCTGGTATGAGGAGGAGAGGAGAATAGAGGAGACCAGAGAGGAGCTTGGGGTCGCTGGACTCTATTGTCACATTGTGGTCGGGATAGAGGAGGCACGGCAGGAAGTACACCTCTTCATTACGAGCAGTTCGAGCATTCTTGTAGAGGATATAACACGACTCTAGTAGCTCCACAATCTCATCAGTCGGGATTCCCTTCTCGTCAGTAGAGGATTCACTGCATGCCTTGTTCATCAGACGATGTGAAACCTCTCCTGTGCATCGCATGTGTTTAGCTGTCTCTGGTTCCCCTCTCACTGCTCCAAATGCAGACACAAACAGCTCTGCTGGCGGCTTCATAATCAGGTTAACATTCACAATAACACGCTTGCCAAGCTTCGTCAACCGACCATAGTAAAGGATAGTGCCATACCTGTCGTGCAGGTACTGGAGAACACCTTTCAGGTCTGCTCTGGAGATGCCACAATGCTCAGCTATTACTGCACACTCTTCTAGAGAGCACCATCCTGGAGAAGGATCGAATCTCATGCGCAGTATCAGGTGGAGCAATAATGCACCAGTTGGAACCGGCTGTGGAGTAAACCGCTCGTGGACTATTCTTGTTATCAGTTCACGAAGACCCTCAATATCGCTGGAGTCTGTACTCACGTTGTTGAGTGGATGAATGTATCTCTTCTCCTCTCCTGGCTTGTTGACTGAGCACAGAACATCTCTCCTCGTGAAATCTTGGAAAGAGTGTTGAATGGAGTGGTCTAAAGTGAGAACAGCTGCCTTACTGGTCTGGTCGAGGTGAGTGCCAATGAGAATGGCTGCCGGCTTGTGGTCTGGACTAGTCTGGAGTGAGGAGATGCTGCACAGAGCACGCTGGATGATCTCTCTGATAGTGTACTCTGACTCATACTGTATTGAACTGGACCCATCAGCTCTGAACACTACTGTGTAGGGGGAGTCTAGATTGTGAGTGACATTGAAGAAAATCAGGTTTAGTGCCATGCCGTGCAATAGGAGAGGTAGGATCTCATGAAACTCTGGCTGGCCACCAATATCGATAAAGTGAAGAAAAGAGAGGATATCTGTATTCTTGAGGAACTCCTGGATGGTCTCCCAGTCCTCATCTTTGACTAATTCAGTGAGTGCGGTGGCCACTAGCTCATCTCGTGTGCGATGAGAAAGAATGTCCCAATCCTGTACGAGGGTGGCAGGACCAGGTGAGCTGCTGGCAGCAGTGGATGGACTGGTAGTGGACTTATTCCTTTTCCTCCTCATTCTCCTTCTGGTACTGCTGGAGGGTGCATCAGGGGGGTTTAGAATACGGCTACACAAAGCATGGCACTGTTCCTCCAGTCCCTGGCTCCTCCACCCTCTCTCAGACAAGAGCACTGATGATCGGTCAACGCCACTATACAACTGGACAGTAATTGGAGCGTCTATACCGGTACTGGGAACAATCTCGTCTGGAGATATGTGAACAATCTCGTGAGTCAGACGACGTCGTGCTGTGGTTTTACCGACACGAGATGGTCCGATCATGAAACCTTTGAGTGATCGTACTGGTACACTACCCTGCTGCTGAATGTGTTGCTGTATAATACCTCTCTTCACAACACCTACACATCAAGAATATCATGTATATGACAAACTCAATGAAGCTGTTACATTACTTTAAGGTATATGCGTGCGCTTTAATTCCCACAAAAACCACGGCAACATTCTCGATCAACAAAAGCCTTGTCATTTTACAGCTATTTCGGTCTTTATTTAGCTCGAACCCAAGGTTAACAAGGAGATACCCTTTTAACATTCTCTTGTGCTGTACGTTTCAGTGGGGAGAGCAAGCCAAAAGACCATTTTTAGGTAGAGTCATATTTTGCAAATAGACTTAATTCCACCTTTCTAAAATTTATTTATGACATCTACAGTAGGTGGAGTTAATCATGACGCCAAAAGGCGTCATAAGGGGTTAAAGGGTTAATAATCACTAATCAGATATCAACCGTTTACATCAAATAAACTAAGTTCTGTTTAAGCAACGTAATAATTGCTGGCAATGTCAAGAAGATGTCCACACACATTCCAGAAAATAAAAGCAGCATATGGCGCAATTTGGTACTTTGAATCAAATTTACTCTCACATGCAATATATATCACAAATGCATTTTGATCATGATCGAACACAAAGTCAAACACAATTGAACTCAAATCCAAATGCGATCACTCGCAAACTAAAACACAAACACACACACATATGCACTGCGTGATCAAAGTTGACGCAACCAGTAGCCGCACTGCCTCTATGCTTAGTAGTATCAGTGTGATATTCACTCTAAACACTCGCATACTCGTTATGCGAGCAATTGCTATTCAAGCGCATTCGCGAGCGATCATGTTTGCAATTGTGTTCGAACACGGTTGCATTTGAGTTCAAATGCGTTCGTGTTTGTGTTCGAGCAATACATTGCATCTAAGCAGTTCTATATAAGCTACAGCAACTGATTCCAGCTGTCAACTGAGCAGCACCTACAGTGCTATCACCTTCATTATGCTGTGTGACTTCAGGAGGGAGGGTAGCAGTTGGCTGCTCAGCCGATCTGTCTGGTTCCGACATGTCCACCTCATCAGCAACATGTTCCAGGGAGTGGGTATCTAATGACTGGTCTACAGTGGATACAGGAGCCTTGGTCTCAGTAGGTGACGTTATGATTGCATTGTGGGCAGGCTTCAAACTACTAAGAACTTTCTCTCTGAACTCTTTTGCAACGAGATTCTCTGTATCTGAAGATTGTGCTTGTGTGTCAGCATGATCACTGAGTCGGGTAGTGCTGCTCGATGCGCTAGACACTCCACTGCTAGTTGACTGCGTTGAACTCAAGTCAATTTCAGTGTTTGTGTCAGGATTGATAATTTTTATAGCAGCGTTCCTCCTTTTTGGTTGATTCTGAGAATACCATGCAAAATGAATACAAAAAACAAATAATGACTTGAAAGTGAATACCAAAAATGGTCTTGCATAAGATAGGTTGATATAATGCAGTGTGGGTTGTCTCAGTTAGACCAAAGCCTCTTCAACTAACAGACCATAACTGTGCATGGTTGAACAAATCTTACCAGCATCACACATGCAGTTTGGATGATGTATTTCTTAGCTCATTAAACGCCCGGGACTCATATTTATTTTTTAAAAGAGGCTTTTGGAAAATTATTCTTATAATAAATAATAACTAGCCTCAACCAGCGACCTTCGCATTGCTAAGGCGAGTGCGAAAACGCGATACACCATTTGTACTACTTTCGTGAACCGCAATGCGGTGCTTAATTTTTTCGAACCAGGCATTTAATAGAGGAATTACGGTACTATAATAATAATAGGGGTAGTACAATAATTATTAGTATCACAATATTCTTGTCTAACACATTGACTAACCATCATAGGAGGTCGAGGAGCAGCTACAGTATTAGGTGGACGATACCCACGAGGAATGGATCCTAGACCAACATGCAGTGTGATGATAATCAAATCAGTATATCATGGTTTGATCAAGAGCTCTCATTACAAGGAGCAAACAACAGTGGAACAATGGTAAATGTTTGTGGTAGATAATTTTCGCGAATTTGTGAATTACAGGCTATTCGCGAATATACTATCCGCGAATGTCTTGTTCTTTGTTGACAAAGATAGGGCAATAGCACTGATTCGCAAAAATATTATTCACAAAATCCTCTAACTCGCACATTCGCGTAAATTTTCTCCAGCGAAAATTTCCCACTATACGGTAATTGTACGTGACACACAAGCCAGTTCACTTGTCGCAGTTAAACAGAAAATTCGATGAGGTCACACCCACTTATCAAGCGCCACATGCAGAAAGTTGCTAAAAAGAATGCTTGTATCATTGAGTAAGGCAGAGCACCTTGCTGTAAGCAGTTTGTTCAATGGTGATATTACCATAGTACTCCTTGAATGATGGGCTCCTGCATGATGGACAATAGAAACGTTCCGTCGTCCCTCTATGATTGTATAAAGGTTGCAATTCACAGCTTAAATTTACTTGTTTATCAAAAGGCACGATCGTAGTTACGGCAAACACTTCACTTTTAGCGATATACAACGCCTGTCTACTGCTCAACAGATCGTGCTTAGCTGTATCCTAGTAGACGTACTAATGGTATAAATTTAAAGATAGTCTAATACAGGTACGAGGTGTATTATACCAGGGGAGTGCTCGATAAATCATATGACTGGTGTTACGATACCCTAGTTCACTGTGTGGCAAGTGTTAGTGTGGTATACACACCGAGGCATCTGCACAATGGTGCATGTAGTATCAGAATGGTTACTAGCCTGCACTGGATGTGTCACTGTCTAGACTAGCTCAATAAGCTGCTGACAAGAGGCTCACCAGGTGATGTGGGAGGGGCACCATACATGCTAGTATACGTACATGTGTCAGTACACTTCCCCGATAAATACTTGACCTTCCGTTACTGTAGCTACATTCTACACTCGTCAGTGTCCTGAGTTAACGATTCTTGAATTTCAACAATAGCGCATGTTTTAACTGTACAACAATGCTCTGTCAACAATGAAACATCCAGCATTTACTGTCGTAATGAACAAGTATAGTACTAACATGTACACTGACCATCAGTAAGTCCTTCAAGATAGTTTATCATGTCTTGACTTCCTCTTCTCCGTCTTGCCTCATCAAGTGGAGTCCTGCCCCACTATAGTGTAACAATAGTATAGTGTGAATCATATGATACACAAACAATTAAAGTAGTGATGCACTGATACCAGCATCGGTATCGATATCAATGCTGATACTCAGTGTATCAGTACTGTATCGGTACTGTTACACTCACTGATACACAATTTTAGTTATGTGCATTTACAACCATGTAGCTATAGAGTGGATTGCTATAATTATGTCTTCAGGTTCAAAGAATTTCTTCTGTCTGTGCTGCTAATGAAGCAAAGGCTGTGTGCTGTGAGCTGAAAAGTAGAGATAATGTCGTTTTCGATTAAATCTGAAATTCTTATATTTTTATTAGTATCAGAATTTGTAATCGACTATACTTAGATGGAAAGTATCAGTATCGATAGTATCGGTAAATTCATATCAGTTCATCAGTAAATTAAAGAATCATACATGTACATGTACCACATGTGCACATCAGATGGTGACGCTCATTGCTACACAATTGAGTACACACACTAGCTCTGCACTGCCATCAAGAAACGAGACTGATTCAGATCAGGCAATTTTATTTCACAGTTTATAAAAGTGTTTAGCAGAGACACTTACAGATACTCAGAGGGCATACAAGCTATAGGACTACCACTGTATTCCATTAGCTACTATAATCCACCAAAACATGTGTGAGACTAACAGAACAGCACTGGTTAGGACACACTCAAATGAACGGTATAAACAATGACACGTACACATGAATCAATATTGAGATCCTCTATAGTAGCTGCTATTACATCATCAAGACAACTATTAGTGACAGACACAGTGCACGTTATTAGTGAGTTTTTGATTCACGTTTACGGTGCACACCAAACGGTAAATTGCTGTTGAAGATTTCAACTTGATCAACTGCTGTACTTTAACTGAGCTAATATTCAGTGCTCGGCGTTCTCTAAAGGAATCAGAAATTCACCTGGCTCAAAGAACACGGTATAAGCGAAACCTTAGTTGCCTTTGTCAAGTCATAGCACGCTCCTGGACGCCTCGTAAAGTGTCAATGTTTTTCATTCATCTCTACTGAGATTTCACTGGAAGCTACACCGCTTTTTAAAACACACATATGACCTAACACAAAGCATATTCAACACAGTTTTATAACTACAAAAGCATAGCTTGACGCTTCTTGAAACAGCAACAAGAAGTATGCACCAGACCTATGACATCAAAATGTCAGGCAACAGTGGGTCCACTTTGCAAGCTACAAACAGCGCACAAAACACAGCACGAAGTTAAAACTAGCTCTTTAAAAAGCACATAGTATGGACACTTACCTTGAACGGTGGGATACTAGAGTTCTCATGGAACACATACCCGGGACGCAGTTGCTACAACAGCTTTGTCATGTGGTTGCAGTAGCAGCAATTTCTGCTCAAAGCTGCTACTCAACACTATTAGGGAGACACGGTAGTGTCTCCCTATGTAGGGTTGAACGAGAAAACAAGATGGCGGCTACATACAATGTATTAGCGTTCAAACGCTGATATTTCGCCTGGCGATGAATTTTATACGTCCAAAGACACTTAAATCTGCTATCTGGCGTTGCCCCATCTTAAAGTAGCAAGGAGATTGCTCGAGATTGTTACTAAAGTGACGAACCTGGAAACGGTGAAAATTGAGTTTCGTCATCTTCGTTTTCTTCTTTCTTCTTTCTTCCACTCGCCTAGCACCTTTACGTGAGCAGTGCCGAGACCAAAACACCCACGAACAGTCGTGAAATTCTCCTGGTATGTGCCTTTTGAACTTAGTTTTTAGCGCAACGGCGATATAAATTCCGCAATTTCTCGATCGTGATCCATTGTCAGCTAAGTGTTAGACGCCATTAATAATTATAGTGATTGCGCAATACGCACGTGACCAAGCTGTGGTTAGCGCACGTGACCAAGCACAAGCTTGAGTATCGCCACGCCGTATAGATCACGGAGAACACATATTTGTCTGGAGTCTTCGAAGAACGGTAAGCTAGCAAGCGCAGAATCACCGTTCTGCCTTGCCAGATAATTATAACCGCCGTAAGCAAGTGTGGGCGGGGCTCGTATGCACTGTATTCATGCATGCGTAGGCGAGCTGATATCTACAGCATAAAAATTACTTACCTACACGTTTAAAATTGTTAATAAAGAAAAGCCATCAACAACAGGAAAACCAAAACAATGGTGGAAACAAAGATGGCACAGTAATTGCTTGATATTGAACTGCACTTCACTGAAAAAGAAAAAGGACACAAACAAGAAAATTAAAAAGATTTCTATCGAAATCAAAAGGATGTAGGGTTGTGAAATCTACCACTGGTCAACAATGTAAACTAACAAGGAACAAGCATGGAATGGTAACACGATTGCCTTGCTAACAGACCATAGATCCCTACATCAGTGGCTGTACATAAGCTGTCACAAGCTGAATGCACGTCAGGTGTCAGTCAACAGCAACAAGCTAAGCTGAACTAGCTATAGTCAACTACAGCAGCCACTGATGTAGGGATCTATGGTCTGTTAGCAAGGCAATCGTGTTACCATTCCATGCTTGTTCCTTGTTAGTTTACATTGTTGACCAGTGGTAGATTTCACAACCCTACATCCTTTTGATTTCGATAGAAATCTTTTTAATTTTCTTGTTATAATTATGCTCACTATAGTACTAGCACTGAGTAGCAACAGCAGCAGCAATACACGTGTAGCTGCAGGCAGTACATAAACTAACTTTCAGCAGGCTGTAGTGGTATAGCGGCAGGATCAGGCGGTGTGAGTACAACGTGCTAGCTCGGTCTCATTATTGTGTATTTGCTCAGGCTCGCCATAGATACAGTAATGTTCTTAACGGCGGTGAAGCTATTAGGAAAGCATGCCCGTTGCACTCGACAAGGCTCTCCCGACTTTGCAGGTGTCTTTCAAAGTATAGGAATTGCAAAAACCAAGCGTTTTGAATATATTTTGTGGCGCTTTTTGAATAGTGAGACTGCAAACAGCCGTGTTTTCTGACGTCATACACACATAATCACACTCACATACCGATCGATGCACCCAAATCCGATGCCTACACATCTTGGGTAATAAAGAACTAAAGCTGAAAACAGCCACCGTAAGTAACAGACGGTAAAATGGGTCTCCAAGCATAAAAAACATTGGAAATCACCCGAAAACGATGATTTACAGGAGGCGTGGTCAATAATGTGATGTCACAATCATTCAATGTTCACCGTAAACGTAAATCTAAAACTTTCTATTAGCCTACATTACATCTGTACACTAGCTAGATTCTATCAGGAAGAAATTTATACAAGACCACGCCTCTGCACCACACCCCTACAAGACAGGACTTACGGACCATGCAGGGGGGGTTTATCTTGCTGAAATTTTAACCTCGTAAATGCTGACCACTTCTCTCGTGGATATCTCGTGTGTCTTTTGTGTTACTGGTCTCAAATTTGCGTCCTTTTACGTCAGTGAGTAGCCGCAATTGCCCACACTCAAGTCGATCAATATGCCCCTCCCACTTCGAAAGTGAAGCCAATAAAGTGCACCGACCTCGTCAAATTTTGTTCAAAGTTAGTACTTTGGGGATGGCTACTGAAAAGTACATACAAATAGCAGTGGTTTTGGTGAGTGCAAAATGTAGCCCAGATCATAGAGAATGCGCAAAAATGTGTTTTCCGAGCACCTTGAAGCCATAAAATGTCAAAAATTTTGTGGCAGCCATTTTGTTTTTTCTAAAATGTTGTGAAATTTCCACTGAAGCCGTATAAATGCTGTCGCCAATACGTTTAGCGCAGGGGGCACGCCGAAAACCAGTCAATTTTTTGCAGTTATTTGTATTCTTCAATTTGGCTTAATTTTGGGATATTTTAGCACTTTCTCATGAAGTTATGCTGTCTGAAGTATGTAATGGCGTCATTAGGGCTTAAAGGGTTAAATTGGAATGTATGCTGGATAGTTTAACCCTTTAACCCCTAATGACGCCTTTTGGCGTCATAATTAACTCCACCTACTCCAGACGTCATAACTAGTGTGAAAAGTGCTCTAGAAAGGTCAAATCAAGTTTAATTGCAAATTACCTGAAAAAAAACACTTTTTTTGGCATGTTTTGGGCTTCAGGATGCCCGGAAATGCATACTTTGGCATAGAATATAGTCTAAACTGTGCTGTTTGCTCACCTGGACACCACCAGGTTTTTGTATCAGTCACCAGGGCTAAACGAAGACCAAAATTGGCTGAAAAATGACGAGGACGCAGCACTTAAGTGGCTTCAATTCCGAAGTGGGAGTGGCCAACTCAGAGTTTACCAAATGATTGTAAACTTTGACATGCCAGGAAAAAACAGTGCTAGTTTGGAACAGCTAGCGTACTGCATGTTGTAGAAAATCGCAAGACAAACTGTCAGCTTAGAAAAAGTCAAACTGTCGTCAAAATAATTCAGTAATTAAAGGGTTAACAGTTTGCCATCGCGCTATAGTACATGATATCGTGCTCAAGTTTGCATTGTTTACACTCCAGATCAAGGCAAGTAATATTTCAGAACAATCTACTGAAAATAGCTGAAACAAGTTTTCTGCTGTTACAGTGATTGGACAACATTTGTGCGTATTGCAGCCAGAGTTTGTGCGCCACAGCCGAGATTTCTTTACATTATTAACTGAATGATGCTCTAGAATGATAGCAATGCTGTTTTGATCACGTTGGTGCTTTCTTGGGTGAATAATTTTGCCAACCAATTCTCTAACTTCATCTCTCTGTACTGCAAAAACTAAAAGAGGTAAGGGTGGGGTAAGGTAGCTTAAACGAAAGCTCTTGGCAGTAGTATCTATTTAGCAACATACTTACCGGTCAAATTGTCCTCTAAAGACGTAGCAGACCAGGAAAAACGCACTGTATTCTGGTTTACTATATCATTGCCTACGTGAAGCTACGTCAGCATTACGTCAGAATAAATTAGCTTGTCGTACCCCCTGAGGACCATGAGGCTACTACAGCACATGACAGTGACTCATATTGTGAGAATTGTTGTCTAACTGTGCTGTGAATGTCTTTGTGATACATAAACACAAACTTTATGTACTCATGAATCTCACAAATGGACTCTCCTCACTCACACTCCACACACACATACTGTGTACATACAGTACATAACATATCTACTACTGTAGAGCACAAATCACATGAACAACAATCACAAAATAAACACCACTATCAATGAAAAATTAGAGGAAATAGCCTACATTAGCTTAAAAATTTGGACGAAAAAAATTATATTTCATGAAGCTGACAAAATCTGAAGCACTTTACATTAGCTGTACTGTGTTTCATGAGAACAGCTTTGCTCAACAACACAACAAATCAGTATCAATAGACACACATGTAATCATAAGCGGCTGCAGGCCCGGGCATACCCGGGCTATGCCCGGGCTGGCTTGGCTAACTGAAATGTTGATACGCGTGCACAACGTATATAACGTGCAGTGATCAAGGCCAAACTAGCTTGTAGTAACGAGACTTATCTTCGAAACTGTGAGACCAAGTAGATGAGCTCGTTCTTCGCTTCGCAGAATCTCACGAGAGCTTTATCTCTTCCAATTATGAAACCACACCCCTTATGAATATCATTAACGCAAAAATTTTGCGGCGCGCAAGCGCGCCGCTACATCAGAGCCCGAGCTACTTCATATTCCTGCAGCCGCCTATGCATGTAATCACCTTATCGGTTGAATCAATAGTTGCTCCTGCAGAAACAAGCAGCCGAGCTATTGCCATATGACCATTGAATGCACAGCGATGAAGTGGTGTCTCATTGTCCTATAGAATAAACAACAAGTGAAGAACACATGATAATTGAGTGTGAGCTTGTTAGTGGTGTCAAGCACACAACACATGGTAACTGGTGTACTTTAACTGAGCTAATATTCAGCGCTCGGCGTTTACTAAAGGACTTAGAAATTTGCCTGGCTCAAAGAACAAGGTATAAGCGAAACCTTAGTTTCCTTTGTCAAGCTAAAGCACGCTCCTGGACGCCTCGTAAAGTGTCAATGTATCTATATTTCACTGGAAGCTACACTACTTTTAAAAACATGCAGAGGGCCTAACACATAAAGCATATTCAACACAGTTTTATAACTACAAAAGCATAGCTTGACGCTTCTTGAAATAGCAACAAGAAGTATGCACCAGACCTACGACATCAAAATGTCGGGCAACAGTGGGTCCACTTTGCAAGCTTCAAACAGCGCACAAAAACACGGCACGAAGTTGAAACTAGCTCTTTGCAAAGCACATAGTGTGGACACTTACCTTGAACGGTGGGATACTAGAGTTCTCATGGAACACATACCCGGGACGCAGTTGCTGCAACAGCTTTGTCATGTGGTTGCAGTAGCAGCAATTACTGCTCAAAGCTGCTACTCAACACTATTATAATTATGCTCACTATAGTACTAGCACTGAGTAGCAACAGCAGCAGCAATACACGTGTAGCTGCAGGCAGTACATAAACTAACTTTCAGCAGGCTGTAGTGGTATAGCGGCAGGATCAGGCAGCGTGAGTACAACGTGCTCACTCGGTCTCTTTATTGTGCACTTGCTCAGGCTCGTCGTAGATACCGTAATTTTATTATCGGTGGTGAAGTTATTAGGAAAGCTTGCCCGTTGCACTCGACACAAGGCTCTGCGGACTTTCTAGGGGTGTCTTTCGAAGAATGAGAATTGCATAACAAGCATTTTGAAAATATTTTGAACGGTGAGACTGCAAACAGTTGTGTTTTTCTATGACACACACACATAGTCACATGCCGACCGACACACCCAAACACCTAACCCCCGATGCCTACGCGTCCCGGGTAATAAAGAACTAAAGCTGAAAACAGCCACCGTAAGTAAGAGACGGTGAAATGGGTCTCCAAGCATAAAACAAAACATTGGAAATCACCCGAAAACGATGAGATTTATCAGGAAGAACCTCAGCTAGATTCTATCAGGAAGAACCTCATACATGACCTCGGCCCTGTACCACACCCCCTGCAAGACAGGACCTAGGACCATGAGGCTACTACAGGACATGACAGTGACTCATATTGTGAGAATTGTTGTCTAACTGTGCTGTGAATGTCTTTGTGATACATAAACACAAACTTTATGTACTCATGAATCTCACAAATGGACTCTCCTCACTCACACTCCACACACACATACTGTGTACATACAGTACATAACATATCTACTACTGTAGAGCACAAATCACATGAACAACAATCACAAAATAAACACCACTATCTATGAAAAATTAGAGGAGATAGCCTAAATTTTTTTTTAAGAAGAGGGCAATGTCTGAAGCACTTAATTTACATTAGTAGTATCACTGGACACACTAGCCTCGTCCCCAGGCTGCTAAAAGACAGCCTGGTAACAACGGCTCGCGCATGCGCTAATTTTTCCCAAATATTTGGGAAACCGTATATTATTGTGTTATATCCGTGACAGTCTAACGTCATAATCAGTATACTGTACTGCTGACTCGTTCCACCGTTATGGCTGTTGAATTCTCTAGCTCGGTTACTTACGCGCTGCAGAAGTTAGGGACGCCAGATCTAGTTCTGAAGCCGGAGCAACGCACAGCTATCAACGCGGTTTACAATGGAAGGGACGTTTTTGTTTGGCTACCGACAGGTTTTGGCAAGAGCCTGTGTTTCCACACCTTACCGTTCGTTTTTGACTATAAGCTAGCTTTAACTGATGTCAGTGCTGTTTTAGTTATTACACCCTTGATTGCTTTAATGGTAGACCAAGTACGTAGTCTGAGGAGCAAAGGAGTGAAGGCTTCTGTTGTTACTTCAGGTACAACTACAACTCATGGCAGTGTACCAGTTGATCTACTTGCTACTGAGTCATCACTGCTTAGTGATTGTCTGTTGTTTTGTACACCTGAATCTGTGCTTAATTCTGAGCAAACAGCTGATTGCGATGACGAGTTAACGATAGGCCCCGCCCATTACGTGCGTCATGTACGTATTCCACGCGGAAAAATTGGCGCATGCGCGAGTCCGTTGTTACCAGGCCTAATTTCCTAAGAAATTGGCCTGGGGACGAGGCTATGGACACACATATATACTCACCTGATTGGTCGCATCAATAGTTGCTCCTTTAGCAACAAGCAGCCGAGCTATTGCCTCACGACCAGACCATGCACAGCGGTGAAGTGGTGTCTCATTAAACTATAGAATAAACAACAAGTAAAGAACACATGATTATTGAGTGTGAGCTTGTTAGTGGTGTCAAGCACAACACATGGTAACTGGTCTTGTTGGTAATAACATTATACTACAAATACACACAATAAAACATTCAGTAACTAGTGTATTACATTATCAGATGGTGACTGATATTGTGTGTACCAGTACAGTATGACACATTATAATAGTTTACTGACTACAGATCACAGGAAATACTATTATCATTTGACGTGTGCTGCAATAGTCTGCTAGTGGACCAGTTAAGGAGCAAGCCAGAGCAAGAGAACAATCATTATGATGAGATCACTGTAGCACTGTATATTGTTCATACAGATCGATGAGCACATCAATGCCAATACATTTTGCGGTCACGTACAATTTTCACACAATGATGTTTTTAACAGTCTTTTACACATTCAAGAAGTCATAAGGAGTTGGCTAACAATACAGTATTGGATCGCTGAAGCAGCAGAGCTGTGATAAAGCTGGATCTGCTGGATAGCTTGTTGCCCCTCTTAGTGACATGCATCTATTAATTATATTCATCAACTGTTATGTTGTAAAAATCTGAGATTTTTAATTTTTTCCTTTTCAATTTGAACTGGCTAAAATTTTGATAGAACTGCTAACAATAATTGGTTTAGGATACAATTTAATCCTTCGTAAAATGTTTCTAAAGTTAACAACTGTCAAGAATCATTTCTCAATGCTGTCCATTGATATTTGGGGCTCGATGTGCATGGAGCATGCGATGATAAAATCAACTCAGAGTCTGCTTATTTCTGGGAATGTGCACAACAAGCAATACGAATTAACCCTTCACAAGCGGCGGGCGACTATAGTAGCCCGGCAAGTTTGACGTTTTTTGCTCCAGTGAGAGTGATTCTAGCTCACGACAGTTGGTAGATCGTCAAGTGGGCGTGGTTAACTGCAATTGTCATTGACAACAAGCCCGCACGTTGTGCAAGTTGATTTTGCATATTTACAGTGATCACAGCGCTAGTTTGTCTGTCTAATGGTTGAAAATGTTAGTGAAATTCACAAAATAGAGGCTAGAATTGCTGTCCGCACTTGAAGGGTTAATTGACACTACACATTGTCACACTGACCACACCCATGCAGTGTGTGTGTGTGTGTGAGTATTACCATACCTCATCACGCGAGTCAACCACTATCCCAGGCTGTGACAGTAACATGTCAACAACCTGGGAGTGTCCAAACCGTGAACTAACATGAAGAGGAGTTTGCTGTATAATAGTAGAGAATAATGACAACAATAACACAGTGAGTGGTAATAAATGAGTAAATAATAAATATTGTATTATAAAGTAAGTCTCCCACTGATCAAACAGTGTCCTCCATGATGTACATGTATCTATCGATGCCTACATCATTCCATTTACTGCTCCTATACATGTTCTCACTCACAATGTCTCACATTATAGGAATGGAAAGCTCACGACACCACACTATCAAGTAGTGTTCGACTGACATGTAGTCAACAGTCAAAATGAAACAGCAAAGCACATGTATAAATAAGTTATTATACAGTACATGTACAAGCATGGCACACACTCCATTAAGGTGGCGGTGCGCTAATTTAATGAGATTCATAACTTTACAAGTAGCTTTATTTTCCAGCAATGGTATTTTGTACAGGCGTGCTCCAGAATGCATTGTGTTTCTCTATAGATATACATTGATTATAGCAAGTTTCAGTCACGAAGTGTTAGCTAACGTGGAGCAGCGAGCTCGTCCAGTATAGACCGGTCTGTGGCTGCTATCTCTAGTTTGGCTTGCTTGCTCCGGAAAGAACTTCGTTTACAGCTTACACATTCCAGCGCGCACAGACGTACAGAGCGATTTTTCGATACTCCTTTGCTAACGCGGCAAAACAGCAAACCTAGACCAGAAAAATTCTTTAACAAAAAATCTAGATCGTATTACGGAAATTCGCTCTGTACGTCTGTGCGCAAGATGGCGCTGCGTGCTGCTGCGCTTGATGCGCGTCGATCTATTGCTCGACAGTCGAGATAGCAGCCACAGACGCTTCATGTATTATTTCCCCCATACTGTTATGTAAATCGCTGTAGTTATAAAGTCTAGTTATTAATAAAACACACGTTGCGTGGGTGTTGAATATTAACTAAGTGCACCGCCACCTTAAGCCTGACACTGAGACAAAGTCGAATATAGTTTGATCATTGACACACTTCTTTGTCAGGTGTAACAACAATGTACATAGGAATGGGATGATGTACAGTGCTTTTAACTCTAGAGGAGCCACTTTTGTGTTTTGTGGTTAACAAGTATGTTTTGTGTTCAGAAAAAGTAACTATAGTTGCTATTGGACTGAAATGTGCTATGAGTGTTCACACACCATTCTGTAGTGTGTGTAGAAAATCTGGACTGATTATGCTAGTTGACAGTAAAGTTGTTGCTGCTTGTGTACCAGGCATTGGTTTGCAATTATGAAAAAATGTGTTAAGGCCAGGAAAATAGTATGGAGCTGAGTTAAGAAAATTCCCTTGGCAGTCTGCTTGAATGACTATTCAGTTTTAATCTCAGCAAGTTAAAGAGCTTAACTTCCAAGCATAGTGAAGTATGAGCCCTAAATGTACCAGCAATTGGCGATTTTTGGTGATAAAAGTGTTAAGGCTGAAATCTGGACATCTTTGCGAGTTAAGAAAAACCACTTGATCTCTGGATAGCCAGATACTTGTAGTTTTCACTAGTTTTTAAACTAGCGCGATACATTCATCCATGCGCAAACGTGGTCAGCGAGAACACCAACTTTAGCTGTGACTTCGATTCTCTGCCGTGTTATAATGATATTCATCCAATATGAGCGTTTATCGATTACGTGTTTCTGCGTGCGCTGCGTCGCTCACTGTCGAGCGGCAAGAATGGCGCCGATCAAAAGCTGTGTTTTGCGCTTTGCCCGTTCTTAAGCGTGCTTCTACGGCATAGATATTAGCTAAGCTCGAGGAATAATAACGCCAAGCCTCGTTGTGGCGCTAGACTGTGACTGCTGTGTCATAGGTGTGGTTCGTCGTGACGTTGTACAAATTATAGTGATGTCACAAACATTGTATTAGCTTCAATGGGAGAGAGCTGTAGAGCATTGTGTGTCTTGCATTTTCTCATGCTCATAGTTGCAATCTGCATTAATGCAATAGAAAGGGCTATGTAGAAAGTTGTGTGGACTAACTACACACACAACTCTGGGAATAAAAAGTGGCTCCTCTAGATTAAAAGCACTGTATCTCGTAAAAATATCTCACATGTACAGTACATGTAGTCAATGATGGACACACTAACAGACATACAGAACCAAATGCTCAACCACTGACTGTGTGTGGTAGTAGATACTGATGTGTGAAGCTGTTACTAGTACACATCATGTCATGTGACCACTAACAATACTCACATTGTAGATACTAGCAGGACTATGGTAATTGACATGAGCTCCTCTATCAAGGAGCTCTTTTACTTTGCTGACGTCACCATCATAACAAGCCTGATAGAGTTCCTTATTCTGTGAGTAGAACACAACATAATGTAATCAGTATCAGACAATGATTGCTACAGTCTCCATCCTGAATGAACTACTGATCCCATACTGAGTGATATGACCACCTCATGCACTATCACACAGTGCTCACACACTGACTGACACGTGCAGCATCAGAACTACACGACTAACCAACATGTTTGATCACTAACCAATTCTTCCTGATGCTGGCTGATCGAAGTCATGGTAACAGAACACAGAAGAAGAAGTTGGGACTCAAGAGAGCGCGTAGCCTCGTCCCCAGGCCAATTTCTTAGCCTGGTAACAACGGACTCGCGCATGCGCCAATTTTTCCGCGTGGAATACGTACATGACGCACGTAATGGGCGGGGCCTATCGTTAACTCGTCATCGCAATCAGCTGTTTGCTCAGAATTAAGCACAGATTCAGGTACAGCCTGGGGACGAGGCTAGAGAGCGCGCTGCGCTAGCAACTCGGCTTATGGCGGGGGAGTAACATTATAGTAAAACAACGGATACGTCCGTACTACTCAACTGATCACGTGATGATTGCACTATCTCAGCTGCTTACAGTGTACTACTGTAATAGTACATTCTAACATAATCTGTATTATCGTCTAAGCACAATAATTATTGCACTAGTGTCATCTTTAATAGTGAAGCATCAATATTAGCTGTGAGCTGGTGAGTACATGCAACAATCATCATTGGTGCTCTGATACATGACAATTTTTTGTAATAGTTTAGCAAATTGCATGGACACACAAAATAGCAATGCATGCTAATACAAGGTGTGTACCCAAATGAATAAACAGGTATACAGAGATAATAAATAATGTAGAATAGCATGAGTCCAGATACCAAGGTATCAAAATATTATTAATTATTACGACATTGTACACTCAAATAAATTATTAACACAAGATGTATAATAGAAGTAGACACAGTGATTGATAATGAACAGTAACAAGTGACAGTAGTCCGCTACACCTTATTGTAAGTCGTCATGTTAATTCGTCGTGTTTTCATGACAGTTGGTAGTTCGTACTTTACTACACGAACTGTTTTGACGTGAGGAGAAGAGCTGGCTCTGACTACTCTGCTGCGATTATAGTTAGGCATTGAGCGAGCTTTGCGGCTATGATCAGATGATACTTGGAGTACAGCATGTGGAGCATATGATGGTGTCATCTCTTGTCTTGTGCCTCTCTGAGTTCGACTGGTTTCTCTGATCTGAGCACGAGATATGTTCTTGGAGAGTTCCTCCCATACTTGACGCTTCTCTTGTGCTGGTTGACCCACTCTCTCCTCTCCTGGTTCAGATCTCATGGCTTACTCATCCTGCACTAGGCCTAGCTTGATCTTTGCCATCTCCACTCTCCCCTCTGATCCCTTTCGCTGCATTCTTATCTTCTGAGGGGGGCGCTCAGCGACTGCACCGGCTGCTCTGTTACTGTCTGAGGAAAGACCAG